>OZ018317.1:64939535-65492997 GCA_963969495.1 Ceratothoa steindachneri | reverse complement strand
AGAAGATGACAAGAACAATTCAAAACCTAAAAAAAAACCTCCATAGAAATGATTCCGTCTCCCCTTTAGAGGAGGACCTTACCTTAAGTTTATCCCTCTATCCTCCAGAGCTTAACTGAAAGTGGGACATCAAAACTCCTGATCAACTCGTAGGGGTCCTGATTGCTCATGCAAGGACGACTTGGGATCTCGGCAGATTACCAATGGGTCCCTTGAAGTGGGCCTGAAGGGTTTCGCTAATTGAAACACGACGGCTTTTCGCTTCTCGTCGGGTGCGCGGAAAGGACATAAATCTGGGGCGGTCGAAATACGCATAATGGATGAAATAATACAGGCGCGATAGGAGCGTTTGCCAGCGGTTTCACGCTGTCAACAGACCAGAATTAATAGCCAAATCCCATTAGTGAAGATACGGCTCCGACGAGAATGCGACATGAGTGTACCCCAATCATGTGTAAAAAGTAAGAATCACGCGTGTGCACACGAAGTACACGTGATTGCTAGGTATATGAACTGGCTACATTTTTAATATTATATATATATATATATATATATATATATATATATATATATGATTTATTAAAATCGACAGCAATGGTTGGTTGGTTAAGTTTGCGCTGCAGCTTTTTAACCTTTTCAAAGACTTTCTTTTCAGAAAGTGAAAGGTGGGAAAAAATGCTGGCCAAGACGTCCTTTAACCTTTTCAAAGGTCATATTCTGGGCAAACAATGAAAAAAATTACAAAAATTGGGTTGATATATGCAGAAGTGACAAAAAATGATAAAGGTAGAATAATGTTTAGATCAAATAATAAAAATTAGACTGGTCAACAATTTTTGAAAAGTTGTGTGCTTCTTAAATGAGATTAGTCACTTTTTATGTATTTTCATGCACTGCATTCAAATATCACCTTGAAAAATGCTTATTTACTATAGGTTTAAAGTTAGCAGCATGTAATATTTGATTATTCTATTATTATTTACAGTATGTGTCATTATGTTTTAAACTTTAATCCAAATCTACTCTACCTTTTTGCTTGACGCTTATCGTAGGCTGAAGGAACATCTCTGGGCCAATGTCCAGCAATATTCAGCAAACATTGTTGTGCACCATTCACCCTGGTACATCTTTACAATGGTCGAAATATCTTGGGGAAACCTTTCACTATGTTCGTTACTACTTGCCTCACAGTTCGCTGAAAAAAAGTTTAAATGTGACTGCTACAAGTCGATTTTAAGTGACATGTTACATCTCATGTTCTTGTAATTGTAAGCCTTGATGAAGTTTTCCACCAATTCTTCATAGTTTCCTTCCTTTTTGTTTTCGGAGAGCTT
Source organism: Ceratothoa steindachneri (assembly GCA_963969495.1). NCBI lineage: Eukaryota > Metazoa > Arthropoda > Malacostraca > Isopoda > Cymothoidae > Ceratothoa > Ceratothoa steindachneri. Next base: position 65,491,663 of record OZ018317.1, on the reverse strand, counting down.
TCTCCTCACCATGAAGGGCTGATTAAAGGTTACCATTTTTAAGAAGCTCTCGAATCTGAGGACCAATGAAAACTCCCTCTTTTATCTTAGCGTCGCTCAGTGAGGGGAATTTTGATGCTTAATACTTGAATCCCTGACCAGATTTGTCCATATCTTTTACGAAGTCTTTCATGAGCCCCAGTTTTATGTGTAGCGGTGATAGGAAAATTTTGTTTGGTTCAGTGAGAGGTGGATGCTAAACAATTATTATCCCAGGCTCCAATGATTTAAGGGGTGGGCAGTCTCTCCTGATATAGTGGGAACCTCTTGCACGGCTTTCCCATTCACACAAAAAGCAGCAGTACTTTGGTGTATCCTCCCTACAAGCCCACCACAAGAGCAACAACCTTTAAGTCACCCCAGAGCTGCCATTGATGTTCGTCATATTTTATGCATTGCAACATATGATTTATATTCTCATAAGTTTCTTTCATAAGTGGGCAATAACCAACAGGAATTGATGGTTCACCATTTCCGTTATGCAGCAAAACACCTTTCTGACTCGTTTTCGATGAATCAATGAATAGCCTCCAGTGTCTAGGTTCGTAATCGATGCCAAATGCTTCCATCAGACCATTAATATTGTTTCAGACTAATAAATCACCTTCTATTAATAAGAAATCGTTCAACTGCTGCTAATATTCACGAAAGTTTGAGATTTTTACATCAGCTGCTAGGAGATTCCACTGTTGAGGACGAGAGCCTAACAGCTCTGCCTTATTCTTGGGTAGTAGCAGATCCCTGACAAGGTCATGGAGTTCCCCTTGTGTTATGAGATGTGGCCTAGAAGGGAGAGCTTCATCAAAATTTGGGTCACTCTGTAATCCAGCGCTGTCATCCTTCTCTGCTTCGTTCTCACTACTTTCATCATCTGACTCGAAGGATAACGAAGTTGGTGCATCAAGCACAGGTATAACTACTCCACGAGGAGCTGTAAGAATAGTAAATAGAATAATTGGATATTCAATGGATTCCTTTTTCATCTTTAACAAGCCCCTTTGTATTGAAGGTACAATGCAGAAATAACAATTATTAGTATGGTCTGTTGGCTCCCACAACGTCATTGACACAGCAAAAGGCATTCCTCTCCTCTTTCTGTTCAACCCTTGGCACAAGTGTTGCAACATACGTGAGGAGCCCAAAATAAAGAAGTTGGATTCGAACCTGTGTCATCAAGCGCTCATCGTTTATATGACCACGACGCTCATCGCCAGAGCTACCATCGTGGTCATATAAGTGATGAGCGCTTGATGACACAGGTTCGAATCCAACTTCTTTATTTTTTTTCATATAACGGTGAAAATAGTTTGCCCTATCTTTCCCTTCTCTACTTCTCCCATTTTCCTTCTTAAGCTTTCATTGGTTCATGTAATATTCTCTTTAGCGTTTTTCCGGGTTGTGTTACCAATTTTCCATTTTCATTTGGGCCTTTAAATACATCTATATATCACGCGTTATGTGATTTTCAATTATTAATATATATATATATATATATATATATATATATATATATATATATATATATATATATATAATGGAATGGAAGATATTACATTGACATGATATATATCAGTGGGAGAAAATGGTAAATCACAATATTTGAATCAAGATTTTATTTATAACTATCGGACTAGTTTTGGCAAGATGCCATTTTCAACTAATAATGAAGAACCTAGGCAAGGAGCACAGTATATATAAGGTAACACACATCGTAAACAAAATGAAACAGCAGGAAACAATCTGGAAAAAAATATATACTCTGGTAAATCTGGCGTGAATGACAAGCTAAACAAAATGAAATGGAACCGGAAACAATCTGGATAGTTGCTAATCCCCAAAACGCATTGCGCCCGGCGGCTTATAGATACGATTGGTTACTCTATTCGTTATATAGTTGTTAAATCTGTATTGCCCTTCAGATAAATTGAAATTATCAACTTTGTTGACGATGATGGATTCCACAATTCTCCTCTCAATATAATTGTTTGATTTATAAATGATTTTTGCATGGTTAAAATCAATTATATGGTCGTGCGTTTGCATGTGCCTAAAGAGACTTGAAGAATTCATACACCTTCTAATATCATCTAAATGTTCTTTCATCAACTAACTAAAGTGGTCTGACTCTCCAATGTATGTTAATTTGCAATTATATTAGGTTGAGGAATAAGTTTTTGCGTTTCTTTTAATGTTGAGTCAATTTAAGTTTTGTTGACGTGCTTTGTGCACATATTAAGAAACAATAATAAATAATGAGAGCGAAATTTGCATAGGTTAGGCTACGTCCCTTAACAGCGTAGCCTATTAGGCTTTTGCTTAGGCTTCGTCTTGAAGTTGAATAATAATTCATTGCGGTTTATTTAAAAGTTGTGTTAATTGAATTTTTGTTCTGTACCCTCAAAATGGAATGTGAAGTTGAAAGAAAGGCGCATTTTCGATACTTTTTGTTATTCATTTTCAATCGAGACTGGAACAATGCAAACGCAGCCAAAGCTCGTCGCGATATTTGTGCTGTGTACGCAGAAAATGCTTTATCAGAAAGGATAGCTCAATGGTTGTTTTCACGTTTCAAAAACGGTCATTTCACTCTTAATGACGAAGAACGTTCTGGTCGCCCCGTTAAGTTGTATGGAGGTCAATTGAACGACCTTCTTCATGAAAATCCTCATTAATCGACTGGAGAATTGGCTGTACATTTGGCTTGTGATCAGAAAACTGTAGTGAATCACCTTCATTCGATGGGGAAAGGTAAAAAACTCGGCGCATGGGTTCCGCACGCTCTGAGCGAAAGCAACAAGCTTCAACGCTTCACGATTGCCGCAGGTTTGCTTGCTCGTCACAAGGCTACTCATGGATATAAGGACAGATTTCTTCACCGCATCATCACTGGCGACGAAAAGTGTTGTGAATATGAACCATCGAAAACAATGGCTTAGCCCCAATAAAAAAAACACTTCCGCGATTAAAGCAAGGACTTCATCCACGAAAGACGATGCTGTGTGTGTGGTGGAATTGTGAAGGCATCATTCTTTATGAGCTCCTTGCAAACAACGAGATTGTTAATGCACAACTCTACGTTCAACAAATGTATCGACTCGCCGAAGCTACTCGTGAAAAGCGACCTCATCGATGTTATGGAGTCCTTCTGCAACACGACAATGCTCGTCCTCATATTGCCAATATGACAAAAGACTCCATCCAAACGCTTAATTGGGAAATCCTGCCGCACCTTCCATATTCGCCAGACTTAGCTCCATCGGATTTCCATCTGTTCCGATCGCTGTCCTTCAATTTGCGCAGCGTTGCGTTCAATACTGATGTGTTATTAAAAACCTATTTAGACGAATTTTTTCAAGTCATAATCCAGAGATTTTTATTGCAGAGGCATCGAAAAACTAGTTGAACGTTGGGAAGAAGTCGTAAATAACAACGGAGAATACATTATTGATTAAATTGCATAGTGTTGTTAATTAAAAATGAAGTTTTTCTAAAATTGTTAATGGTAATGAATAAATTTGATAAACCCCTAAAAACTTATTCTTAAACCCATTAGTATGGCATACTGTAAACTTCAGTATCGAAATCGCAGTCTAGTCAAGGATTTTCGAATGGTATTGGAATATTTAAATGTAATAATTATGTTATTTCCGTTCGCATAGGATTTTAGAGGAGCCTAGGCTGAAGCATATGGGAAACTAATACATTTTTTAAAAAACATCCCTTCGTGGTGTGGAGGTAGCATAGCAGGTTTTTCGTGCTTTGGAATGGCATTTATTTATGAGGTGAGTTGGATATTTTAGTTCAATGAAATTGCAGATAATGGGGTTAATTTCATCCTGAAGGAAGATTGGATCACACGTTCTATAGGCTCGGAGAAAGAGGGAAGAAATAACATATCTTAACGGATTTATCATGTAGTGAGAAAAAATGTATGTAAGCATTTGAATTTGTAGGCTTTCGATAGACTGAGCACTGAATATAATTATTTAAACGGTGCATATTTACGTCTAGAAACGGAAGATAATTAATCTGTTCTCATTCTACTTTGAATTTTATCGATGGGTGTGACGAATTCAGGTTGTTGAAAAATTCATTGAAATTGTTGTTGTCTATGGGCTATGCCGACAGGATGTCGTCTACATATCGGAACCAGATAAGAAGTTGGGAATGGATCCTAGGAAGGAGGGTGATTTCATATTCCTCCATAAATAAATTGCATAGGATGGGGGGAAAAGGGGTTATCCATACTTAGGCCATATTTTTGGCGATAAAACTTATTTTCATGAGATGTAATATTTTTAAGTATTTTCATTTCAGATGAAATAATTCAATAATAATTCTAATTTATGCATCGTTACCTGTAATATTGTAAATAGCTAATATATTACTGTATATTAGTTATTGTTTTTATAACCTTATATTATTTGTTTTCATATGGGGGCCCACCACCCTTTCCTAAGACACGGATTTAGCCCGTAAGAAAGAAAAGGTTGTCTATGACTTGCATAGACACATTTCGTTTCTATCATAAGTTTGTTCCTTTGCTTTTTCTTTTCCTGTTGTCATCAGCATTCACAACTTCTCTAAAGCAAACCTATTCCTCTACCTACTCTAAAATTCAACCAATACTAATCAATACAGGGTCTCTCACCCAGGATATTTTCATTTTAATTATAACCCCCTAATCTTTACCCATTTATCCAAAACCTGCACAGTGTAAAGTTATCAATAAAAAACCGTAGAGCCAAAAACCGTTTAGATCAATGCATAATAAAAAAAAAATCTAAATCGATAAAAAATAGTGAAGTTATAATCCAAAAGAGATAGGTGAGACTCCTTGTGTATGTATGTAATATCTATGTGTAGCAAAGTATCGGGCTATTTCGAACTTCCTCGTGCCTACACAGTGCTGTGATGTCCGATTCATGAAATTCTTTCGAGGCAGCGACTAAACCCCCGCCTGAGGAAACAGTGATTCTTTCTGCCTCGAGAGCAAAGGTGCCACCCGAAGGGAGCCAACGGCGGCTAATTTACAGAAGCTTCTTTGGCCTCAGTCATTTATCTGCGCTCAATGTGAGCCGCCTCTTCCGATAGCGGCAGATAAGGTATCGCCAATGTCTGGGCAGACCTTTAATAGGATATAGAGTGGGAACAAATGATGTCATCATTTGTGAGTTAAACCTACTTGAATGGGAATTTCAGGGGTGAACTCATAGGTAATAAAACCAAACCATAGATGAGTTAACCCCAACCATAGGGTAAGTAAACATGATATAATCGAAATTAATCTGAACCTAACTAATTGAGTCTAACTAAACCTAGACCAGAACCTGACATCACCTAAACCTACTCTAACCATATATATCTAAAGGTAACCTCAATCTAACCTAGATTAAATAGAACCTAACCAAACCTAACCCGAAACCAACTTAACCAAAACCAGACCTAACTAAACCTAGTGACGACCTAAACAAGATCTAAATAAGCATAAGCACAACTTAACGTGACCAGACCTAGACTAGACTAGACGCAAATAAACTTGACCTTGACCTAACCTAAACCTAAACCAAACCTAACCTTACCCAAACCTTGCCTAAACTAAACCTAAACCAAACCTATCTAAACCTAAAGATCGATACCCAGAACTCATTTTTGCTCCTTTAAGTGTCTCCCAAGGAAGAGAACCTCTACTCCCATCTCCTCCAGGACTGCCACAATTGTAGAGTTGCGCATGACCGGGCAGGCAGTCTTCATTATAATACGCACACAATTTCAGAGGAGAGCTGCGAGCACACACCCCTCCTGTTCACGAATTCCCAAAGAAGTCTCCTCTTTGGGGTAGCTTGGGTATCTGTGTGGCGTTGACTTACCTTAACATACCCCAGTATCACCACTTAGAGTGCAAGCCTCTTGAATCCGTTCTGGCAAAAGTCTTCGTTGCTTTTCATATCTTGTTATGTATAATAAAAATTATAATAATAAAACAATAATGATGATAACAATAAGAGTAAAAACAATTATGTAATAATAAAATATATTAGTAATAATAATATTAATAACCTTGATAATAATACTCAAAATATAATAGTAATAATCTTAATAATAATAAACGTATAATATTAATAATGATATCAGAAATGAGAAGAAGAATAACAATTAAATGGCGCGTCCCCTGGTGGCGGAGAGAGGCATTAGTATCTAAGCTTTTGGTAAAACAACATGGTAAAGAATACCTTTGGTTAAGACAAGAATAAAGAAAACCTTTAGTAAAACAACCGGGTAAAATATAAACCTTTGGTAAAACAAAAAGGTGAAGAAAACTTTTGGTTGAAACAGCGTTAAAGAAAAGCTTTGGTAAAAAAAAGATGATGAAGAAAACCTTTGGTAAAAACAGTGTTAAATAAAAATTATAATAATAATAAAATAATGATGATAACAATAAGAGTAAAAACAATGATATAATAAAATATATTAGTAATATTAGTAAGTTAAACAATCTGGTAAAACAACATAGTGAAAATAACCTTTAGGAAAAACATTGTTACAGAAAACTTTGGTATAACAACATGGTGAAAAAAACCTTCGGTAAAAGAGCATGGAGAAGAAAACGCTTGGTAAGCACAGTGTTAAATATAAACTTTAGTAAAACAACATGGTAAAACAAAACTTTCGTTAAAACAATGTTAAACAAAACCTTTAGTTAAACAATGTGGCAAAGAAAACCTCTGGTGAAGACAAAGAAAAGCTGGTAAAACAATATAGTGAAAAATACCTTTTGTAAAAACTTAAAGAAAACCTTTGGTATAACAACATTGTGAAGAAAACCTTTAGTAAAAACAAAGTTAAAGAAAAGCTTGTAAATCAACAAAGTGAAAATAACCTTTGGTATAATGAATGTTGAAGAAAACCTTCAATAAAACAACATGGTGAAGCAACCCTTTAGTAAAAACAATTTTAAAAAAACCTTTGGTAAGTTAACATAATGAAGAAAACCTTAGGTAAATCAAAGCTCAAGAAAATTCGGTAAAACAACATGGCTAAGAAAACATTTGATGAATCAAAACGATATTAAATAAAACCTTTTGTAAACAATATGGTGAAAAACTTTGATAAACAATAACAATGTCAGAGAAAGCCTTTGGTAAAACAAAATGGTGAAAAAAGCTTGAGTAAAAACAATGTCAGATAAACCATTTTTGTAAATCAATATGCTGAAGAACCCCTTTGATTAAACATCATGTTGAAGAAAAACTTTGGTAAAAACAATGTTAAAGAAAAGCTTTTCTAAAACAGCATGGTGAAAAAAACCTTAGGTAAAAACAATGTTAAATAAATAGAACCTTTGGTAAAACAAATTGGTGAAGAAAACCTTTGCTAAAAAAACATAGTGAAGAAAACCTTTGGTAAACAAAGTGTTAATGAAAATTTTTGGTAAATCAAGAAGATAAAGAAAACCTTTAGTAAAGCAAAGTTAAAGAAAAACTGACAAAAAATCATGGTGAAGGAAACCTTTGGTAAAACAACATGGCGAAAAAATTGGTAAAAATAATATATTAAAAATACATTAGAGGTGTGTAATTGCTTTGATTCTGTTAAGGATTAGTTTTTTTAAGTGTTTTTTAGAGGATTGAGGGGAGTGAGATGGGTTTGTATGAAGTGAGGAGGTTTGGTGGCTTCTTTGGTTTGAGAATGGGGATGATGTGAGCATGTTTCCATGTGGAAGAAATAATGATGTGCAGCCAGGAGAGGTTGAAGATGTTTGTGAGTGCGGATATGGGTGTGGGTCCTGAGGTGCTTTAGGTGGATGTTTGAGATGCAGTCTGGGACTTTGGTTTGTGAGATTTGAGAGATTTTATGGCAACTCTAGTGAAGGGTGGTTGCTTTGTAGTGTTTAAGTGTAGTTTGTGTAAGTTTTTGATTGTTCTTCTGTCGTTGCGGTTTGTTGGTAACTGGCTGTTTTTGGAGTAGTGGAACATTAGCAGGTTGTTTGGTCTGTTGTGGTGGGTATTTTTTTGTATCATTGGGCGGAGGGGAGGTTGGGTATGTAATGTGTGTATTTTTTATTGTGCGCGAGTTGGGAGCTCTTATGTACAACCATTCAGCAACGCTAGGAAGTAATGAATTCCATTGCGCCCCTCTTATACAGACCCTTAGGAGAAAAAGCATGATTTCTTTCCCAAAGACTTGGAAATTTGTACACACGTATTCCTGAGAGATACTCACATACGCCCGAAATTGTCCATCCCTTATAAAGGCACATATAAAATTATGCAAAGAAAAACATTCCTTCACACTTCAAGGCAGCAAAAGGAATTGCGTGCACATTTGCACAATTTGAAACCGATTTACGAGTAATCAAATCCTGTCTTCGCACCGCCAATTATAACATACACAGATTTCTACACAACCCAAATGAACATTGCGATGTCATCTCAGAGTCAACAAAACCCGATACATTACTTCATTCACATGATATTACATTAGGACCAGTACGACAATCGTTAGTTGCAGTCTTTCCTTCAACCCTGTTTTCTTTTTATTATTCGTCATCCAATTAACTAGATCGGGTAAGCTGAGTTATTTGGGTCGAGATTGCACATATCTTTGATGAAGGTAGTCAATTATTATTTCATATGAGTTGTTGATTCACATCAGATAGTCCCCCAATGTCGATTAATGATAGCATTTTATTTTAATTCATTTTGGAATTATTTCAATATCATTTTGCTGTGTATCTGCTCTTTTCATTTTACCATGTGAATATCTATCTTAGGGTCCTTATTATTAATGTACCCAATTGCACATTATTTCCAACCATTATCTTGCAAATTATTTCACTTCAACTTTAGAATTTGTATTTATTCCTGCCATCAGTGATCTTTGTTGTCGCTATTTTTGTCTCATGTCATAGATTTTACAATTATGCATTTATCCCATGATATTCGATGTATTATGTAATCATCTTGGGTCTTCAGAAACCTCCGTGTTAGATTTGTGTAAGTCATGTACAGAGGCAATCCTTTGCTCTTGTTTATCAGAAGGTGGGGATGTTTGTAACCATATTCTCCTTGTTTCTAGGGAAAGAAAGGGGATGCTCTCCACAGATGAATCCAGTCTGTCTCTGGGTTTAGGAAGGTCGCCCTCTTTCCACGCTTTTCATACGGACCCCGCTGGAATTTGGGGTCTCCAAAGGGGAATGATTCTCATATGAAACTTACTATGAGGCCTCTAAAATGCGTCTTTCTTTTGTTTATGCTGAGCTGAGGAACAGAACTGTTGTCTTTTGTTAAGTTATCCCCCCCCCACTATCTTACATTCAAGCTTAAACAAAACAAATATGATTCCTTGATAAAGGCACTGCGTTCAGATTGTGGAGCGGTAGCTGTCTCCCCAATTTCCCGCTTTTTACTTAAGACCCAATTAATTATCTTTTAAAGATCTTTTAAGAACGCCTGGTTGTCGTGACCATTTAATTTGTTGCTGCTTTATAATTTCCTTATAAACATCACACATTAATTTACTCTGTCCCACTAGGCTAATCATCATTAACCACTATTCATTGCCATCGTCATCACTAGAAGAGTTACGTGACCAGTTATTAAAGTATTTGAGTAATAGTACTATTAGTAAAGTATTAGTAGGAAAGTAGTCAATATTATTATTACTAATAGTAAAGTATTGGTAGTAGTAACAGTATTATTTGAACTAGTATTTGAGTAGTAGTTTTAATAGTAAAGTATGACTAGTAGTATCACTATTAAGAAGAATAGTAGCCACGTATTAGTAGTAATAGTAAACTCTCAGTAGTAATAAGAATATTTGTACGACTAGTAGCCAAATACTATAATTAATAAAAAACTATTATTAGTAAAACCAGTATTATTATACTGTTCTTAAGTATTAATTTTAGTAAATATAAGTAGTATTAACAGTAATATTAGAACTAGTATCAAAATATTAGTATTAATAGTAAAGTATTAGAAGTAATAAGATTATTTGCCATATATTATAATTAATAATAAAGTATTAGCTGTAGTAACAGTAAAGTATTATTACCAATAACAGTATTATTAGAACTGTATTTGTGTATTATAATTAATAATAAAGTTTTCGTAGTAGTAACAGCATTATTTGAACTAGTATCCTAGTAGTATTAATAATGAAGTATTACTAGTATTAACAGTATTAGTAGGACTAGTAGCCAAATAGTACTATTAATTCTAAAGTATTCCTAGTAAAAACAGTATTAGTACGACTAGCAGACAAGTGGTAGTATTAATAGTAAAATAGCAGTAGCAGTAACACTATTAGTACAACTAATTGCCAAGTATTTGTATTATTTGTAGTTTATTATTAGTATTAACAATATTAGTAAAGGATTTGCCAAGTAGTAGTATTAATAGTAAAGTATTAGCCTTAGTAGCAACAGTAGTAGGAGTAGAAGCCAAGTATTATTATTAATAGTAAAGTATTAGTAGTGCTAACAGTATTAAGAAGACTGGTAGCCAAGTAGAATTAGTAATAGTAAAGTATTAATAGTAACAACATTATTAATATAACTAATAGCCACGTAGTAGTATTAATAGCAAAGTTTTAGGAATAGTAACAGTATTCGTAAGACTAGTAGCAAATAATAGTATTGATAGTAAAGTATTAACAATAGTAACTGCATTATAGGACTAGTCACCAAGTATAGTATTAATTTTAAATTATTAGTAGTATTACTACTATTAATAGAACTATTTGCTAAGTAGTAATATTAATTGTAAAGTATTAGTAGTAGTAACATTATTGTTAGAACTAGTAGCCAAATAGTAGTATTGATAATAAAGTATTAGTAATAGTATATGTATTAGTATGTCTACTAGGAGTAATTGCCAAGTATTACTATTAATAAAGTATTGGTAGTATTAACAATATTTGCTGAAATAATTGCCAATTAGCATTATTAGTAGTAAAGTTTTAGTAGTAGTAACAGTATTATTAGGACTAGTAGTAGGCCTAGGTACCCTACCAGTCGTACGTACATGAGTGTGGCGTTGTGTGCGTGGATGCGCGAGTGACGTCATCGCCGTTTCGTAGGTGTGAGATTTGCCCGCGGAAGAAAGCGCCTCGAGACGACGCCGAGAAGCGCCGAATAAACAAACGCTGCGATAAAGAGATAAAAACATAAAAGGCTAAAGAAATAAAGAGATAAAAGAAGGGGGCGTCGCGATTGTGGGGTTCTAAATAAGAGCCGAAGGGGGATAAATTTATTACGCAAATAGATGCGCGATCGCCGCAATTTGTTTGTGTGCGTCGCATTTATCAAAGCAGGACTCGAGGCTCTCGCTCAGATTACAGGTAGGACCAAGGGTCACCTTTTCTCCCTCCCCCTCGCACGGGGCTAGTGCTCACCATGGGCGCTCTCCCCCTATGCATTTCACCCCCTCGGTTGTTCTCTCCCCCTGGGTCTATGCTGGTATGCGAGATGATCCATTTGGACTGAACCGAGTGTACGCATGCGCCAAACTCGGGTCAAAGGGGAATATTAAGTATGTCTCGTATTTACTTCACTAGTTTCTAATTTTTTGGTTCATTCTGTCTAAGTTTGAGTTCTAGCTTTTGTGTCTAAGTTAGACTGAAGGTATTTAGAAGAACGTGAACACTTTTATTCCGTTCGCTCTTTCTCCTCCCCCATCGATTAAAAGACTCACCCTGTTCTTCCTCTTTATACAATAGATACAAACGTTAATCAACCGTTTGTTTTACCCAACCCTTATAAATAAAATGTAGCTCCTCAAATGGCACAGCAAACACTTCAGGAGAGATGAATTTTTTTTAAGTGCTTGCAACACCTTGGCCTACAAACAGAATCCTGTTTTCTTTTTTTTTTAATAACAACCACCAAAACTATTCAATAGTTCTGGAGGTTACATTTTAATCTATAATAATTCGCTTTCATAAGTTTGGACAAATAGTAATTCCACGACTTAGCCACTAATACGGTTATGAAAGAGGTGTAAATTTAGGTAGAATAATTTATTTCTGGTTTAAACCAGCAAATCTGTAACGAGTTGAATGATAACAATCTAGAGTACTTCTTACATCCACCCTGGGCGTTATACCCGCATTAATCGGTTTTTAACTTACCACTTCTTCCCAAGTCGTTCTACAGGGTGTTCCTTACCCCCCTTGCCTTCATTTTCTGGGATATGCTAAAGGAGAAGGTGTAATCGATGGCCCCTTTACAAGATCCGAAACAAATGAAATGCACTGGTTGTATCCTTCCAAATTAGTTTTATTTCTCTACTAATATACATTTCCGAGCAACCATAAACGTGTCATACATTATCCGAACTCTCCTTCCAACGACTTAAAAGCTGCTCATCTAATTTCTGGATTCTCAGCCAAGTTAAGTTTATTATTTTCGTATTTGAAACAAACATTTTCAGTCTATGAGAGTGACTTGTTATATAATTGTGCTCTCACGCTTTATGCTTTTACTGGAAGTGAAAGAAATATTAAGATATCATTGGCAAAAAGAGGCTCATTAAATATATTTAAATAATTTTAATTCCGTTTTTTTTCCACAGATCTTGTGATGAACATCTCTTCGAACACGGACAGGAGGTTTTATTTTTATTTTCTTAGGGACGGGGTCGATTCGATATGGAGACTGTATCTCCGCATATATGGAAATTGGCATTCGGTAGGTTCAACTAAGCACCTTTTACTATATCGCTCTTATTACAGAGATGTTGAATGAATCAAAGTTCTTGCATTGGCAACAAATGCTATATATAGAAATGCCAATTTAGACGGCGATCCAGTATTTTTTTAACAATAAGCAGATTTTCGCATGAGTAGTCAGTCAGCATTTTCATTCCAATTCCACTCGAAAGCACGTCTGCGTAGTCTGACGTGCGTTAGTCTGCGTTAGACTGTCCTTAAGTGCAGGAAAATTTCTTCATTTTAGAGGGGTTTGTAACTACAGGGTGTCCCATAAGTCGGGATCCGTAGGGATTTTTAATATTTTTTCTACATTGCAGGTAAACCATGTCACTGACTAAAGAGGAGAAAATTCAAGTTATTTTGTTAGTCAGGACCGGCAGTGACCAGGAAGTGGCCACAGAATTTAACAACATGCATCAAGACTGCGCACCAAACACACAAATGTACCAATGTGTTGACTAGGTTCGTTCACTATGCATCTTTAATTATATGTGCGACACAACTGCGGACAAATTGAGCATATGTATGTAGTGCATTTTTGGACTACATATTTTGTAATTTTATTGATTTTCCTCTATGGGTCTTGGCTTACCGGACAGCATGTAGTGCTTTAGTACTTATTGCGGTTAATGTTTCGGAAAAATAAACTCGCCGCGCTACTTTTTGCCTACCAATTCTTATTTTCTTTTACTTTATTCGACAGGAAAATAGCCTGTAGTTTAACAAGGGATTATTCACCAGGCTTTATAAAGTCACTTGTCCACTTTATACTCCAGTTGCATTAGTATTTTTGAGTTTTCTTAAGTTCATGCAAATTTCTCTTTCTTTTCTGGTAGAATTTCCTCCGCATTTATTAGGTAGTTGACGTCTGGTGTCCATTGTTGTTATAAAGTTTTAAATAGAATGGCTCAATCAGTTCAATAACTTCGCCCCTGCAAGTTTATCCCCTTGTTCTTTAATGTCATTTGCTTAGTACTAATTGTCATTTAATCTATTTCCTTGATTGTTTAGTATGCCACTTGCATATAACCAAAAATCTGTGGTCTTTCGAGAATGCTCTCGTAATAAGATCGTTGTGTCAATATATTCTATTTTCTCCTTAAATTGTTAGATACTTGTATCGTCTCATTTTTCGTAATATCTATAGGAGTCTTTTAGTAGCTTTACTTATTATAGCGTTAGATGACCGTTTCCTTGATGGCCACTACAGTTGTGAAGTCCAAAATAATATGTATTATATTTTGCCAAATTTCTAATGAAGTTTGCACTATTTGTTTTCAATCATATTGCTTCTTGGTCATACACACACCATAGTCACTTATTCTACAGTAGACGCCATTGAGTGAGGACAGGCGATTGGGGATGGGGATCAGGAGCCCAACGTCTCAAACCCTTGCTTAAGATAGATTCACGACACTGAAGGGAAAAGAAAGGATTGACAATTTTTTAAGATATTCCTGTCTCTTCGTTTTGCTAACGGTACATTATGGCTATCAATATCAAATGCATTGGTTCCTAATAGCGATATTTCATAAAGGAATAATAATAAATTACTTGACATCATCTGTGTACCATATGGACCCCAATTCATGGTCAACGTGTTAAAATCCACAGGATTTATTATAATTTACGAAGAAAACAGCCTAAATAATTAAATTTTCAACGACAATATAATAAACAGTAAATTTAATAAAGGTTGAAAAATTAGATAAGATAATAACATTGTACAGTACGTAAAGATAATGCTTTGGGTACAGTAGTTCTTAGCTTTTTTTGAGTCACGGACCCTGTTGAGAATCTAAGTCTTTGGCTATTTTTCTTGGAAAAGTCAGAACAGCATTAAAAGAATTTTTTATTTCCAAGGAATTATATTTCTGACTCTTTAACATGCAAAAATTATGGGATCTCCATGAATAAAATGAAACACATCCATCTTATGTCAATTAAACAAAAGAAACTAATTGTACCCTAAAGTTTATTTTAATGAGAGCGTCGTTGCGGTTTTGACGTGTCTTTTTGATCTTCACGGACACCATGAAGTCCAAACATGGACCCCAGCTTAAGAACCCTTGATTAGTAAGTTAAATTTAACTTCTCGTTTGCGTTAAAGAAATTTAGGAAAAAAAAATTTCGACGGCTGTCCAAAGTTGAGGTACATCTTTAAAGGCATTATGTCTTTACGTTAAAAGCCTAATTGACCATAAGAGAAACACTTAGATTAGAATACAGACATTAGTGGCGGCTAAGTTTTAGGCATATTATACAAAAAAACATAAATATTGGAACATCTGCTAATTTCACTTGTTGCTTTTATGAACAATATTAATATTAGATCAAATTAAAAATCACTAAAAAACTTTTTGAATATGTTATAGAATATCATAATTTTAAATTATAAGCCTCATGTCATTTTCTTCAAGAGTTTAATATGAACTACAGTACTGTGCAAATTAATTAGGACAACGATAGAAAAACGCCAAATTTCACTATTCATGTATTATTCTCAAAATCATGTATGCATATGATCTTAATGTTTACAGTTAATAGGAAATGTATCCTCCCTTTGCTTTAATAACTTCAGCAATCCGATTTGGTATGGATTCCACCAATTTCTGGCTCGTATTCCGTCCTTCCTCATCGTGATACCAGGCTTGTATAACAACGAAGATCAGCTTTTCCATTGTGGAATAGTCCTTCGCCATGGTCCTCCGCTCGATGATTGCCCACAGATTCTCATTTGGATTAAGGTCTGGTGAATTTCCAAGCCATTCCAGTACAGTAATCTTCTCAGCTCGGAAGTAACATTGTATTATTTTGGAGACATGGAATGGGGTGTTGTCCTGCTAGAAGATGACATCACCATTTGGAAAGCGTTCACGATGTGTTTGGAGTAGATGCTTCTTTGAGGTTGCTCGTTACTTGTCTGAAATCATAATTTCTTCCACTGATACCAGTCGATCGAGTCCACTTGCAAGTACCCCAAAACCCCTTCTTAGGGGTGTGTTTTGGGACTTGCTAGATGTGTCCCGCTCTCACTGGTTCTCCTGCACTGTGCCTCACGACTTGTGATCAGATTCCATGGATTTCGAAGTGGGTTTCTTCAGAGAATATCAGCTTTTCCAATCTTCTGTGGTCTATTCTTTGTATTTCTTGGCCCAAGTCAAACGTTTAAATTTCATACCAGTGGTAAGTAGAGTCTTATCGAGGGGTATTCGCGCAGTTCTGCCAGCTTCAAGTAATCTTTGGCGAATAGTTGACGAGTCGATATAGATACCAGCAGCTAAAAAATCACTCCGTAATACAACTCTTGGCTGGTCTTTCGCGGGGTCTTTTACACCATTGCGTAAGAATATTTTGTCCTCGTGTGCATTTGTTTGTTTATTTCGACCACGTCTTTCCCCTTTTGGACTGGCAGTGACTTAGTTCTTCTTGATGATTCAACCCATAGTCGACTTTGTCCGCCTCAGCTTACTGGCTATCTCACGAACTGACATACCAGCATCTTCACGCAGTGCTACAACCGATGCTCTCTTATTAGGAGCAACGTCCATCTCGCGAGCTAGCTTGTTAATGACTCCACTCATTGCAGTCTTTGTTTTGTTCGTTCTCCTTTGCAACCGAGGGTTGCCAAGTGTTACTTTTTGGCGAAATCTATACGGTTGCGAATTATCAAAATAAACGGCTGTAACATCATAGCCACTTAGAATAACTGATTTATCAATCAAGAATCACCTATAACAGGGGTGTGTTAGAAAAATTAAAATTTTTTGAGGTGTCTCGATTAATTTGTACAACACTGTACCTCTTAGACTTTCCAAGAGGGTTAGGGGCTCAAATGGCTGGAGCTTCGGTAAAAAAAAGGTCAAACGTTTGATGTTTCCAAGAGGAACTGTTTGGAAGATCATAAGTTCTCATAAAACTCAGAGATAGAAAAGCTCTGACAAAAGTATTAAGAGACGAAAGATAAAACTCATCAAAAGAGGCCGCCAAATTCTAAAGAGCAAATTCTCGAAGTATGATAGGACCGCAGTTTCAAGGATGACTAGAGACCATGATCAGCATATACGTAATCACATTTTGACCAAGAGTATTCATCGAAGCCTTCACAAAGCCGGGTATTACGGAATAGATGCAATTTGCAATCCCTTGCTTACTTAAGTCAACGTAGCGCGTCGTAAGATGCGGTCGATGCCCGGAATAAGTGGACAATGGAAGAATGTGGTGAATTCCGACGAATCATCTTTAACATTATTTCCATCTTCTGACCCAGTTTACGCCTTTAGCACCCATAAAGAAGCCTATGATCATCAATTTTCTATTGTAAGATGGATCAGTGATGATTTCGGTGGCAATATCATGGAATTTCCTTACTCCAATGTAGTAATACAGCATGGCTGAGCAAAATGCCAAAACTATCTGTCAATTATGGCTGACCAAGAGCATACTATGGTGCAAATGCTCTGTCCAACCTTGGCACTATCTGTTAGGATAATAATGCTCCCACTCAAAATACTAAGGTCGTTGAAAGATGGTTTGTGATGTATGAAAATATCAGTGAATACATGGACTGGTACCTATAATCGCCAGATATTAATATCATCAAGGATTTGTGGTGTCAATTAGAGAAGCAGATAAGCAACCGATTCCCTCCTACAGCGTCTCTAAGAGAGCTAGATCAGGTTTTGCTTGGAGAATTGGTGAAAATTCCTCTAGACACTGTCTGAAAGCTGTCTAAATTAATTTCTCGACGAATGAAGCTGTTATTAATGCAAATGTTGGGTCAATTCAATAATATAAGAAAAAATGGTAAGTAAAACGAAATTTTTAAGCAGATAAGCAATTTACTATAAAAAATGAAGTATAAAATGATCCGAACGCCTAGATTTCTTGTAGATAAAATCGGAATTGTTTGCATAGCGCTAACTTTGGTTCAATCTCATGCAGCTGTCGTCCAGGTAGCATGCCTAAGAAATATATCACGCCTATCTCTGACCGCGAGCTGATGGAAAAACTGCGCCAGCAAGATGGTCTTTTAATTGTATGTAGAGACTGTTAAGTGCTCCAAAATTGGAATCGATAATATTCTGTCATCTTATGACAAAGCAGGTTAATGTAAGGTTTGTAAATCAAACGGTAAGGCGAGAAAGACCTCAAAAGGGAAAGACCGAGCGATTACCCAAATTGTGAAGAATTGAACAGATGGCCAATGTAGCAATGTCTACTTAAATGCCAAAACCTACTCGTAAGTTCAATTTGTTAGAATCCAATATCAGGAGGTTGATTCGTCGCAGAACAGGCGAAAAATTGTATGTCAATTGCCCCAAAGAGAGCGTGAAGTTTGGTCGATGAAGTGTCATGGTCTGGGGCGTGATTTCGGTAGAAATCACTGGGCCACTTGTATGCCTACGCGGCACAGTGTAAAAGGTATTACTGTGACAATATACTTGGCCTCATCTGCGAGCCTCCGAAGTTCAACCTTCAATTCTCATTCGGGATAACACTTCCTACCACATGACCAAATTGTTAAGACAACGTTCCTGGACAACAAGCACATCACTGGTAAGAACTGGTATGCACAGACTCCCTACCAGAATTATATTGAAAATGTTTGGAAGACACTCGGAGATGGTTCTAAAGTGACCTATCTGAAAACAGTTCAGGAACTTTGGCAAATTATTTCAGATGAATGGAGCAAGATTACGGCACAAGAGTGATACATTTGATTCGTTATGCTGATATGAGATTACGAACTATCATCGAGAATAAAGGATTTCACACTAAATACTAATTACTGATAACTTCTACAAATGTTTCCACTGATAATGTAATATGTAGGAGAATATCATAATACTCCTAAGTTTTGCCCACTTCCCTTCCGGGCGGGCGCTTATCAACCTTTCCCCTTCCGGCCCAATATCTGGTGGTCTTCAGCCGTAAGAAACCGCCGGCCATTTCAGCTAAACACCGAGTTCCTTCCCGGACTGTTTATCGATAACTGGGAACCCATCTTCGCTTCCAATAGTTAACGGAAGTTTATAAAGGATAAAATGGAGTAGCTTGACATCTAATCTACTTCTGGCGCCATGAGAACCCCTGTCGAGTTTCGAATATAAAAGACGAATTCTTTTAACCCTCAGTAGTAGAGCTTGCACAGCGTCTGGCGGGGCAGGAATTGCCATCTATCGGTGTAGTGATAATTCGTCAAAGCATCAAGTCTTCAGAGAGGATATCGGTCCCAGTTAGGGAGGCTCTTTTTCCCGTTGGTCTGCAAGGCAGTGTGGACCCAAGCTCATACTTACGTGTAAGAGCCGAAGCTACAAACAGCCTCAGTCTAGTGCCTTAAGCGAGAAAACTAAGTTTCGGCTTTTTTCCGTGACCCTACGCGTCGATAGGTCACTTCGTCCCCCCCTCCCCTCACAGAGGCACCCAAAATTCCTCGGAGTTCACAAGCGTGGGGCCCTCTTTAACAAGAAGCTCCCGTCACCGCCTTCTTCCAGCAAGAATCGTGACGGAATTGTGGGATCAGGTCGGTCCCTGGAGAACCTACCTCATCTTCTCCACCCCTTATCTCACCACCTTCACTCACCAGCGCCACCCGCGAACATCATGATACAAGGTAACCCTTCCCTTTCACATTCCCAGACTTCACCGCGAAGCTTACCAGCATTACAAGTGTATAGGGATTTGTATGGTGAATAGTAATTTTCAAGCAAAGTGAGATATCGGAGATTCACTTATTAATTTATCTCTCAAAGCACATTATTTATATATATATATATATATATATATATATATATATATATATATATATATATATTAGTGTAAATGAGTAGAAGACCTTCTTGTATGCAGATTTTGTTAAAGACCATAGCATATTTCGCCTTTATTAATTTTCTTTGGAAACTTCCCATTATTCTTATTATCTTTTTTAGTTCATCTTGTAGATGGAAAACAACTTCTGCTACGTTCTTCTCTTTTTTAAATGAAATGTGTTTGGTAAAACCAAACTTGACTTTAATTTCTGAGCTTTCGATCTATGCGATCATCTTCAGAGCGTCTTTCCTTCTTTGGCAGTGAAGAATGGTGGAGTCAGACTCCACCATTCTTCATTGCTAAAGCTCAGCAATTAAACTCAAGTTTGGTTTTACCAAATACATTTCATTTAAAAAAGAGATGAACGTAGCAAAAGTTGTTTACCATCTACAAGATGAACTCTAAAAGATAATAAGAATAATGGGAAGTTTCCAAAGAAAATTAAAAAAGGCGAAATATACTATGGTCTTTCACAAATTCTGCATACAAGAAGGTCTTCTACTCATTTACACTAATATATATATATATATATATATATATATATATATATATATATATATATATATATATATATATATATATATAGGCTGGTGTGTACCACATGGCATGAAGAACGTAGAGCAAAGTGTAAGGACTAGAGCTCTTAATTTCTCTCTTTATCACTCGGTATCACGAGTTTTCCTTGGCAGTTCTCTTCCTCACTACCCGAGGGGCATCAGCTAAATGGAGCACGCGTGCCTCTATCTCTCGCTATCTTACACGACTATCGGCCGTGCCAACGAATGCCACTCGCAATCGCCACTCCTCCCTTGAAACCGACCAGCCCCACTCACTTCCGTTCTCCTCTCTCTCCTCGCTACGATATATATATATATATATATATATATATATATATATATATATATATATATATATATATATATATATATATATATATATATATATATATATATATATATATATATATATAATTTGAAGAATGAACAAAAGGACGTATAAAGGGAAATTCATTTCATTTTCTTGATGCAACGTTTCGGGTGAACTTTTCACCCATCTTCGGGTACTGGAAATACAATTTGTGGAAAACAATTTAAGTTAAGAGTCAAAAAGATAATCAAAATAACGAATTTATGGAACGTATTTGATGTTAATTAAGGAGGGGGATAGCGATAAATTTACAGGCAATTGATAATTTCTGGATTATTATGTTGAGAGTTAAAAATTAACGATTGGAAAAATACAGAAAACACATTAGGATAAAACAACCCTAAACAATCAGCCGTTAGAGGATAACTGGGGAGAAAGGGCGAGGAGCGTAAGAAGAAAGAGAAGGTTAGGAGGTTGGTAATATATTTGTTTAAGAGTAGAATTAGTGGGTGAGAAGAGGAATCGGAATTTAAGGAAGGAGGAAGGTATTTAATATACATGGATTCAAGAATCCTTAGTGATATGGGATCAGGGGTGGTTTTCAAGATTTTAAAATCGTCCGTTGTGATTTCAGTTTTACACTTAATAGAGTGAAGCCTAGCAGGTGAGAATTCCTTCGTAGAGAGAACCTTTCCTGTCCTGTGGCTAACACCCAAATGTGAACAGAACCTCGACCTCAGCAATCGCACTGTACTAACTATGTATCTCCCCAGTTTACAATTGGGGCAAGTAAACTCATAAATAACGGAGCACTTCGCTTTTAAAATCTTGAAAACCACTCCTGATCCCATATCACTAAGGATTCTTGAATCCAGAAAATGAATTTCCCTTTATACGTCCTTTCGTTCATCCTTCAAATTAAATTGAAGCTCCATGGGAAAAGCCCTAACCAATATATATATATATATATATATATATATATATATATATATATATATATATATATATATATATATATATATAATGTTAAAAACAAAAGCAATTTCCGATTTTAGGGTATATATTAAAAATAAAAAAACTTATGACCATGGAAATATTTAATCCTAAAAATAACTTCCATTGCTTTTTAGAACCTAAGTCCATTTGTCATAAAGCTTATAAATGCCACTCTTGTCAAATTTTTTACGTTTTGATGCAAAATGTGAATCCAACCTCTTCGCTTGATATCAATATAAGACCATCCAAATAGTTCTGTAATCCTCTAAACAAGTATAATCAGAAGGAAGAAAGTTAGAAGAATATGGAGGATGAAGCAATATTCCCCAACCGAGCTCCTCCTAAAGATCTTCCGTCATTCGAGCTCTGTGAGCACGGACTTTATCGTGATGGAGGATAACACCTTCTGTTGACGTTGACCCAAAGCGGCTTTCAAACGACGTTGTCGATTGCTGTAGAGATTATCATTAACTACAAGAGGTACCTGGCATTGCCCTGGATAAAAGATCTTGTCTCAAATAAATACAGATGCGTATTGTTAGAAATTCATATATCATGGCTCAAAAATATCTTTACTTGCTGAATTATTATTATTATTTGTTGGCTGAATGCAGATTCAGGTGAGTTTCGCACAATCCGTATCATATAATATCATATAGTACCATGTAATATCATATATCATATAATATTCTTACAATAAGTAAATGAAATACCGACCGCACCCGGCAGTTACGCGAACGTGTGAATGAATGACCGTTAGTTATGAGCGAACAACGCTGTAGGCCGCAGGAATAGACCAAGCGTCCTATAAATACATATTGTTTGATTGCTGTGTTACAGGTCGTAATGGACAATTGCTTCAATATCTCACTATCCACTAAACATTATCTTTTTTGGATGAACTCCTCCTCTTGTTTGTCGAGAAATCCTGCTTCTTCCACTGATCCACGAACGGCGGCGTTTAACGTTATCGTAAAGGACCCATTTCTCCTCACCAATAGCAAGCTTGCCCAAAAATAGTACCTGGCCTGTCGTGAAAGCAATGAGTCACAGCAAACAACACGCTGTTACAGATTCGCCGTGAACACCTTATGCGGGACCCATTTTAAAATCACTGGACCCTGTCTAATATTTTTCAGTTGGTACATGACAGTTGTATGGGTTACGTTAAATTGTTCTGCGAGTTTTCTAGAAGTTGCTGGAGGATTTGCTGTGAAAACAGATCCTAACTCGTTGGAATCAAGTTTTATTTGTGGAAAACCTTCTTTTCGTCTGTCTTTTAGACTGAAGCCTCCACTTTGGAAACGGGAAACCACCTGCTGCAACTTTTTTCATTTTCTGTATCATCTTCATAAGTGCTCTGAATGGATTTTGCCGATGTACTTACATTGGCACCCATTATGAAACTCAAAGAGTAAAAATGTCTAATGTGATCTTTAGATCACATAGGGCTGAATACCGGATAAGAATATGAACAATATTTTAATCTAAAAGAAAGAGGTATCAATTACTCCTTGTAGCATTCTTAAACGATAATAACAAAGGCACTACTTTAATAAATACTATCTAGAACTTTACTCTAAGAAATCGGACATTACTTTCCTTCCAAACTTATATATATATATAATGAAAAAGATCACAAAGTGCACGTGAGTCAAATTTATGTAGATACACCCAAAAAGGAAAAGTGAAAAACGATTCCGAGCGCTTTCGTCTTTATTCTTAAAGACCTTTTCAAGGAATGAACAGGAGGCTGGTCATACATTGCCTCGTTTACTTAGGCTTCTGAACATAAATGTTAGTTTTAAGTACGAGACTACAATTTATCGCATCCTTGTCAAAAATCCCCCCCCCTCCCTCCCGATCTGGCATTGATGTTTTTGTATGGTCCTGATGATTTAATTTATTGTTTGAATACATATCCTGTCAGTAATAAAGGTTTTATTTACCTATCGTGCTTACAAATACATAAACGTCTGTTTTTCATGGTTTGTTGTAAACCTTTGCGGGGCACTGTATATATATGTAATGGTACACTTTTACCTGCACTTTCTCTGTGGGAACGGAATGACTTGCATTTTCCCCCAAAGTTTTGTAAAAATAAAAAAAATTTTTCAGATTTTTTAATTGCTCCCCTCCCCTTCCCCCTCCGCCCTTCCCCTCCCCCCGAATGTTCCCGATCACGAAATCCAATTATTTAAACAAGAAATTGAATTATATTTTTAATATCTGGAATCTAATCGATGACGAACAATTATCGAGTTAGGGGAAAGAATCAAAATTCCTGGGGGTGATTCGAAACGGCTGGTTCCCCAGCGAGAGGAAGCCAGGTGTAAACCTAGCGAGTGCATGTCAGATGAAGTCCCAGAGAGGGGAGGTCGGGTTGTATCCCCAGCGAGGTAACGTCATGTGTATCCCCGGAGAGTGGAAAAGAGGACTAGCCCTTGTCGAGGGGAAGTCAGGTGTAGCTCCAGGGACGGGAATGCAGATGTAGCACCAGGGAGGGGAAATCAGGTGTAGCCCCAGGGAGGGGGTGTCATGTGTAGCCCCAGGGAATGGGTGTCATGTGTAGCCTCAGCTTGCGAAGATATATCAAGTCTTATAACTATTATTCTCTTTTATTTGTATCTCGCTGTTAGAACTTCTTTTGGTACTATCAAACATCTCCATTGTTTAAACGAGGACCATCTACTGGTACTAACGAGGACCAACTCTGGGTAAACTCGTGTTCTTGAAAGATTGCAATGCTGATCTTTATGTTATTTTTATTATCCCTTCGAAGTGGGTCATCCTGGCCAAAAGACGGATGGCGTTAAGAACCCATCCACTCTTCCCTTTTAATCCTGGTTATGGCTTAATTAATTGGCAATCCTCTTTTCTAATACCATTTAAATATTCCCTTCTATAACGACACAACTTCATTCCCATCAGTATATGATATGAAAGAAGCAAGATATTCGCGTCTTCACCCACACTAAAGGACTACAAAAGAAAGAACTACAGAATGAAGACTAACAAAGCCCCCAAAACCCAATCAAGGCCGATCTGGCATAGAGTCAAAATGATTCGACGAAAGTCCGCACAAGAGCTTCGTCCATCCTCCAGGAAGAAAGAACCTGCATCTCGGACCCTGTGTCCAAGGCGGATTCTTTCGAGACTTCTTTTTCTTGATTCTCTAGCCTGAATTCTAATCTGCTAGCATTGCAACGACGAATCATAATTGCTGAAGCCATTAAATGGACTTACATGTAAAGATGAGGAACACTTAAAAGACCTGTAACCAAGCGGTTTTCTATATCTGGACAATATCCCGTACGCCACTTTTCGATACCTAAGTGAAGAAGTCGGTCTTAATTACAAAGGATTTTTCCGGGTTGGGCAACTTCAAAATGGGGGCAGAAATGAGCTTACTCTTGAGCTGGTTAAAATGAGAAACAGCGACATCATTCCAACGTAGTTGATCGGGGGAATTCTTCTTTAAAAGGGTGCTGAGGGGCGCCGGAATTGCAGCGAAATTCGGGACAAATCGCCGATAGTAAGAAGCTGATCCTAGAAATGATCTTAATTGCTTCTTAGTATTCGAAAAGGGCATGTCGGCGATTGCCTAAATCTTGTCCTCCTGTGGACCTAACTGGCTTTGTCCTATTTTAAAATCCAAGTATTTTATGGTTTCGTGAGCAAAATGGCATTTGCTGGGGCCAATGGTGAGGCCATTTTCGCGCAGTCGCTTGAAGAGAGCTAATAGGGGGGTTAAATGATGACTCCATTCACGAGTAACGACGTAGACGTTATCGAAATAAAAGGAGACATTCGGAAGTCCATCTAACAACCTTCTCATTAGACGGTTATAGTTACTACAAGCGGTCACGAGGTCAAAAGGAAGGCGCTCAAATTGCATTAAGCCTTTCTCAGTTGCAAAGGCAGTATATGCTTTCACATTGGGCTGGAGGGGAATTTGGTAAAAAGCCTTGCACAAATCAAGTTCTGAGATGAACTTGGCGTCTTCAAAAAGGTGAAGGTTTTGATCTACCAACGGGATGGTTACCGAATTTAACTTCCGGAAGTCAATACACATCTGATAAGAGCCATCAGGTTTCTTGACCATGACAATTGGGGAACAATAACTAGAGGTGGATGGTTCTATTATATCTAAACTAATCAAATTATCAACTTCGGTGTTAAAAGCTTAGCGTAAATGAATCGGCATGGGATAGGGTTTTGAACAGACAGGTTTTAAGGTTGTTAATTGAATATCATGCTCGAAACTAGTAGCGCATCCAGGCTTCTCTGAAATACCGTCGTCGAACTGACATAATAATTCTTGTAGCTGACTCTTTTGGTGCGGTGTCAGCTGCGCGTCGATATCCAGGTAAGAGGGTTCAAAAGACTCGCCTGGCAGGGAAGGGAGAGGGTAATCGGCATCAGGTTGGATGCACACTATCTGTATGACATTAAGGGACTCCGCGGGGTAATCCTCTTCAAGCGCCAATGTTTTGTCCAGTGCTACGAACGTATCTGCATGGGCGCGTCGGTGGTACTTTTTCAACAAGTTAACGTGGTAGAGCTTGTCGCCTGCTGGGGTACCAATGAGGTAATCTACCGGTCCTCGTACCTCGCGGACCGAATACGGACCTTTCCATTGGCTCGGTAATTTATTACTCGCTGTGGGAAGGAGCAGGAGTACTTCATCACCGGGCTTAAATTTCCGATCTTCGGACCTGACATCAAAATAGGTTTTATATTTTTCCAAATTGACATCGGCATTTTCATAGGCGATGTTTGCGCATTTCTCGAGCCTCTGGCGTAGATCCAAGACATAGGCGTAGGATGAATGGAGTTCTTGATCCAGTTGAAGCTTGATTAGCAACTCCTTCAAAATGCTGAGTGGTCCGCGTACATTACGTCCATAAAGGAGCTCGAACGGGGCGAAGCCTAATGTACGGTGAGGAATTTCTCGATAGGCGAATAGGGCGACCGGGAGATATCGGTTTCATTCGCGGGGCTGCTTGGCACAAATCTTCTTAATAATGGAGTTTAAATTTCCATTTAAATTTTCGCACATTCCGTTTGTCTTTGGCCGGAAGGGGGTGGTAAAAAGGGGATTTACCATGAGCAGCTTCCCTACGTACTCCATCAACTCGGAGGTGAATTGCCGTCCTCTGTCTGAGAGTATTTCCCTGGGGACGCCTACCCTTGAAAAGATGGAAATGAGGGCCTCGGCGCAAGAAATACTATCGATTCGGCGAAGGTGGACAGCCTTGGAAAACGGGTAGCAAAGTCAACTAAGGTAAAAATATAGCTGTGCCCTTCGCTCGAAGGGGAGTGAATAGGGACAACTAGGTCGATGGCCACTCTGGAGAAGGGTTCAGTTATGACTGGTCCTCTTTGTAAGGGAGCAGGTTTGACCTGCCCCTTAGCGGACGTCTTCTAACATACATCGCACGATCGACAATGCTTTAAGATGTCAGCTGCAGCACCCGGCCAATAAAAATATTTAAAAATACGCTGACCCGTTTTAGTATGACTAAAATAACCGGAAAAGATGCTGTCATGAGCTATTTTGAGCACTATAGGTACATGGGATCGTGGAAGGCATAAGACAGTTGTACCACGTTATTACTGTCCTCGTCGGATCGGTAAAGTAGACCACCTTGCTCCAGATACCTTATTACTTTGGGGCCACGGACAGTCTCTGTGTCCTTGTTTTGGGCCTTATCCCATAAGGGTGTTGGTGTTTCACACTCCTTTTGTGCGGACCTAAAGTCCTGGCTAAGGATCTCCAAGAATTCGGACGGTATCGGGGTTCTGAGGGGGACGGACTCCTGGGCTTCCTTCTTAGCTCGGCCTCGAGTAAGGGCGGCCTGGGACACAGATTCGGAGCTTACTTGAGGGCTCTTTCCTATAAGTACGGAACAAAATTGTATGGGTGCTGAAATGACTTCAGCCCAGCCATCATAATACTGACACTGCAGGTAACATCTAACAACGGGGAATCGGTTCAGCCACCCAAGGTAGTCATGTACCACCGCAACTTTTCGTGGTTTGGGTCCACTGGGATGAGGAGCTCGTCGGACACGATGAAACACGTGCCCCTGACGAGAGTCGATACACGGCAGCCGTTCACGCTGCCCTCCTCAAATTTCAAAGTTCCCGGGGAACTTTTATCAAAAATAAAATTTACCTGGTGGCCTGACGGAGGGAAAGAAGTTGATGCTTGGGTCTGCTGTTCACGCTACCCTCCTCAAATTTCAAAGTTCCCGGGGAACTTTTATCAAAAATAAAATTTACCTGGTGGCCTGACGGAGGGAAAGAAGTTGATGCTTAATCTGGTGAACTTGGTGGGCTGGTCCGCTTTTAAGCCTAGAATTTGGGGGGCAATTCTAGCTCATGTGGTTTTCTACACCACAGTTGAAGCATATGAATGGTCGCTTCGGGAAGAGTGATGGTGGAGAAATCTTAACGGGAGGTTTGATGTCCCGTTGTTGGTTTGGGGGGGAGAAGTTTTGGGGTTTTACGGGGCCCGGAAACTTCGTCTGCTTTCCTGGGAAGGGGCGCGAATCCTTCCTTCTTTCCTGGTAGGGGGATTGGTGAGAATTTCGATTCTCCTTGGGGTATAAATTATGGCTTGCAGCATAGACATCCGCTTCTTCGGTACACTCTTCAAAGGACTGGCACCGACAATCCTTGACGAACGCGCGGATCTCCGTCAGGAGAACCGCCAAAAATTGATCCCGCAACACGAAGTCTGTTAAGGACTCGTAGTTAGGATCAACCTTTGAGGATTCTAACCAGAATTTAAAATTCCTCTGAAGAATGTATCCGAATTGACGTCCGGGTTTAATACGACCTCTTCGAAATTCTTGTCAGTAGAAATCGGGAGTCATATTATGAGCGGCCAATAACTCAGCTTTTAAGGTGCTATAGTTAATTGTACACTCAGATGGTAATGATATGAAAATGTCGCGTATTTTACAATTTAAAAGGGAAGGTAATCTTACTACGCCTTCGGCCTCCAAATCTAGGTTATTCATTTCGAGGATCTTTTCGAAGTGTGCTAAAAATGCTCCGAAATCCTCTCCGTCCATGAAATTTGGGAGCTTAAGTGGGAGATTGGTGCGTCTTCTGAACGTGAACTGACTGAATGTATTTCAGCCTGTACGCGAGCCATTTCAAGCTCATGGTGAAGCTCAGGCTGTCTTTTCCGTTCCTCTCTTTCTTTTTTTCTCTTCGGATTTCTCCTTCTCTTTGCCTTTCTTCTCTTAACTTTTCTCTTTCTGTTCGTTGCTCCTCTTAAACCTACTCAATCAATTCTCTTCCAGAAAGTCCCAAGGATTCTCCTTGCGCTTTGAAGATTTTAAACTGATTTATCTTTGCACTTGGGGGCGCAATAGTCAACCAACTAAATTCCTTGCGATAAGAATTATGCCTTCTAGAGAATTGGCCTACCTAAATATGGGCACTGACCTATTCGTGATTGGTTTCTCGACCTAGATAACTAATGACTAAAAAAAAACAAAAAAACAACACAAACAAATTATTATAACAGTTCCTTGAGCTACTCCAGCTTCTTAAGTTTCAAAAAGGGGATAGCAATCATTTAATCAAAAGGGAATTACTATACTCTATTCTTTTAACGAATGACACTATGATTCACTCAACTGAGACCAGTGTTTGCAAAGATATAGCGTTAAACCTTACACACTTGACACCAAATTTAAATAGTATGTATATATATATATATATATATATATATGTCGTAGAATAGGCTCCCGACGATATACCATATATAACTATTCGTTAAGGGAATTTTCTATATTTCGAGTGCGTGGTAATCTGATTGACCGAGGTTAGTTTAAAAAGGGGGTGGGGGCCTGGAGAGGCTTATTTATCTTCAATATGCTTAAGAAATGGAACGGAGCACAAGGATAAATAATATGGCTACCATTAATAAAATAGTTTTATTAATTAAACTATCAACAACACACAAAAAAAATGTTTACATAAACGGGGATTAAGAATGGGAGAAACGCGTGAATGAAAAGGGTCATGGGAATATCTGACTAATCTGAGGATTAAGATTTGGAGAGATTTTAAACGGTAAACAAACAAAAAAAAGGAGGGGGGTAATTGTTCGCTAAACCATTTAAAGCACAGGGTTGCGTTGATAAAAGGTTAAATGATTAAAGGTAATGCTCAGCTTACGTAATTACAAAGTTGTTGTGCAGAGGAAGACGATGCGAAGGAATCTTCGGTCCAACTGGCAATTTCCAGCAGAAGGGTTCTTCGGGGGTTGTCTTTAACGAGGGGGAAGGACTGTCTTCGAGAAGTGAAAGCAAAGTTGGGCTCGAAATTACGAGCGATCCTTGTGACAGCAAATCGAAGATGTTCTAGATGAACAATGGAGGTTATTGTTGAAACCAAGCGTTCTCTTGAAGAACGTTAAAAAGGGGGGAATTAAATTATCCTGGCGTGATGTCTTGGGAACGAGAACCGTTTCTTGACGAACGGGCTTTAAGAACAATGGCTGTTCTAACTTTGTTCTCTATCTGAACAACAGGGAAGGGGGGGTGAGAACCGTTTCTTGTCAAGCGGGCTCAAAGAACAATGGCTGTTCTAACGTTGTTCTCTTTCTGGACAACAGGGGGGCCTTGTTGACTTGGCGTCTCGAAGGGCACGAACCTTGGCACTCATGGATATTGTCCTTTTCTGGAAAATAAGGGGTTTCTCGGCATAGTTCTTAGGTGCACAAGGGAGACCGGATCGGCCTGATGCCTCGCAAAGATAATCTGGATCTGCTTCAATTAAAAAAAAGCTATGGTATAAATAGCCGGAGCTATCTCCATGGCGTAGGTGATGATTGAGTGGGGGACTTCGGGGAAATGTCCCGGTGGCGCCTGGGAAAATACCTAAACGGTAATAAGCCTAATTCAATCTGGCGCGATCGACGTATGGAGTCGAAACGGGGGAGTGAACCTCCTTGATTAAACATTGGCTATGATGGGCGATAACGCGCTTCTGCTTCCTCTCGCAGGATACACGTGGGTAAGCATGATTTTTAACATGTGGTAGAGGCCTCAGACGATTCTATCACAAACGCCCCATTCAAAATTTGATCCAACTGTCTACGTCGATGAGGCTGCGAAGTGTTATGATGTGTTCTCCAAGAAATACAAATCAATACTCTTAATTCTGTGAAAGTTTTAGGACCAAAGGCGTGTCGAGAAAATACTAAGGCAACATCGTCCATGATGGATGGCATCTTGGCCCGAACGATCTACAACACATGTTCGAGAATTACATCTAACTCTCGAAAAGGTTTCCTAAAACTGAACCCAAGAGATTTGGGTTATGTTTTGTGTTTCTATTTGCCATCAAGACCGCTGATATCAGCTGCAGAACAATTGAGAGCCATTGTTAATTGAAAGAGACCAGCACATAGAAACGCATCAAGCGCAATGCACGACGTATATTGATTAGCATATATTCGCGTCGACAAGAAGGATATCAGTAGAGGACGCACGAAAGAGACAGGTCAAAAACACAAGTCCTGTATGGTAGATCCAATCAATTAATTAGCAATAAACGTTGGATGCGGAAGAGTAAATATCGCACCCCAAGTTACGTTTGAGCAAACAGAGAGAGGTAGAGAAGCAAAAAAATATATATCTTAGTACCTCAGCTGCGGAATTCCACAAAGTGAATAAATTTCATGGGACAGATGAGGCGTTGGTCAAAAATAAGAGCAAAATATCGGTGTGAATATGCCACGTCTATGTCAGCCACTTTTAAGAAAAAGCTCCCATTCGGAGTGATGCCAATGACGTTAGCAGATATGTACGATCTCGATGTTGAGTGAAGAAAACCATAAACTATTGGTGGAATCAAGGGTGAAGATAGATATTTTAATCGCTTGAAAAGAGAAACAAACCCCGCTGTAGAGCGTGGTGAAAAAATCTTCCAGCATTAACAAGGTGATATCGTGGATGGTCTTGAAAACTGAGTGTCGCGAATACACTTTTTACAGGCTCAGAGAAGGCTTTCATTACCAGTATAGGGAGTCAAAGATATCGTAAGAACTCAAATAAAAAAATGAGAGATGATACTTTCTTCCCTATAAAATGTAGGGTCTCCGTGATCACGTATTGAAATGGTAGAAAAATGTTCAACTAGAGAAGCAGATAACCCAACGTGAAGTGGAACTTATTTAAGTTATATTGTGCAGAAGCAAGGTGACAACCACTGTCCAGGAAATAAGCTAACACAACATTTACCAATTTCTTAATCAACTTTCGCATCCATCGTGTTAGATAAATTGAGCAGAATTCAGCCCGAGTGCAGTGATTTTTCCATTATTTACGAAAGGCAAGCACGGTACGAGTAGATCCTAGCCAGGAATCTAAAAAGATATCCTGCAACCAGATCGTGAAAAACAGACCTAAAGAAAGCCAAAGCTTCGTTCACTTAGGCGTAGAAGCTCTACGTACGATATACCTTGTGGAACATGGGCCGTACCCACGCAAAATGGGGCTCCTAATGCAATTTGCTCAGCGAAAAGAGGTCGTTGAAGTCCGGTTAGCGAACTGCAGCGAACATGCGATATGTTTGGAATGCTGACAAAGAGTCATCCCGCATTGATATTATAGATAAAATGGTCGCAAAGGACTCCCAGAACACAGAGTCCGAGGTAGGGGTCCGACCTTCCTGGACAACGGGAGAGAACTCCTGGGTGAACCTACCTCGAATCCTTTCCATACACTACCACACTTCTGCAAGAGGGGCTTCCCACTAAGTTGAGACACGTATTCATTCAAATAATTGGATATGACCCTAGCCGACGAATTCAAAGGGGTGGAATATCATGGATTTCGCTTATAGTCCTTATTGGAATAATAATTCTCTCCAGGAGCTATCTCACATTCGAATAGCCACCAAGGAAGTGATCGGAGTGAAAAACAGAGAGAAATTCGAGGAATAGAAGCCAGGTTTCCACAATGAGGGTGTCAGAGAAGAACTCAACAGACTCATCTACCGGTCTAAACTTCTCTACTGAGATAGGCTTGTAGTCATTTCCTCAAGTGTGAACTATCTGCTCGGCCCAGACACTACGTAACAAAAGAGATATGAGTGCAAAAGGGATCGTTTTCATAGTGGTCATCGATCACCTCCTATCCAAATTCTTTTTGTGCATCAAGAGAGCACAGACACCCGTTAAGACAGGAAAATGAAGTAGTTCTACTACAGAGATTCCTTAATTCATTCACATTAAGAACACCACTTATCAGTTATTCATTTTCTTCCGCTAAGACCCGGCCCTTGGGACTGACAGAGCACATAGTCTCCCCAGACAGACTGTCTGGTAGGACTATCAAAACCAACTGACGGTAAAAGGTACATTAAAACGACAGAGTACATTGTATCTAGGTAGAAATGGACTACAACTCCTAAAGGGAGGTAAAAATGAGTAAAGAAAGAACGGAGGTATCAGACTGAGTGTATATTGAGCACCCCTAGCCCGGCCTCTGTCCCGTCGTGGGGTATTTGCGAAATAATTGTACTCAAGGACAGTATGCAGAGGAAATGCACCCAACATGGTCTCCTGAAGCTAAACATCTAAAAGGCAGCGAAAATAAGCATGCCTACTCTGCTACTCCTAAGTACTTAGAATCCAAAGCAGTTCAACAGAAGAAAATTACTCTCCAGCCAAATTTTGTAAGGAACTGTAAATGCACTTTTAGAAGAAAATACTTAACTGGAATGACTGTATACCATAGCTCCAAGGGCATTTGGCTGCGGAACATTCCGTTGGTCTATTACTTTCAAGGCCTTATTTTGGATGGTTAGAATCGGTAGATGAACATTCCTTTTCACATGCCTCGAGTTCTTCGGTTGGTAGGGCGCAATTTTGGTTGATGCCCCACGTCCTTTGGAGTGACCGGCCACTCGTTGCTTCATGCCTAACTTCAGGTAGGGCCGAGGGAGCCGAAGTTCCCTTATTGCTATCCTCTGTCTATGGCGTAGACTTTGAATTGCTCATCGGTGGGTCCACTGCCACCCTCCTCAGCTTTGCCTTTTCCTAGTCAAGCGACTCGGTGGAGAAGTGTTGACCACTTCGTGGGAGAGGTAAGCGTTTTGGGTCGAGCCATAGCTTGAAACGTTTCGACTGTCAACCGGACCAGGGTGGCGCCAGGGGAAAATAGAATCCGCGGAGCTGTCCTGAATTGGCGCAAATACTACTGCGGTGCCTTTCTCAACTTAGATGCATAAGAGCTTCGTTTCACAGCCTAGAGCGCCAAGACTGATTTCGAAAAGAGACGGATCTCAATGCTTATATGAAGCAGGGTGCGATACGCTACAATTCATTTATTTAGCCATGAACGAGACATCATCTATGGGCGGCTGGAAGCAATTTAATCATCTCTGGTGCTCATCATTCTTTCGACTGAACAGGTTTTACTTATCTAGCCAAAGGTGTAGCCCCGATAACACCTTCGCGGTAACGCCATGAATGGTTTGACAATGAAGCGATGCCATCTATCACACACTGACTCACGTAGCCTCCCACGGTCAAAGTGACGAGTATGTGTCGAGGTGGAATTCAAGAACCCTCATCACCATAACCCACCACCCCCTCAACTGTGTCTGTCCACTGGCCTGCTTCCTCTTCATCAAGATACTAGTGGAGCAACTATTTGCATAGAATACATCCTCTTCAATGTTCAAGGTAGAGTTTGGTTATACCTTCACAACTGGGTCATCGAATGCTACAAGAGAGCTCAATTTGACACTCTTGGCGGGGTTTACAACATTGAGCAGAAGGTTCGCCTCAAAAAAAGGAGAGACTTTTGGTTATGTACCGAGGACAGATGCTAAATTCCCCTTCGCTGAAACAGAACTGTTCCGCCGGTCTTCGCAGCCATCCCCGGAAATAGAGAGCCTATATCCTTCACTTGTTTTCCCTTGTTTATTTCTTTTAGGATCTCCGTCCTCTTTGAAGGTCTTGCCTAGGAGTGGAATCAGGTTTGCGGTTTAGACAGTCAAGCGGCTCCCAAGAAATGTGAAAGTCTGGGATCGAATATATGTGGTAGGCCTTAGAGGGGTCTGCCATCATAAGACGTTCTAAGGGGATCTGGACGGATCCGAGCTTCCCTTCGAGAGCGGAAGTACTGTCGCTTACTTCTTTTTCTCTAAGCGGGACTCCTAAAAACAGCATGATGACCACCTCCTACCTACAGAGGAACCCGCTTGAGTGGTGTTGCCAAAGGAATGTTTGGTAAAGGGAAAACAACCTTCACTCTAACTACGCCTGTATATAACAGCCATAGTAGTCGCCTATTCGTTACCTCTTCCATCCGTATGTTTATTATTTTTAGTTAAATACCCATTATCGGCCATGAAAACCCATTCACAAGCCGAGTGACCAACTCTAAACCCCCGTAGCTGAGTAGCTGCATATGGTGCCAGACAGAACGGCTGGTGCCACTAGGGAACAACCTCCCTTCCCTCCCCTCCCCTACCCTACCCTATCCTCCCTTCTCCTCCCCAGTGACGAAACTTTCCATGACCGAAAGGAGTAAAATGATATAAAAAATGATGAGGATAGTCGATTGGGAGTGGGGAGGGATGCGGTTATGTTATCCCCCTAATCGGAACCAAGAGGAACGAAGAAAGGAGTGCGTGGCCCCCTTCCCTCTCTCGGTCTTGACCAAGGATGGGTGGATAGAAGTGGATCGGCAATTAGCCTGCCAAATAAAGCTCTGCCAATAAAATAGTTGAAAGGGGATTAAGAGATAAGTTTCGAACTTCGTGTGAAATGGGGATTTCGAGAATAAATAAAGCGTGAGTAGTTTTGAGAGTAATCGGCGGTGCCGGGGCCGGAAGTCATGCTACTCTTCTAGTTTTCAGTCGTCAGTAATGAGTTTGGTCTTACTGTATTTCCAGGTATAATCCTGAAATACTATAAAAAATGCAGTAAAAAACTGACGATGTGACGATAGCAGAAAGAAGACACCAAAAGAGTAATCAAGTTATTTGGCAAAAGGGCACCATGGAGATAGTGAAAGCAACAGAAGAAAAAGAAGGAAATTGACGAGGGTAGATTTTTGGCCATGGTAAGGTCGTCGAGCAAAATCGGTAGAGTGATACGAAAAATTGAAAAATATTCATGAAAGAAAAGCGATCGCTTAGAGAAAACCAAAGAACTTTTTTTCTTGACATCTGAAAATAGCTAACTTTTTTATTTAGGTCCAATTACCAAAATTGTAGCGCCTATATAACAGCGATCCTCTACCCTTTTAACGCAGCAACTTTTTTCCCATGTATGAATGAATTTCCCCATATTCAAGAGTGATGATAATAATAATTATAAATGAAATATTTTAAAGATAAAAAAAGTGAAATATTTTCTGTATATTTTTATTTAAAGGCAGCATTTAATAGTGTTAATATCTTATACAAGCTTGAAATTGTATTTTTAGAACGTTCAATATTCGTGGTGGCACTGTTCACCACTAAGAGAATTCCTTCCTGGTTGAAAGCACAGGGTCTTTGGGCTACTGTACCCACTCATCTACCCATATTAAAAGATGTTACTACCTAAGTACCAAAAGGATCAGTCGTCCTTTAGAAATTGCGTTAATTGTGAGCATTTTTTTTCCTATGCCATTTTGTCTCAAAAGCACAATTTTCTTTAGAGATTTTTGTATAGAGTAATAGACTTTTATAAGGCGCTTTTCGAAGCGACTCGCCTTCACAAAGCGCCCATCCACTGAGTAAGTAAAGGCCATGGGAGAATGAGTGTATTCAAGACACGCTTAAAGGCATCCAGAGAGGTCGAGGACGCAGGTCATGACATATTCTAGGAGCAACTACTAAGAAAGCATCTTAAAAATGAGGCAGCTGCCGCAAGTGCTTTCCAAGAATTAGCCAATCCTATTAGTCTGTGTGTCCAAACCTGTGGGATTGAGTACAGATAAGCATTTCTGAGAGAAAAGGGAGGGTTTACACTTAAAGTTGGGAGTGTTTATCTAGTGGGGGAGTGCTTATTTTTACAGTTAGGTTGAATTATGAAAAAGAATTACGGATCAATCCTAGACAACGTCCCCCAGCCTATGTTAGGGGTAGGTATCCAAGAATGATCTTTTGGGGGGTAATTACTTATGATTGAATTTTTTAAATGTCAAAATAATAAATAATAAGATTATGATAAAAAATATATATTAAAAATGATACTTAGGATTGAATTTGGTTAAGATAATATTAGTTAGGAGGTTAGGTTAGGTTAGGTTATGTTTCGTTGGGTTAGGTTGGGTTACGTTAACCAATCCTAACTTAACCTAACCTAACCTAACCTAACCTATGTGGCAGGATCGATTCGGTTTGAGTTTGAGTGTATTTGAAATTTTATACCATTATCTTTCTCCTTTTTACCCTTTGGATTAATATTTTACTTTTTTTTAGTTTAATTTTGTTTATGTAAATTTTTTCTTTAGTAAAAGTTATTTTAACAATTATTATTTTAAATATACCAATAAGTTTCTTAGGGTCATCACTAGGATATTTTGAGAAGGTCATCTTCTATGGTCGAAATTTCTTGGGGTCCTTAATTAGGAATGATCTTCTCGGGGGTCATTGTCTAGGATTATTCGCAAATTACCAACCCAAAACACCTGCATACGTAACCTTACTCCCGAAACACACGTATTTAGTGCTTATCTTTACTCGGTGTAATCTAGGGAGTGCTTATCTTAGTCAAATTTTGGCCTTCTTATCTTTACTTGGTCAATTTTGTGAGTACTCATCTATGTTGGTCGTTAAGAGTGTTGATTTTCACTTTATCCACACTTTGTAACTAAACTATTAAGGCAACGTTGCTTAGTAATTCCTGGTACTTCCAAGTATTTGGACAGGTCTGTATACGCTCCTTCCCAGTAATCCAAAACCGGATTTAGTTACTATACAACCAAGTAAAAGCGGCCAGATTTACTAATCTAGAGATGCTCTTCAAAGAGGATCTGGGTCATATATCGAACGCCAAGATCTCCCAAGCCAAAATCCTCCCAAACCAAAATCCCCAAACACCTAAATCAACAAAGTTTCGAAACACCGAAAATTCCCAATCTAACCTAACCTACTCTGATTCGGGATTTTGGCTGTTCGTCCTTTTGTCAAATACTGCTTCTCAGAGAGTTGGGGACAAATTTGAATAGAATATAAAGCCTTTAACACAGAACCCTTTTCTGTAGAAACACTGCTCATCTCCTATGAGGGAGATTCATTGAAGCGATAGAGGATGGTATGCTGACTGCTCAATGGGAAGGGTTAGGGGGGACAAGGAAATTGGATTTAGGTGATGCATAACATAAAAACTACCTACTCAAACGTTAATAAACGTTAAATACCTTCAGGTGGATTGTGTGTATCGCATTCAGACAACAAATAACTTTTTTTAAGTTCCAACTAACAGCCAAAGTCCATGCCCTGCACTAATAAAGAGCATTTGGCTCCATTTCTACCTTTATTACAATATATTTTACGGTGCTATTTATAATTTGTAAGGTTTTAAACCTACCTCTCATCTCCCAGCCAATGACACGCGGCTTTCCAAGAAGGACACGCCCCTCGGAAGCTTCGACCAATGGCTCGAAAAGGATCCTGGGTTTGAATCGCCCACTCAAACTGTGTCACAAGGTAATTTTTTTTTCTCTCCGCCATTGCCTTTTTTACCCTCGGAGTGGAGAGTGCCGCTTCTCGCGCCCTCGAATGGTGCCTTAATATCTCACAAATACAGAGGGAAGTGAAGTTAACGGCGCGAGTTTCGGTTCTATTTTTTCTTGTGTTCGGGGAATCGGGTCCGGTTTTGAGACGGGGATTATTTCCTTTCTAAGATTGGGGTCTCTGAAGTCGTCGTATGTGATAATAATACCGTTCAAATATGTGTTTCCCCAAGTGGTCCCGATTTACTGTTTCCTGCGAGATTTCTTGATCTGGTCAAGAGCAGGGTTGGTTCCAATTGAAACTTCCAGTTTAACTTTGGTGCTCAGTGGCGTTATGGAAACATGATGATGTCAAGCGGCATGGGCCCCACGGCCCCTATACCAATGATGGGTATGATGCCTATGCACCATTCGTATATGTCATCCATGTTGGGAACCAGCAGGGACTACATAGAAACCAGTGGGGAGAACGGAATTGACTCAACTGGTGGGATGTGGATCAACCCGCATTTCTGGGAGGATGCCCACATGCATAACGGGGCGTCCGGGGACTCAACCCATTCTGTTGAAGAGACGCACTCACACATGGCCAACGGTCTGATAGCATCGGAACCCAATGAAACTGAACTCATGGAGTCTTTTCCATTTCAGAATCATTCAGGTAAAATTAACAAATTTCCGGTTTCCAAAATCTTGGTTTCGGTTGTCTAGAAATTGATGTCGGTTTGAATATAACGTATAATAGAGATATCTAGAATACTGTGTATTTTTTATTACTAATATAAACTACATATATAAAAAACCTCTGGTAATATGTAGTTATCTTGAATTTAAAACGATTTACTTAGTTACAAGTCCATGCTCCCCGCAGACTGAAGAACGATGTCTGCCGTGTTACGGAGATGAGTAACACTGAAACATCTCCTCTGCATCGTTTCTTTCAGAATTACCAGCCTATATCTGCCTCTCCCAAGGCAATCTATTTCGATACCAAACAAAATTTAGATCGTCAATCAATTAATGTGGTCTCAAGTATGATTACGGTACAAAAAAGAAGGATTAAGTCATGAATAGCAAACCCAATAATCCCTTTGTGGTCGATCTTCTCGAGATCGTAAAATTGTGTGCCATCACGTTCCAGACTAATGTTCTTCCTCTGCTTGAGGAGGATGGATGGAACTAGTTCCTTGGCGCTCACTGCAAGATGGTGGCGCCGTAAAAATTGAGTTTGTTTAACAAAGTTAAAATAATTTTAAAAATTCGATGGGTGAGATAATGTGAATGTGTGAAAAGGAGCGTGAATCAATGAGTGGATGGATGTTGCGGTGGATTGCGTGAAAATGATCGTGAATCAATAAGTGGATGGAATGTGTCGTGGATTGTGTGAAAATGAGTGAATTTTTCTTTATTTATTTTTTTATTTAATAGTTTATACGCACATTCCGTATTTAGGCTCAGTGTGCTGAAAGAAAGAAGGAAAAAAGGCTAAGCTGGAGCCTGACGGGACGCTGAGTTCCGTCAGCACGGCGGCCACGAAGGCAAGTCGCCACGCCCCTTATGGGGAAAATGAGTGAATCAGTGAGTGTGTGGATGGTGTGGTGATTTGTGTGGAGGTGAATTGGATAAATAAATTTTAATAAAACAGGTCCAAATATTGGAGATTGACTTCAAAGTTAGTCGATGAGTGTGGTTGTGGAAGAGATACTCACATAGTTGTGCGAAACAAAAATGAAGCGGACAAATTGTGCCAAAACTTCAGATTTTCTTTTGGTCTGGTTGTTGAAAAGGCAGTGTTGGAATGAAAACAGTGAGCGGGACTTCGGAGTAAGTTTAGTTGGGTTTAGGATACCAGATCTACTAATCCCAAACTTTCGGGGGATGATGTTCAAATACCAAACTTTGTGGGGAAAGGATGTTAAAATTGCTCCTCCAGGAAGAGATGTTAAAATGATACATCTAAACTGTCTTCAATAAATGAACATTTCACCTAACTTTTCCGTTGCTATTTACATTCGCTTTTCTTGACATGACTAATTTGGGGTACGGTAGTCGTAACATGTCCCCGAAAGAGTTTTCTAGACTATTATTAGAATTCGTTTTCATTGATGGCACGAAGCGAGATTAATTAGATGCGTATGTCTCCCTCACCATCCACTTGCACCATCTGATATTCACTATTACGATCACCGCAAAAACATCATCTCATTAGAAAAAAAATGTTGTCATCTACGCGATTCTATACTACGTTTTTTTTCTGCCGAATGAACACAGATATTATCCGTCTCCATGGTTACGAAATGGCGGTTAATTTACAACACTATGTGGTTCCTTATGCTTGCTATGGAAATTCGATTGATTCATATAAGGCTATGCGTTGGCTATGGCGTCTCTAAGCTTCAGGAAATTCTGAAAATCCGTATAACGCTCTACGTAGGCTATGTGGTTTCTATATGTGCAAAAATTCGTTTGATTTATATAACTTTATGCGTAGGCAATATGGTCTCTATGGTTAATTTATTTACGCTCTGGCTAGGCATATCTTGACTTTCTACAACTGAAGATTAAGTTTGGTTTTCTGAAATAAATCTTATTTCTCGGACAAACCTCTGTTTAACATAGCGAGAGCCATGTTAATAATAATGGCATCTAATTTATCAATTACATATTTAATGCATTTAATAATGTTCTTCACCTCTTTAGAAAAGGACACTAATTTCTTGGCAAACTAATATTTAGATCGATAAACGACAACTTTATTTTTCAAATTGTAATATGGTGCGGATGTTACCACAAAAGTCGTTCACTAGCTATCTGCCACCAGTTCACACCCTGTTATACATAACTCAGTACCACCTACTACTAACTGAGAACCAAATTGAGTGCCCATTTGGTTTAAGTATATTTTTCTGTAACCCTTTAACCCCAATTCACTCCCGTTAATCTCTATGCCATGGAAGACCTTCAGTTTAGCGTTGGATCCAAACCACGGCGCACTACAGCATATGAAATACGCCGCAAAATGGAGGCGAATCGGAACTCCATCCAATAATTTAGACCATATCAAATGTGGCTTAGTTAGAAAATAATCACCACCGATAGCAAATGACGCGATAAAACTAATCCATAAATACGGCACCTCCATTTATAGGACAGGCTAACAAACTTACCGAGATTGGCCCAAATGAATGGCGTTAAATAACATTGGATGCGATTGGTCACCGGATGGAGTACAAATTTGCGTCGACTTTGCGGCACCTGCTCTATATCAAGCCATAGAATAGTTAAATTGTGAGCCCCATTGAGATAGGTCTTAAAAGTGTGTATCGGAAGTAAGATCAATTCCTCCGCCCAAAAGAATTGTTCCTTAGTTAAATAGTAAAAGCCTTTGTAACAGCCTCGGAAGAAAGACAGACCCCAAAATGTATAGGATTGGATATACAGATTTTTTTTTTACTCTTTATAAATACAGATATTCTTTCAATTATGAAGTTCGCAAAGAAACGGAAATTCGGTTGATTGATATGACAATAAAGATAAATTTATTGATTCTTATTGGTTAATAAATGTTATTTATGGTAAAAAAACTTGTATACAATCCTGTATAAATTGATAAAATATATTGAGGACCTGAAATGGAGTAAAATGCAAGAAATTCAACACACAAAATCGTGGATTCTTGAGATTAAAGCTGTAGAAAGGACAAGGCAAATGTGGTAAATGGCAATATAGAAATGATTAC
Organism: Ceratothoa steindachneri; assembly: GCA_963969495.1. NCBI lineage: Eukaryota > Metazoa > Arthropoda > Malacostraca > Isopoda > Cymothoidae > Ceratothoa > Ceratothoa steindachneri. The sequence continues at coordinate 65,449,783 of OZ018317.1, read as the reverse complement.
TGGCAATTATACATAATTACGAGTACTAGAATTCTTGTTGAATGCGATATCCTTTTGCAAATTTTTCAAATTGACTAGTAATTTTATATAGTTACCAAACTCACTTGTCGAAAGTAACTTGATAATGATTAGATTAGGTTGGTTTAAATAGGAAGTTTGATATTTGTATATTACCCGCCAATTCGCTTTAATTCAGTGATATATATATATATATATATATATATATATATATATATATATATATATATATATATATATATATATATATATATATATATATATATATATATATATATATATATATATATATATATACATATATATATAAATATATATATATATATATATATATATATATATATATATATATATATATATATATATATATATATATATATATATATATATATATATATATATATATATATATATATATATATATATATATATATCATCACTAACTCGATAATTTAAGAAAAAGATTTTTTTGAGTATTTGAATAATGATTTCATCTAAGTTTGGTTATAACTTATGTTTTTTGTATCAAAGTTATTTCTAATAATTCTTTTATAATATTAAAAAACAAAATGGTGAAGTTCATAAATAAATATAAGTATCGAAATTTTGTGATTTTTTAAAACCCAAAGAATTACCAATGGTGAAGTTCAGAAAATTTATTTTGATATATCTTCTTCTATAACTATATTTTATCAACGTGATATTTTAAAAATGGGAAAATTTAGTTTAGAATTCCTTTTTAAAATTATTATAATTGGCGAAGTTCAGAAAATTTATAAAATTTAGACCATGGCTGCACTTTTTTAGATTTTAAATTTTAATCTTAGTAGTGAAGCGCAAGCTCCCCCCCCCATATGGGGGGGAGCGGCGAAGCCATTGCCTGTCAATATTTTATTTTGTAGTTTTATTCAGTATAATTTCTTGAATATACAATTGTATCATATGAAATCATCATCAAATATATTAAATGCATGTTTTGATGTACTATGGAAATTTCAATTATCTACTCATTATATTTTTGAAAATATTTTAATAAAGGAAGGTCGTTCTATTGTGTTGTTCGGTTTTGTACGTTAATGTGTTTTTATTTTTTTAGTTTTAACGCATTTATGCTAATACTCTTATAAATCCTTATTATCTCAATGTAACCCCCTTCGATAAAAGTGTAGTCAAAAAAAGTTGGTACATCCTGGATTAGAGATAATAATGATTTATAAGAGTATTAGCATAAATGCGTTAAAACTAAAAAAAATAAAAACACATTAACGTACAAAACCGAACAACACACTAGAACGACCTTCCTTTATTAAAATATTTTCAAAAATATAATGAGTAGATAATTGAAATTTCCATAGTACATCAAAACATGCATTTAATATATTTGATGATGATTTCATATGATACAATTGTATATTCAAAAAATTATACTGAATAAAACTACAAAATAAAATATTGATAGGTGCAAAATAAGAGAACAATTTTTCAGGAACATTCTAGAAGTTTCTTGAAATCATCATTGTTCGCTTGAAGACTTCGGGGAGGACTCCTCTTTCTGCGATTTCAAGAGAGGTAGAAAGGCCCAAGAGTGTGATTTTGCGCGTTCTGAAGTTATACAATGAAAACAAACTTATAAATCTCATGCAAAAATCGGTCGATCAGGCATAAGTACCTTCCAAGAAGACAAAGGTATAAAGGCGTTTCTCTATGCAGGTTCCCTTCCAGAGTGCAGGTGGAATTTCTCGAAAAAGTAAGAGCAATAGAGGCAAAGAAGTGAACTGTTTCACAGTGTCTCTTCGCCCCATCTGGCTTAAAAGTTCGTTTTCCAACAACCAAACCAATCATCAGTAAGAAGAAGAAGAAGAAGAAGAAGGGGAGACTCACATATGCTGGAGCTTATGTTGTTTGGATGGATGAAGATTGGGAGAGTAAGGGCAATAGAGGCAAAGAAGTGAACCGTTTCACAGTGTCTCTTCGCCACATCTGGCTTAAAAGCTCGTTCTCCAACAACCAAACCAATCATCAGTAAGAAGGAGAAGAAGAAGGGAAGACTCGCATATGCTAGAGCTTATGTTGTTTGGATGGAAGAAGATTGGGAGAGAATTCATTGCAGAGACGAAATTAAATTGAGTTTAGTTGGATCTGCTACCAGACTAGTAAAGATAATCCTTCTCAAAAGTGACCGATCAAAGATAATCCATTCTAAGGAACACTAGTAAAGATAATCCATACCAAAAAGACTGAGCAAAGATAATCCCTTGCAGGGAACACTAGTAAAGATAATCAGTTCCAGGAATGACCTAGCAAAGATACCCACTATTAGGGAACACTATTAAAGATAATCGTTCCAAAGAATGACCAAGCGAAGATTATCCTAACCAAGGACACTAGTAGAGATAATGCTTCTCAAGAATGACCGAGCACAGATCATCACTATAGGGGGACACTATTAAAAATAACCCTTCCCAAGAATCACCAAGCAAAGATAATCCCTCCCAAAATTGACCAAGCAAAGATAATCCTTCACAAGAATAGCTAAGTAAAGATAATCGCTCTCAGGAATCACTAGTAAAGAACGAACGAGCAAAGATAATCTCATCCAGGGAATACTAGTAAATATAATCCCTCCTAAAAGGTAGTAGTAGTAGTAGTAGTTCTTCACCCTACCTTTATACAGATGGATCTGGACCAGATAATGAAATAGTCATAAAGCTTAGTATGACAATCGCTAGTGAACCCTAGGGCACCAAGGGGCAGTCCTCTTTGGCAAGAGGTGTTGGGAAGTGTTGTATTTTAACACCAAACAACGTTCAGGTGAAAGCCTTCGTCGCCTCGGGGCAGAGGGACCTATTCCGCGTCAGAGGTGTGTGGATAAAGTTACCCATCGGCACACACATACAGTGTGTGTGTGTGTTGTGCTGAGAAGACGGGAAAGGAAAGAAAGCAGTGTATTAATTCGCTATGTGTGTGATGAGAAGTACAAGATCGACCCACCCGAATACAGGGGTGAGCACAGCGAGTCCACCGATTGGTAGCCACATCTCTCCGTGCGCTGACGTTTGTATCCGCTCACGCCGGGATCGAACGCGGTAATGCGACACCAACGACCGACGCCGTATCCACTCGGCTACCAAAAGCTCTTCCCAAAAAGTAAAGTGGAGCAGCCAGACAACCATATAAATCTTATTCATTATTTTTTTTAAGAATTTAAATAAATTGTAATTTAATTAATACTTCGTATTTAAGTAATTTGATTTTTTAGCCAAATTAATCATTTAATACATTGGTTGTTCCCGGACGGACATCTTTCTCGATTACGGGCATGAGTGTTGCACCACTACGTCAGTCCACAAGCGCCATTATAACTAAGGAGAATTAACTATCCCGAATACGCAAAAGGGAGTATGAGGAGGGGGGGGGCACCTCCCTACCGATGATGTTTGGTTAATGGCTACTAAAAGAACCCTCATCAACTTGTACATTTTAGCCCTCGACCACCCCACCCCAAGTTCTCGTTCGAATGGCTTCGACAAATATCATCAAAGAATGTCATTCAGTTTCGAAAGCTTTAATAATGTAACATTTTCCGACCGATGCAAACATTTTACCAATACAATTTTACCTTATGACTTCAAACTTTACCTACTTTACTAACTAAAGATGATCTCTCCCCAAAATGACCAAGTAAAGATAATCTCTCCCCAAAATGACCAAGTAAAGATGATCTCTCCCCAAAATGACCAAGTAAAGATGATCTCTCCCCAAAATGACCAAGTAAAGATGATATCTCCCCTAAATGACCAAGTATAGATGATATCTCCCCAAAATGACCAAGTAAAGATGATATCTCCCCAAAATGACCAAGTAAAGATGATCTCTCCCCAAAATGACCAAGTAAAGATAATCTCTCCCCAAAATGACCAAGAAAAGATGATCTCTCCCCAAAATGACCAAGTAAAGATAATCTCTCCCCAAAATGACCAAGTAAAGATGATCTCTCCCCAAAATGACCAAGTAAAGATGATCTCTCCCCAAAATGACCAAGTAAAGATGATATCTCCCCAAAATGACCAAGTATAGATGATATCTCCCCAAAATGACCAAGTAAAGATGATCTCTCCCCTAAGTGTCCATGTAAAGATGATATATACCCAAAATGACCAAGTAAAGATGATATATGTCCAAAATAACCAAGTAAAGATGATCTCCAAACAGGAAAGGGAGGTGAGATTATATTGACTCGATCCAACCTTCTTCAAGTGCATTGGCGAAGCGAAAAAAATAACATAAATCAAATTGCTTGTGTAAGTGAGCTCATAAGGCACAGTTTGCATCAACTATGACCTGAAACAAAATATTTGAATAGAAATTACTTTTAATTTAAAAGTCTAAACGATAAAACTAGGTGATGGCATAGCTTAAAAATACACTTTTACACGCTTAGTCTCTTATGAGAATATCTTTTTGTGATAAGCCATTATGATTTGTCTTTTTATAATTAGCAATTTTTATACTTAGTCTTCTTGTGATTATCCTTTTAGGATTATTCTTTTATAATTAGCATTAAAGATTAACCTTTTATTATTAGCCTTTTTATAATTAGCTTTATGATTAGCCTTCTATGATTTGCCTTTTATGATTAGCATTTTATAATTAATCTTTTATTATTACCCTTTAATGAGTAGCCTTTTATAATTGGCTTTTTTATGATTAACCTTATTACCACTATCATGAAACATCTAGCAACCTAGAGCGCAAGGAACTCTAGGCTAAAACCCAATTAAGAAACGATGCCATAAACTAAGAGCGGGAGAGTTGCGAGAACAAATAAGTTTTAGGGCTGATTTTACCCTTGGGTCGTGTCGTCCCACCTTTATCCTAGTGAGAATCTATAGATTGAAGTGGCGCCCGAACCTGAGGCGCTGACAAGGTCACCGCCTAGTGATGTTAACTAGTTTCAGCTAAGTGAGGCTAGGTCATTATAGGTCTCGACTATTGTGATTTTTAGTTGTTTTTATTTGGCATGTTAACTAGTTTAGGCATGCTAGAATATCTTCGGTTGGGTTTATTGAGGAATTGAACGAGATAGCGTAACGTAGCCGAAACTAATTAACTCAAAACACCTAAAGATCGCAATAGGTGAGGGAGGAGACCCAGTTGATAGCAAGACACTCTGTTCATATCTCACCCGGATAATAAAAATTACATAAAGATCAGTATGGCAATCCTGGAGGCACCAAGGGCTGGTGCTCCGCGCGGGAGGGAGGGAGGATGTTAGAAGCACTCCAAGCCATCCGTCGTTGTGCCCCTCACTAATAGTGTCACAAAAATGTTCATACAAATGAGTAATTAACTGTTTATAACTAAATGTGGCCCATAATTTTTATATATTTTGTTCATATAATTAAAAAGGACTTCGACAAGAAAACTTATTGAAAGACCTAATGGTAATTCTACAGATTAACGCCCAAAAATCGCGTTACTCCAATTGCGAGGTAGAAAGGGAGGGGGGGGACTTAAGCTGGTTTAGCATTATAGCGCGAGTTTGAAATAATATAATGAAGAAACTTAGGGGGTGTGGGAGACAAAACGCTTGCTCCTTTCGAAGATTTTTGACGGAAATCTGAAGAATTACCAAACTAAACAAGTTAGATTACCTATTATCCATAATCTTCTAAATCGTGGCTCGGAAAATACTACTTTCAAGTGATAATAGCTCGGGAGGTAGTGCTTTTCGCGCCCAATAAATTGCAACAGACAATTCAAAGAGACCTGTGGAATAGATTAAAAGTAATTTTTCAGCAAAACGTTGGAGTAGTTTTAAATAGAAGGGACTAAGTGTTTTTGCGTGTTTTTTTCACCGCAAAGTAAAAAAAAAGAAACGTGTTTCTTGCGTCTGCCATAAAACCCGTATTATTGCATTTCAAGATGGCGTCGTTGAAGGATACTTGGTTGAACAAATGATTTGAAATATTAGCCTTTTTGGACTTTATAAGAGGCGATATACCCTCTCCGCCTTCAAAATATTACTCCAAAGAGACTATTTCAACAATACGAAGATGTATGACAGGATTTATTCGCCTCAAATGCACGCGTCCCTCTTATTCAAAATTACCAATAATTTAACCTATTATGAAACATTTTTCAGATTTTCTATATTTATTTTATTAGGGATAATTTTGTTAATATTTTGTAATTGAACTTTGTTTTGTTTTTTTCGTCCGTTGGCAGAGTATGGCTTGGCCTCGGGCAGCGGACTGCACGTCAAATCAGAAGCAAAGAACGGCTTCGACCACTTTTACTCGTCGCACAAATACCCCCCGAAGGAGCTCTACCCCAAATACCCGAAGGGCGACGAGTACAAGGGGGAGCCCTCATCTTACCTGGGTGCCGGGGGCATGATGGAACGGAGTCGGAATCTGAGGGATGCAACCGGTGAGCACCTCTCAGACGGAACCCCCTCGTTCAACGGGTCCTCATCCGCGGGCGCCATGGTTGTGGCAGGAGATGCCGTGGATGTCAAGGCGAAAGTGGAGCCTATTTCTCCTTCCAACCTTCTCGGAGGAGTGCCGCCCCTTACCTCGCCCCACGTTCAGTCGCTTAGCACCCTCTGCCCCCCTTTCCCCGAAGCGCACTGCCCTTCTCTCAACAGCCAGAAGGAAGACCTCGAGAAAAGTAAGCCCAGGATTTCACATTTCTTCATCTATCTATCTAGCTGTCTGTCTACATTTAAAGAGGGATTCTGGCGTAAGCTTCGGGAGTATGTTTCCACCGGGATGTGTCGGATATATCATGCAAACTATGGCTACCCAGCACCAAACCTCGCTGCTATATAAAGGGTATTCCTTTAAGACGGATCGAAGTTAGCAGTAAATAAAACAGTGTTATTGGTGAAAATTTATTGATTTTACTATTAAATCATATTATTTGAGTCATGGCAATTATGTGTGAAAAATAATATCGCCTAAATGTCCGCCAAGGCTTCGGCGGCACACCTCCACTCGATGGTCAAAATTTTTGATGACGTCTCTGCATAGTTGCTCCTCGATCTGATCAATATGCCTTATTATATCATCCTTCAGCTGTTGAATTGTTGTTGGCTTGTTGGCATAGACCTTACTTTTGAGATGACTCCAAAGGAAGAAATCAAAAGGCGTTAAGTCACACGATCGTGGTGGCCAATTGACCGCGCTGTTTCGAGAGATGATGCGACCTGGAAACTTCTTATTCAATAAAGGCATTGTTGCATTGGCTGTGTGGCATGTGCCGCCGTCCTGTTGAAACCACAAATCTTCGTCATCAATAGAATTCAATTCAGGCCATAAAAAGTTGGTTATCATGGCACGGTATCGCTCGCCTGTCACCGCAACAGAATTCCCGGCATCATTTTTGAAGAAATACGGCCCAATGATTCTGCTAGCAAAAAATACACACCAAACAGTAACCTTTTGTGGATGCAGTGGATTTTCAACAATCTTCCTGGGATTTTTATCAGCCCAAATGCGATAATTCTGCTTATTAACGAATCCACCAAGATGAAAATGGGCTTCATCACTAAAGATGATTTTTCGCGAAAAATCATCATCGGCTTGTCTTTGCTCGTGCACCCAATTGACAAATGTACGGCGCTTCAAATGGTCAGAAATCTTCAGTTCTTGTGTCAATTGAATTTTTTAAGGGTGTAGAGACAAATCTTTTGTAAAAATTCCATGTAACGTTGTTGTGGAGAGGTTCCATTCCTGCGCGCGAAGAGGGAAAGAGGTGTCTGGATCTTTGGCCACATTCTCGCGCACTGCAGCAATGTTTTCAGCTGAACGGCGTAAACGAGCACGCAATGGCGTTTTCATATCTGCCACCGACCCAGTTCGTTTGAATTTACGAACAATTTTCCCAATTGCTCTCTCGGTTGGTCGATTATGTTGACCAAAAAATCGTGAAGTGCCTGAAATGCAATTCTGTTTGGACGTCCATTTTCGTAATAAGCTTCGATAACTTTAACACGTTGTTCGATTGTTAATCTTTTCATGTTTGAAATTGCCAAAGACTGAAGTTGTTAAATCTGAAAAAAAAAAATCATTAGACGTTTAAACTTAACTCACATTTAAAATCGCTCCAAGTTATTGGAACACCCTTTATGTCTATATATTTTCGCTTCCTCTTTATTCGCAACCTTTTTTTACAGATCTCTCTTATAAACTTTTCTTCGTGAGATGCATTCGTATTTTTCTTTGAATTTGGAAAGGAAAAGAAGAGGAAGTTTCTTGATGACTTGTTAATTTAGGGTGCAAGTGCCAGCCTACCGATATACATAAAATACACGCGACCATCCCGCAATGCCAATAGTTGGCTTGGTCATGTTATCGTATTTTGACCGAATCTTGCTAAAACTCTCGTATTTGGTTACCAATACTCAGTATGTAACATTTTTTGTTACTTTTTTCAAGTCTTTAGAAACCTCAAGAACATGTCCATGGTAGAAATGATATAACAATTATTGATTTGGATTTGTTTGTTTGTGTGTTAGCTAGTGAAATTTCTCTTAATTAGACAAGCAATAATTTTCTTATATTTTTTTCTTGTGGGGGACGCCGACCCTCAGGTTTCAAACGCGACTTGTAACCCACTCGTACAGGCACGCTCGTACGACCAAGAGAACTTCTGGCCTAGCATCCGCCTATCTCTGTGGGGCAAAAGAACACGAAACTGACCTTCTCCCCGTTTCGCAGATAAAATTCACGTATCTCCCTACTTTTTCTGCCGGAATCAAACGTGACTGGAGAGAAAATTCTTCTTCAAATGGCGGACATGTCAGACTCCACCAATTTGGTTGAGTCTGGAATAAAACCGGTTTGTCGAGGAGCAGCAGTTCATGAAATTAGAGTAAAGTTCTTGCTCATGCCGACACGAGATGCTTTTGAGATGCCTTCAAAATTACCCCTCACACACGTGGACAGATGAGGCAGTCAATGTTTTCACTTAGGTCAAAAGGGTTTTGATTGCCAACATGCGCTTAGTCTATGTGGACACTTCATGCGAGCTTTGCTCAAAATCGATGCATCGGACAGTTGCGTGACAAGTGTGATAGAGCAATGAAATGAAGGAGCATGAAATCTCATAATAGTATTTCTTCTAAGATGCTCGAACCTGTTAAAATACGTTATAGTACCTATGTTAGTGAACTCCTGGCTGTTTTTCTCTCGCTGAACTATTTTCACCACCAGTTGGAAGGGCGAACTTTCACCATATACATGGTTTGGTAGCTAATTTGTCGCCGTTACCAACCCTGAATCCTGCAAATGCTTCTTGTCTGGCATCTGTCATCTCCTTTTCCAATCATAGTAGACTCAGATGTGCATCTTATGTGAAAGAAACAACGCCATGACTGAATTCAATCCTGCAAAAATTTTGAAAAGGCAAGTTGTGTTCCTTAGTATTCACGCCTGATGATCAGGAAAGAGTTGGATGATTCAATGATTACGTGATTACCAGGGTACGGTGGCTCTGAAACCTCACCTCTAAGCATTCTAATATAAAAAGAACACCTGATTTGTCACTATTATTGACAACGATCTCAACTGGTCTATGAAGCCCATGTTCAGTGATAATAGAGTGTCAGAGTTTCTCATCAGACAGTTAGTGCTCGAAGACATCCTCCACTACTACTCATACATGATGAGAAATGGACAGTTTCTGCCACAAAATATGAAGGACAAGCAGAATGAACGTGGTGAAGCATCCTCTCGAGCCTGGCATGCTTTGGGTCTTCCCAGAACACCTCTGGATTGTTATGTCCACTAAAAATGAACCGAGAATCATGGAGACGAAGTTCTCGGTCCACATTATGGTGTTTTCGGTAATCAGTAGCAACGAGAAATAATGTAAAAAAAAAACCATGTTTTCTATTATATAAATTGTAACCTTTAAAAAATTTAAAGATTTTAAACTACATTTAAATTTTAATGAATGGTTCAATATGCCCTCCTTTATGGTCAACCACAACCTGTAAGCTAAGTTAATGTTGCCGTTGCCACCCCAAACCTTTTGCTTTCTTTCCGCTTCGTAGCAGATCAATCAAAAAATAAAAAACAACGTTTTTTACATTATCTTTTTAAAGGCTGATTAACTCATTAAATGTCGTTAAGAGTATTTTTTACAAAGAATAAATATTTATAGATAAAGGATTCATCTTTCATTTGTTTTTATTTCATGTCTCTAGCTGCAATGGTTATTGAGATATTGCTTCTCAAATATGGTCCAATTATTTTTTTGGGGGGAGGAGCACCCTGTATATACATATCTCGAAATCTCTCTTCTCTCTTTTCACTCTGCCTCTTCCCCTATCCTCCCTCCTTCCTGATCCTTCTGTTCCATCACACCTTCATCTCTTCTTCTTCGTCTTGCATTAAGTCCTTTACTCCTTTTCAGTCAATCATCATGAACAAGCTTCAAGACTTAGGAAAGTTCGTTTTTCAGGACATAAAAAGTGCTCTGGTTGAACAAAAACAGAGCGGTCCAATTAAGGAATCGTTACCCAAGGCTGATTTTTATCATTTTTTTCTCATTAGAGAATTGAAAGTGTTTCTATCTCCAAAATATATCTTCTAAAGATTTTTTCCGTAGGAACATCTCTTTTGGATGTAGTTTATTTTGTTCAAAACTATATGTCATATTATAACATAATTTTGTAATGCCATTAGTTGCATGTGTGATTAATTCGACCGTTATTACGAATGATCTAGATTTACATAGACAGCTATTCACAAGTGCTCATAGAACTTGGCATATCGCACATGTCTCAGACATAAATTATAGGATCTTTGGTTTTGATACTACAATTTCATTTTAAGCATAGCTGATAAATCAGGTTTATTACGTGATTTTCGGAACTCTCATTTTATATACCTGCTTAGCGCAACCGCCAATTGGGTACCCATCGCTTTTTCCTCCCTGTAAGACCAAATGTTATTCCGATTTTAGCTTTAATAAACTCCAATAATTTTTAGTAATTGAAGCAATGCATTACTTTCACTTGTTCATTCTTTATACGCGAGTATCGTTTTATTTAATAGCGAAAGCGAATATATCCCTCAATTATTACACATGCAAAAATATTGTGGTTCATAATAGGAATCAATATATTCACCATTTGGGGTACGTAATTTATCGTCTTTGTCTCCTATATTGGTCGCCCTTTACCAACTTTTAACCTTTGCTTATTTTAAAAATATACAAAAATACAGGATTGTAGCAGAGTTCCACATTCTAAAAAACATTTATTCTACGAAATTAAGCATAATAAATTTGCAGTGGTAGAAAGATGTTCAAAAAATGGAGCATAGCCTTAGAACCAGAGCGAATTTCCAAGGCCAATGAGACCACATAACCTACGCATAGCGTTAAATAAAACAACTGAACTTCCGAGGTCATAGAGATCACATAGCCTTCGCATAGTGTTAATTAAATCTATCGAATTTAACAAAGCCTGGAGACATAATTATCATGATATCTGCGTATATTCATCAGATAAATCTTTATACAAAATCCTACAATTTTGCTAAAGATTCTACCACACATTTTAACCATGGTTTTAATGTGGCAATGGAGAGAGACGTACAATTTAATGTACGGTCAAAATCTCGGGTCACTACAGCGGCCATTGTGAAGTCAGCCCGACCCGCACTCCATCCGGCGTCTTATCACCGCCGTTGTAGCTTAACCTCGCTGTAATCGGAAACTGTATGTCCACTGGGACAATTATTACTGGACATTAGATGTTTCAAGGTATTCGTATTCAAATATTACTTTGAGTTCGACAAGAAATAACCCAATATTTCATTGTTTCGATACTTTTCCAAATCAAAACATGATCGCCTCAAAGCTCGAATTTAAGATGCACTAATAAGTTAAGGTTTTATGTCATATTTTTTATATTAACTGGTCGAATTTTTTAAAATAGTTATACAAATTTTGAGTTTTAATCACCTTTTGAGTATAACAATCAGGTCAACACTCCAAATAATAGATAGAAATTGCTAAATAGGTGATTCGACAAGGTAACTGCGCAAAACATTTTTGCATATAAAATTACCGAGATATGGAACCGTTTATTCGCCTGAAGTAGTGCAAAGATCCTCGCTTAATATGTTTAAGAATATGTAGACTTGACAAGTACCATTTCAATGTATAAATTTAGATTAGATGAGTTTCATCTTAAATCGTCTAATTATAACTTGAGCTAGCCATAGAGTGAACCACCTGGTCTTTGCTCGTCCGTTAATCTGTAATTCTGTCAAATGTTTATTTGCATTGTGGACTCTATCTTGACAATCATGCTTGCTCATTGGGGTTCTATTTTGCCCCTACAGCATTGATATAAAGCGTGGCAAAAATATCAAGCCACGATCATACCAATTCACCCTCAAACCAAAACAACGAAAGACAACAAAATCAAATGGATACATGAATGTTTACTACATCACCGATGTTGGTTCGAATCCCAGTTTCGAATCGTGTATGTATATATATATATATATATATATATATATATATATATATATATATATATATATATATATGATGAAAATTAATGCAATATCGCAAAAAAAGATGAGGAATTAAACCACATTCTCCGAAGACAATTTAATTCAGAACAGTTTCGGTGTTTCTCACACCCTTTTTCAACTGACACTGGATAGAAAATATAAGAAAAGTGCATACAAACATAATAACACAGGGTCAGGTCGTGAGAGACCCCTCTTTTTGCACCCAATCCCCTACTTGTGGCTAATCTAGGGGGGTTAGGTCTAAACATATTGAAGGGCTGACATTTTACTATTTTGTTTATATGCTTTCTTATTACCGGATTAAAAGAAAATTGACCCTCAGATAGCTTTAAATTAGGAACTGACGATATCAAGCTCGATTCTACGATTCTTCTCTTAACATAGTTAGCCGATTTAAATACCATTTTACTTCCATTGAAATCGATCGAATGATTCAAGTCTCTAACATGGCAGAATATTCCACTGCTTTCGCTGCCCACTCTATGCTCTCAGGAAAAGGATATTGGCATGTCTCTTCATGGAATATTTTGAGACTGAACTCCTTCCCACAATTTCTCCCCCTTACTTTAGTTGGTTAAGGTACATTGAAGATGTATTTTCTGTATGGCCTAATGGCCATGATTGTGATACCTTTTTTAATAATTTGAATAATTTGCATGTCTCCATCAAATTTAAATATGAATGAGAATATGATAATAGATCACCCTTTTTAGATGTCCTCATTAATAAAGATCACCATGAATTAAAACTTGACGTTTATAGGAAACCAACCGACTCGAATGCCTATATACATTATTTTTCGTTTCACGATAATTCTGTTAAAAAATCGTTAATTTCTAACCTTTTCCTTAGAGCATACAAAATATGTCATGCTTCCTATTTAGATGGAGAAATTGTCATTATCAGGACCATTTTCTCTAATTTGTATTATCCCAATTGGTTCATATCGTCTGCCCATTTTGAAGCTAGGACAACATTCTATGGTAATAAGCCTTCCCGCACTAACGACTTCAAAAAATGTATAACATTGCCATTTAATAATAAATTAAATAGTTTAAAGGACATATTTGGAAAAGCGGGTATTAATCTAGCCTTTAAATATAACAATTCCTTAAACCAATTGATGATTGCCAGGAAACCCAAAGAACATCATAACATAGGAGTATATGCAATACCATGCAACGATTGCCATAAAGTTTATATAGGTGAAACGGGGAGAAATCTAGACAAGAGATTGTATGAACACAAAAGAGATATTAGAGTGGGCAGCGAAAGCAGTGGAATATTCTGCCATGTTAGAGACTTGAATCATTCGATCGATTTCAATGGAAGTAAAATGGTATTTAAATCAGCTAACTATGTTAAGAGAAGAATCGTAGAATCGAGCTTGATATCGTCAATTCCTAATTTAAAGCTATCTGAGGGTCAATTTTCTTTTAATAGTGTAATACGAAAGGAAATAAACAAAAAGGCGAAATGTCAGCCCTTCAATATGTTTAGGCCTAACCCCCCACCCCTCCCTGAATAGCCACAAGTAGGGCATTGGGGGCAAAAAGAGGGGATCTTTCACGACCTGACTCTGTGTTATGTAGTTAAGCATTTTCAAATATTTTCTATCCAGTGTCAGTTGAAAAAGGGTGTGAGATACACCGAAACTTTTCTGAATTAAATTGTCTTCGGAGAATGTGGTTTAATTCCTCATATATATATATATATATATATATATATATATGGAGGTATGCCTGTGATAACGTAGATCTCTATTTTGAATAAGTTGCTGCGCGGATAGAAAAGAGTGAATGAAAATAGTGTGAACAAGAGTGCGTTGTCCATCAGCGACGCGTTTTATAAAAGTAAGTTTTCTTTCTCTTTGCCTTTGAAAAGAGGGTTCAAATTCCTCTCTTGAGCGAGCCGACTTCGAAGCTCGGAGGGGAACAGTCAAGTGTTTTAATGGGTGCCTCGTGCAATGCAGAGGAGAGACAAATGCCAGGTGAGACCTAACCAACTTTCTTGGGTAATGAAGACCCTTTGAGTATTGAACGTATAGAAAGACCAAGAATATCGTGGGTGTTTAATAAAAATTATAATTCTTTGACCACTTTTTGTTAATGATTTTATCAGACATTATTTCCTTTATATTTTCACACAGGGGCAAATAAAAGAGAGCAATTTAATAAGAACTGGTCCAAAATTGGTGTCTTAACCCAGTGTTATGACCTCCTTCTGGATCTTGTTCTATGTAGTATTAAAACAGTAACTAATTATTATAATTTTTAAATCACGTTTTAATTTTAGGTACCATTTGATTTTTCTTTTTCTTAACTAAATTAGAAGTTTAACAAGCAAGTATCAGTTTGCCCCAAATATCTGAATTACTTAATATAATGAAGACAAATAAAGCTGGAAATTGTTAATTTACATTAGTGTTATTATTCAAGCCCTTCATTTTCCTGTGTGATTTTTTGCATATATATATATATATATATATATATATATATATATATATATATATATATATATATATATATATATATATATATATATATATATATATATATATATATATATGAAATAAAAAACTCACAAAGTATCACGTGAGGGTAGCAACTGAATGCAATGTCCCGCAGGAAAAAATGAAAAGGTGTTTCATTTTTTCCTGCGGGACATTGCATTCATAAAATATATATATATATATATATATATATATATATATATATATATATATATATATATATATATATATATATATATATATATATATATATATTGTGTGTGCGTGTGTGTGGAAGTGCGCGCGCGCTCCACAAGGACGTAAACTAAATCCAAGTATTTAATTACCGGTCTCTATTTTTCGTTCTGCCTTCTTCTTCCTTCCTCTTAACGTGCTAAAATATTATATCCTTAATTAAGAAAGTTCTGACCTTGCTGATCAAAAAGTCCATTCCGAAAATATAAATTTAACTTTGACGTCATCGTCAGTCATATTTCACTAAATCTTCCGCTGAAATTTGGCGCCAATTTTAATTCCCCAAACGCTAATTTTAAATTGCCTTTGGGCAAATTTTAAAAATAAGGAATGAAGGAAGCATCCTTCGTCTCGGAATGGCACAAGGAGACCGTTGTTCAGCGTACACTGATTCTTAGGCATCCTATAATTATATATCGAATTAAGCTCATACCTGCGTATTGGTGGGGGAAGGGGGGTACATGGCATCGGGCTGATTTTCTGTAATGGTGGAAATTTAGGAAAAATTTAAATTGTCTTAATAACGGATCAAAAAATTTTCTACTTTGGAAAAATATTTTTATATAGCGTTTCAAATGGTTAGGAAATGATCCTTTTTTACCTCCTGTCCTGAAAATTTTACTGAAAATGCACTTATGTGAAAGTGGCCGAAATTGTACAATTGGTCGTAAGGGTAAATTTACGAGGCGGGATTTGGTAGAATGAAAACACTCAATAGCGCCTCTTATTTGGGTCATAAATTCTTGACCAACTGCGTGGTGCACCTTCCCCAATCCTCCTCCACCTTATATACAAATAGATTACCCGTAGCAAAAATAAAACACCTTCCAAGCACTTATGTTTTTAATCGTGTTTTTATAAATAATAGACGAAAGCACTTGGAGGCAAGTTTTTCTTTTCCTGCGGTGGGGGTCAACACCATGGATCTTTCTACGGATCGCAATTCCCACCGAGAGCGGGAGAACTAGGGCCATGGACCCTGTCTCATGTTGAGGGGGACAAGAAAATTTGGTGGAAATAAAGGCGCTATGTGTTGTGCTATGTGCTACAACACATAATACCGCATAACTATGTAGGACCGATGTAGTCTGTGTTAAATAAGGCAATAAATAAGGTTTGATGCGCACCGAACACTCATTTTGTGGTTTTGTGATGATGATGGAAATAAGATGCAAAAAAAAATAAGTATTTAGCGCAATTTCAATGAAGTTAATGCGTTGATGTGTACTTACCCCACTTTGTGGTAAGACAATTGGAGATGTGATCCACTTACAAAAAAAATACACTATTGAATATAACCCCCCGCCCCCCGCTTCCCCGCAGGAAAGATCATCATCCTTCTTTAAGGTTTGGGAATCAGCTCGGGAGAGTTTTGCTCTGTCCCGCTACCTACTGTTTCACGTAGCCTCTTCTCATGTTTTTCCCAAGCAATTTTCCTTTTACACATTTTACCTTGCCTTAACCATACCTCTTCCTTATCAACCTCCTACCCAAACCTTTGGGCCTAGATCGCTGCTTTGGTTTTCCATCGTTTATCAAGTCGTGAAGCGAAAAAAATAATCGCCTCGTCTCCCAATAAAATGTATCAAAGCGGTTGTCATAGAAACGGTGAGCCCTTTTCACATTACCCTGGGCATGCCTCGAGACTCTTTTCTACCCACCAGACAAGAAAGTACTGTCTGTATCCACTATAGAAATCTAACAGTGCTTGTAAGAACTGTTTCAAGTAACTGCATCAAATAGTCCAATATAGCCCTGCTTGGAAGAACAACCATTAAAAAGAAGCTTCAATTGGCTATTTTAAAACCTAGCTTTTGCCGTTGCAACAGAAGGGGTCTTTCGCTGACTCGTGGGGGCACAGTGGATGTTAAAATCCGTTAAACTCCTCTTTACTAGGGTGGCTAACCCTCATTTTAGTAACCACATCCCGAGTTTCGTATGTTGCAGCTTGAAGGGGCAAACATAACGTGCTAACACAAATTAAGTAATTACTTTCCCTTTTAGACAATCCATTATCTTTTATTCGTTTTCTTTAGAATCTCTTCAGTGCACAAAGCGAGAAAAGACGAATCATAATATTAATAGGTCTATTTTGGAGTGGAATTACAGGATTGTATACAAAGATTTTTCCGATTAATAACATTTATTCAAGAAAACCAAACATAAGATTAATCAGAAGAAAGCCATATTATATCGGACCCCAAGTTACTCAGGGGTTCGTCTCTGATAAATTAGAGGCAGCTTTGATCGTTAGTAAGCCCCCGCCCCAATTCTTCCATCCTTTCGAGGGCGTACAGGATCAATTGACGGTATCAGTAAGCATAGAGCAGCAAAGCGTGACATTACCACCACATACAAGGATAATCCTTCCACTAGCAACTGTTTAATCCTGTCTCAAATCCTATGGTTCTTAGAGCACCAGTTAGCTAACCCACCATCATGCAGCATTGATCGAGCCCCGTAACTGCTCTTCATCCAGGCTAATCCAACAGACCAATCAAACAGGCTAAAATCAAGCCATGGAACTAAAACTTCCCTATAGGACTGTTAGATTGGTCCAATCAGTTTATCAATCAGTTAATTCTCATTTTATTAATCTTGGGCTCGCCAAAGAATCACCACATGCGGTCTAAGACACCCGATTACAATGAGGTGGCTACTAACCTAACCAGAAGTTATAATATATGGGCAATTGGCTAACGCAAGTTTACCCATTCTCTATCATACTAAACAGACTTACTAATATAAATTCTAACTCAATATTTAAGCAAGATAACCAAGTGGCCCCTAGAAAACAGGGTTTCAAGCGAGTAATCGCAATATTTAACTGCGATAGAACCAAATTCATTTCTTATAAAATAACAAAAACTTGGAATAACTTACCAAGGAATGTCGATGAAGGCATCACTGTAAATATGTATACGAATAAAATCGATCCATATTACTTTAAAATATGACTTTGTGTAAATAAGAATTAAATTCATTCATTTCTTTCCGTATCATTTCATTCTTTTACTTCTATTTCATCTATAATTGCCAACATTTCTCTTTCTTGAACTAACCTCGATTAGATCTTAGTCTTTGCTGGGCCGTAATTCTGCAAAACCTTCCTCATTCCCAGCTTTTAAACTTAAAGGAAAGGAATTCTCCCGTTAAGGGAGCATTCAAGCTCGGCGCGCGGAAAAGCGAATGAGCGCGTTCACCATCCTGACGTGACGTCAGCTGACAGACGTTCATTGCCCGCTTGTTGCTTCAGTTATTTGAGATCATATTTAACCTGTGTTATTTTAAGAGACACGACGTGGAATTTAATTGATAGAGAGGTTTATAGACATTCTCAAATGAAAATAAGCAAATATCAAGTTAGCTTATTTGTTGGTTTCTAGTCATAATTTTATGTAAATAATACAATATCGTTGCTCTATATATGTATGTCAACGGAATCAGTTTACGGCCCCATTCGAACTCTGAAATTCTTAGAGAGAGAAACGTGTCAAGAGTGTGCGAAACCAGGATTCCTTAAAGAGTCGAATCCATATATTCGATTTACAAGACTGGATCACTTTGTCCATTAATAAAATTCCATTTACTCATCCTTAGTTTAGGGCATTAATCGAGATTTTTTTTTTTAAGGGGCTATCTGGCGACTGCCCACTTAGACATTAATCGAGAAAGTGTACAATAAAAATCCCCGACCATCCGAACGCTAATGATAATTTAAGCCTTCTGTAATTCGAATATTTAATTTTTTATCTCATCACTGATTGTACAGCCGCTGCTAAAAAGTCTTCGAACACTTCGGAAATTAGATAAATGCAGTTTTTTATTTTCGTATCAATACGGATATATGTAACAGTGTAATATGGAGGAATAACTAAAAATAAGTTATATATGTCCCAAACAATCAACAATAATTAGCAAAATACAAAATTTGCCCAAATATGTGATATCAGCAACATAGGACAGATAAGAAAATG
Source organism: Ceratothoa steindachneri (assembly GCA_963969495.1). NCBI lineage: Eukaryota > Metazoa > Arthropoda > Malacostraca > Isopoda > Cymothoidae > Ceratothoa > Ceratothoa steindachneri. Next base: position 65,430,482 of record OZ018317.1, on the reverse strand, counting down.
AAGCTCTGTGAAAAATACAGCAACGCCAAACTGATACAGGATGATCAGTAGCATATAGAGAGCCACTTGGCAGTGAGGAGAGCATTTATTCTTCCAGGCATGCTCTCCACAGGGGGGTGACACTTGAGAGGCGTGATGCTGGTCCAATCCTCGGTGACGACTGCCTCATTTGCTCATTGGAGGCTGACTGACAACGTCTTACGGCCTCTTTCAGGTTCTGCCAGTATTTTTCGAGTGAATTCGTATGCAGAGACTGAGAGGCCAATCCATCATCGGAATATTTTTGTCCAGAACGACTTTATGGTGGACGCAGACTTGTTACACGAGACATTGATCTGCTAGGAAATCAGATTCCCGGATTTTCTGGATAGGTTTCTTGCTGAGGGGAAAATGTAATCTCTCAGGATAGCTTGGTACTTCTCTCAATTCATGGTGCCATCACAAACGGGGAGATGACCCAACCATGAACTTGACCTGCAGTCTCATACCGTTACAAAGTGGCCACTTTTGGCACTATATACTCTTGATTCTATTGCGCCCCTGGCCTTCTGCGGACTTTAACGTCGCCTTATGTTGAGAACAACTGAAGCGTGGACCTGTCTGACCATAAGACACGTCTCCACTGATGAATGGTCTAGTTGCAGTAAGCATGTGCCCAAACCAGACGACGTCGCCTCTGCTGAAGATTCATCACCGGCTCCTGGCGGCCTTTACATCACTTCAGGTATTCTACAAGCAGGTGCAACGGACTCTTTCGACAGATGCATTAACTTGGCTGACCTCTGTCCATTCATGTTGCAGCTGAACTTCGGTTTTCTTAACATCCCGAAAGCACATGCGACGCAGAGACCTGACGTCCCATTGCGTACTGATCCTCGGTCGTCCAGAGCAAGGTCGATCTTGGATGTTCTCACTTTCTTAGATCCTCTTCAACACTTCTGCTTAACAGAATGTGATCCACCGAACCTCTATCCGATTTGTCGACAACTGAAAGCCTCTTCGTGCAGCGTGCGTATCAGACTTCTTTCTTCCACGGTACAGAGAGTGACCTACAAAAAAAGTTAACCTAACTTTGAATTGCAATTACTCAAAAACTATTGAGGATGCTTTCGATTGTGAAAATGTTATTTAATTTTATTTTACGATATTTATACATAAATAGTTTTAGTGGCAGCAAAAAAAAAAGTGTTACCGCAAGGAAATGAATTAATGAAAATTCGAAGTTGAAACTTAACAAATTTACCTGAAGAAAAATAATTCAACCTGAACCCCGTATAATTCTCTTATTTTTCCAAGTAGCTCTGATATCAATGAAATGCATAAAATAGTATGTTATCTTCATTGGTAAATCAAATACTTTCTACGAATCACAGAAAATAGTACTTTAGAAGACCCCTTTTATCATGCAGTTAATAAAAATCAACGAGTATTTGTTATCAAACTTTATTTTGATTGGCAGTATTAAATATGTACAAGATTTATTTGAGCAACATTTTCCTGATAGGCATTCACTAACCTAGCTCGCTCTTTGTAAAGATGTCCAGAAGTACTAAGAAGAAGGAAGATGCTTAAATCTAAACAAAGGTCGTTCGGGTCGTAGGAAAATCATTAGAACAGCATAAAATATTGAAAATGTTTGGATGGTACTTATTCAAAATTCAAACATTTCAATGAGAATAAATAGCTTGGAATTGGCAAGGTCAACTTTTAACCGCATTGTTAAACACGACTTGAAATTGCATCCCTATAAGATGCATGCAAGGCATCAACTTCTTGAAACTGATTTTCCTCATCGTAGAAAATATTTAGAATGGCTTCTCCATAAACTTAATCGTTTCTTGGACAAGGTTGTGATTGGTGAGGAGACGGCAGTATATGCCGTTGAACAATCCCACAGAATTAAACTTTGAGAGATGTATTTGTCGGCATAAAGTGTCTCTGTGGATCGGAATATGTGCGAATGGGCATCTTGTCGGCCCATTGTTTTACGACATTACTTTCACTGTAGCTGCCTACCTGAACATGATCAAAGAACGGACCATCCCAGTACTTCTCCATATACTGGCTTTGGTGGATTCACGACGGAATCCCAGCTCATAGTAAACTGTTTCGTGTAAGAGAAAGACAGAGAACTTTAAGCAATCGCATTGTCGCGCTAAATCCTGCAAATGAATGGCTCTCCAAGATCTTTTGATTTAATACCTTGCGATTTTTTCTTAGGTTAACATCTAAAGAGTAAAGTGTATTCTACTTCCTCGGACAACAAACCACTTAAAAGATAACACCACACGTGATGTCAATTTACTTAGGGCAAATCGCCAGTTGGGGAAAAGGAGTTGCGCAATCAATGCGATCAATGACGCAAGTGTTCTTTGAAAGAAACTAAAGTTTAAAAAAAATAAAAATACATTTGCATTACCCATATGTAGTGGTGTTTCGTTATTAATGGACAGATCAATATGTTAATTTTCAACTTCGGATCTTCATTTCAGTTCTTTGCGGAAGCACTTTTTTTTGCCTCCGCCAAAATCATTTTTGTATCAATATCGTAAAAGGGAAGCAAATGATATTTTCATAGTCGAAAGAGAAATAGTTGATATACAAAATAAATTTTCACGACCAAAACATTTTTAATAGGTTTTGAGTAATACTAATTCAAAGTTCGGCTTATTTTTTTGTTGGTCACTCTTTAGTTACGTATTTTCGCCATTATAACATGATTATCAGATCCTTTCGACTTTGAATATAATATTAATCAACAAAAATGATAGTTATATTGAAACATTTTGACTGTAACATACCGCGCACTGATACCAATATTTCATACATTTCAATAGCATCGCCATTTTATATATTTCAAAACAAGTTATGAGAAGCTTGTAATTGTATTTTGCTTTCCAGATGTATTTGACACATGCATACAAATCTATACCAACATGTTCATAGACATCCTCAATGAATAAGAAATATTTTGTGTCCGAAAACATTTAGACGTGGCTACACGATGTTTTTTAGATTAGAAACACAGAAAAGCCAATTCATTATATGTTACTATTAAAGAAATCTCATGAATCTAATGCTTAATTATGATTAAATTGTCACTCAAATATCATGGCACTATTAAACGTTTGATCTATGTTGTTCGAAGATTTAACCTATGCTATTTAACATTTGATCTATGCTAAGGTTTGCTCTATGAAGTTTAAACGTTTCATCTGTTATTTTTTCGATCTATACTGTTTTAACGTTATTTAACATTTGACCTATGTTATTTGCCCTATGCATTTTAAAGTTTGGTCTATGTTATATTAACGTTTGTTCTATACTGGCAAGTTTTTATCTATGCTATTTAATGTTTAATCTTTGCCCCTTTAACTGTTGAGCAATTTCTATTTAACTCTTAATCTATCATATTTTAAAGATTGTTTGATATATGACATTTAAACTTTTAAATATTTCTATTTTATGTTTGTCTATTTTATTTCAAAATTTGAGCCCTGATACAGTTTGATCTGCCCTACTTAACTTTTGATCTCTGCTGCTTTAGCGTTTGATCTGGTGGTTTTACGTTTGATCGATGCTATTTTAACGTTTAACATATATTTTTTAAGGTTTGGTTTATACTGTTTTAACGCTAGCTCTATGTTGTTTGATGTTGGAATTGTGACGTTTGACGTTTTATGCTAGTAACAGTTGATCTATGCGCTTTCAACGTTTAATCTGTGTTATTTAACTTTCGATATATGCTGTTTTAACATTTGAGCTATGAATTTTCAACGTTTAATCTATGCTGTTTGAATATGGGAGTTATATCATTGAACGCATGATTCATAGCGTTGTAACATTTGAACTATGCTGCTTTTCCGTTTGTTCTATGCTATTTAATGTTTGATATCTGATGGTTTAACGTTTAAGCTATGCTTTTGAATGTTTGATCTATGCTCTTTTAACGTTTAATGTATCTTATTTAAGTTTTAATCTTGCCGTTTTGGTATTTAATCTATTTTGTAGTAACGTTTAACTTATGGTGTTTTAACGCTTAATCTATGTGTTTTAACGTTTCAGCTATGATATTTTAATTTTTAATATGGGCTGTTTTGACGTTTGATATGTTATTTACGTTTGTTCTATGTGGTATTGATGTTTAATTTATGCTATATACGTTTGATTTATGGTATTTCACGCTTAATCTATGTTGTTTTAACCTTTGATATTTGCAGTCTTAACGTTTATCTATACTACTTTAAAGTTTATCTATGTATTTTAACATCAGATTTATTCTATTTAACGATTGCTTTCTGCTATTTAACATTTGATCTATGTTGTTTAGCGTGCTATGTATGGTATTTAACGTTTTGATATGCTGTTTAGCGTTTTATTTACCCTGCTTTAACATGACAACCCGAGATGCTTAAGAAATGACCTGAGATTTTGATGTACATAGGAAATTTATGTTGAGCGAAATTTCGAACTTAATTTTTGTGTTTGGTTTCGAAATTAATACTATCTTCTGTGTGTGACTTATTGGCTGTAATTCGCCTGTGCATAGTTTAATGAACAAGAAAAATGAAGCTTGTTTGAGTGTATTATCTACTTTTACGCCCCAGGATCTGTACATTTCCATGGATTTTCGCTCCCTTTATCTCTTAACTTGTGGCATTCTGTCCCTATCTGGATTCCTTATGTCCAATGTTCATTTCACCATTCCCTGAAAAAGCATAGCTAGCGAAATGTCCGAAAAAAGTATCTGTCCGCAAACGGCCTTCGCCATCATCGCTAACTGATGCCCTGAGGTCGATCATTGAAAAGCGGCGTGGCTACGTCAAAGGAAAGTTACCTCATGAGCTTATTATACGCCATACTAACCGCAATATTTTGAGGATTGACGAGGGTCGCAAACGTATTGTCACCCTCAACCTCTTTCACCATTTCTGTCCCATTACCTTTTTCTCCACTATGTATAAAATATCCCCCTTGGTCACGACAGTTTCCTCTATTTTCTCAGTGGCACAAAAATAGAAGTAAAAATCTAGTGTTTGTGACGGAATTTTAACTGGTTCACGAGATATCGCTCTGCAAACATATGCTAGAAGCCAAAAGAGTAAGTGGGCAACGACCTGGTCCAAGAGAAATGCCACATCGGCTGAATAAAGTTAAGCCACAAAGGGTGCTTAGTTGTTGGATGCAGTCTAAATTCGGGTTCAATGTGCGATTACTGGTATGTAGTGACCATTAGCTCGGATCCCACGCTAAACGATATTATGCCGTAGAGACCCCTGATTAGGCTGCTAGATTAAACTGTAGGGCCCCACGGAAGCCACAGAAAGAGGGTGACTCGGTGATAAAAGCCATACCACAAACAAACAAAGGAGTCACTATGATGTGTTTTAGTTACCATATCAGATGAGTAAATATAAACAGCTTCATAATCCCTTTCCTTTTGCAGAACTCAGCTGCGTGGATAAAATGAAGAGTGGCGAAGCGATGAAACCCAAGTCCAAAAGAAAACCTAGAGTTTTATTTTCACAGGTATGTTTTCTCTTGTTTACTCAACCATCTCATTCATAAGGTTTATCCAAGGACCAGTATTTGCTCCATTTCGTCAAACAATCCGGCCTACAAGTAGTACTGCCCTAGTTTTGGAGATTGAGGACAGATGCCAGCTCACCCAGGTTCAGGACAGATGCCAGCTCACCCAAGTTCAGGACCGATGCCAGCTCGCCCAAGTTCAGGACAGATGCCAGCTCGCCCAAGTACAGGGCAGTTGCTAGCTCGCCCAAGTACAGGGCAGTTGCTAGCTCTCGAATTATGTTCATTGATTCAGTTTCACTTCTCCTAACTTCTAAATTGCTTGACAGTAATTTACACACACGGATGTGTATGCATAAATGCAACCCAAGGGACTCTCCTCTTGCAAAGACATGACTAGTTTGGGTCCCTGGGAATTCCTAACTTCGCTTCTGGGTTCCAGCAAAAGCCAAAATCGAAAGAGACCCTCCCTATACATTAAAGGAGGATTCATGTAAGCGGATGCTACTGATGGAGCCTTCTAGCACTAGCTAATGCTAAACATCCTGAGAATGCTGTATCCTCTCCAGATTATCGTGGATTTTAAACCACTCTAAATGAACAAGTGAATTGGATGCGATGAAAGGATAACCTCTGATTACACCAATTTCTCTGAGTGATATAAGAATGGAACTTCTATGCCACACGTTATACTTCTAATCTTAATTACGACATGGCGCATCATTTTGTAACTTTTGTAGTTAATTTCGAATACATAATTCCCAGATGAGAGCGCAGAAACCTCGCTGGTAGGTAAGAAACGTAATGTTGCTAGACAGCGACGCTCTCTTTCTTTTGCATCCACCGGTTGAAACGCATAGAGATAAATAATAGAACCCATCTCAAACGCGTTATCCTTGGTATTTCCAAATGGCCAATACCCACTTACAAATGAGGCAGAGGCAAAGGCTTGTGTCGAGTAAATCGATAAACACAATAAAATCTATCTTTCTTTTGCCTGCAGAGGTTTACTATACGATCCAAAACTACAATGTCTTCAGAACGCATTTGTAATGATACGGGTATCAATCGCTTCTGTGAATAGTTTTTCAACCAGCTTTTCGAACCGGATTTTGCATCTATAAAGGAAAATGCAAAGTTATTTTAAACAAAATCAATCTCAGTCGCTCAATGGCACGAGATCAGAGCATGATTTATAGCATATAAAGCACACAAAGCGTGGATATCACTCATGCTAGTGGAAGAGTTGGCATACCAATCACTACATCTTTAAATGACGATTCGACGCGAGTTGGTATTGTAATTAACCAGCTTGAGCTTCTTATTTTGTAAAGTGAGAGAGGGGCCTTAGTTGTCTATAGCAGTTGCCTTTTAAAACTATTTTGTATCCTATAGCTCTGGAATTGCAGGCAGAAACAGGAAATTGTTTCACTATAAATTTAAATGAAACTTGGAGACAACCTACGGCGAACACATCCCATATACATATGAAAATCAAAGATCGCATTTTAGCGACGGCATAAGAAAAATAGGGAAATTGAGATATACCCTCCCTAAACATAGGTAATTCCAAGAAACATGACTTCCTCCATCTGAATCAGGGCAATTTCTAGATAATAAGGTAAACTAGAGTGGGAAAAAAGTTGCACAATTATTGACTGAAAAGAAATTAATGAGACCATACATGTATTTGTCTTTTCGAGGCTAACTGGAGGGTTGTATCGTTAAAACAACTACAGGATCTCTTTTGAGGATCCTGTTGAAGAATAAATTTCATCGATGACCACGTAGGAGGTTTGTTAGTGGGTATCAGTTATGGCGTCTGACATAAGGGCAAAAGCGAGCGTCAAGAGGAGAAAATGAAGTTCTGTTGGAATCTGTGATTTGGAGGATGTTCTGCAGTGGAATACAACTCTGGTTTAAAACCTTTCCACCCCCCCACCCCACTCCATAACTTTATTAATCTGGCATTGTGGTAAAAAACGTCTATGGACTTGAAATTCCATACATAAAGGTCACCACCACACACAAAAGGTCGTATTTCAATTTGATCTCAATGAATAACTGAATAAGGTGTTCGAACCACTGTCCATCTACCAAACAGACAATAAAGTTACAAAGGGTTATCAGTAAAGACACTTCATCGATTAACGATTTTTCTTTATTCTTTGTTAGGGATTTTTTTATTCGTTCTCTTTGTGATTTTCTTTTGTTTTTCTGTGTTTTTTTTAATCCGTTCTTTTTGTCATTTATTTGTTTTTCTGTTCGTTCGTCTCGTAAATTTCTTGTTTTTCTGTGGTTGTGTCCGTTCTTGTCAATTTCTTATTTTTGGTCAGTTTTTCTCGTCACTTTCATGTTTTTTTTATACGTTCTTGTCAATCTCTTGTTTTATGTATGTTCTATATGCCAAGTTCTTGTTTTCTCTCCATTCACCTTATCAATTTCGAGTTTTCCGTACGTCCTTTTTGTCAATTCTTCTTTTCTGTGCATTCTTCTTGTCAATTTCTTGTTTATGTCTTATCAGCCTGTCAGTTTCTTGTTTATGTCCGTGATTCTTGTCATTTTCTCGTTTTCTGTCCTTGCTTCCTTTACAGTTTCTCTTTTCTGTCATTTCTTCTTGTTAGTTTCTTATTTTCTGTCCGTTCATTTTGTCAATTTCTTGTTTTTATGTCTTTCTTTTTGTCGTTTTCTTGTTTACTCTCCGTTATTCTAGTCAATTTCTTTCTTATTTCCGTTATTCAAATAATTGTCTTGTTTTATGTCTTTTTTTCTTTTCTTTTTCTTTTTCTGTCCTTTCTTCTTGTCAATTTCTTGTTTCTGTCCGTTCTTCTAGTTTTCTACTTTTATGTCCGTTCTTCTTGTCAATTTTATTTTTGTGTTCTTTCTTCTTGTCACTTTCTTGTTTCTGTAATTACTTTTGGCAATATTTGCTTTCTCTCCGTTCTTCTCGTCAATATTTTTGTTTTCTGTCTGTTTTTCTTGTCAATTTCTTGATTTAGGCGCTTTCTTCTTGCCACATTCTCTTAATGTCTGCTCTTCTTGTTTTATCATTGCTCATTTTCTGTTTTCTCCGCCCCGCAATTCTGGACACTCTACCAAATCTTCTCTCCCTTTCAAGGATTTCTAGAGAGGCCCAACTGTAGGTGTGAGTTTTCTTTTCTCTCCAAATGCGCCTCCAAGGAGATTTAAGTTCGTAGCTTCAAGTATTTATGTTAAGTGCATGATTCTCTACTTCACTTTTAGTAGAATTGTTACTGCATTCATTTTCATCTTTGATTTTTTCATTACCGACTCTCCATTTGTTAGTACCTTTTTCTTTTCTCTCATTTCTCTTTTAAATGATCATTCCCTCAATACTGAACTACAGGTAAAAAATTAATTACCCTTTCAAACATTGCTTTGGGTTCGGTTTTCTAGGTTTTCTATAACTATATTTTCCTATTGTTTATATTGAATTAAAAAATAAAACTTGTCTTTGAATAAAATCAAGTTTTTGTTCACTTTTTACTTATAAAATAGTTTCAACTTAGAACTCTCTCTGTTAATTTAGTGTAAAAGTAGGTCAATCAACATGATTCAAATGAAAGTTGATAAACAACTATTAAATTATTATAAACCCATAATAAAACATAGTTAATAATAACAATAGATTATCGTGATACTTGCTTTCTACTACTCTAAATGTCCTCCAAGGATCTACTTACCTTACCTCACCTTTCATATTACTAGTCATAGAACGGATCTAAGGGTTTTTGATATTCTTGATTCTATAATACTATAAAATTATCCCAAACAAGATTTTAAGGAGGACTTTTATCAGCAGAGCAACACAAACATTAATGGTCATTGTGGAAATATTTGCGCTCTCAAGACTTTAATCGTAATTTTAAATGCATGCGCGAGATATAACCTTAAGTCTTAGTAGATAAGGTTACTTAGCCTCTGCCTCCCAACTGTTCACGTACTACCTGCTCGTGGTCCCCCTGCCTTTAACTGAAGGTACGTCCAACGACCGAGTGCCGGGCGGCATAACCCAGGCTGCTCTTGCAGAGTGAGCGTCTTGGCGTCCTTTACCTCCTGAGTCTTTTTTCTGAGAAGTGAATTTTTGCAATGGTGCCATAGTCACACATCTGATCTTCCACCATCGCTTTATTTCTCTTTACTCAGGTTGAGAGGGAATCTGAGTATCTCTTTTCTAGCTTTATTTCTCTAGTTCTTCTCCTTTTTCACTTCTTCCCCTCTGCTTCCTTTCATCCTCCCATGGTGAAGCTGCCCATCATGACCGTTGTCACAGCAATGCAGCTCCTGCCGGTGATCAGGTTATAATGCTGGGTAATGGCTGTTATCCTAGTAGCCATGCGCTAGCAGGGAAGGTGGGAAGGTCTTTTGGCCTATTGTGAGGTAACGCCCGTCTAGCATGGTAGCCCCATGCCAGTAGGTTCCTATCCTGCACGTCACCTCTGTAGAGTATGAGCTAGCTCTTCTAGGCCAAAAGCCGAAAAAGTTGACGTTAAATTGATAGCTTACTGCACATAATCTAATTTCAACCATCCTTTTCTTAACCCCCTCTCGGACTCTTGCTTTCGATTGGCTGTTTCCAATTTGTTGTGGTGATATTCATGTGAATCTTGGCCCTACTCTCTGCCACACTGGTCGAGTTCTTTACTCCAATGTAAGAGGGCTACACAAGAATCTCAGAGACCTTACTGTTGTAAGTCGGTCTTATGACATAATTATATGCGCAGAAACTTTGGTTTCCGACTATCGCCACAAATCTGAACTAAAGATCCCTGGGTTCTGTCAGCTTCTGTTATTCGCCGTAACCCAGAAAATCGTCGTCGGGAAATGTCCGTCTATATTCGTGATGGTTTCTCAGCTCATAGAAAAACTAATTATGAATGTGGCTGCTTTGCGTATTTGTACCTGAATCCACAACTTTTATATTTTGGGCGCTTATCGCACCCCCGATTGCGATGATACCATATATGATTGCATATTAACAGCCATGGCCACCATCTAGTCTGATGATCGCAAAGCAGTTTTTGATTTTGTTGGTGATTGCAATGCTCACCATCGTGAATGGCTTGAGTCTGCATCACCAACAGATATTCATGGTCGTGCAGCATATGAATATGCTAGTGTTTCGGGTTGTTCACAGTTTCGTGTCCAGCCCTACTCATCATGCTGGTAACTGTCTCGACTTAGTACTTACGGATGTACCTGATATTGTTAAAGCAGAAATTAATGCACCCATAGGTACATCCGATCACTCTGCCATCAGTTTCTTATACAATTACGAAGGAGATTTATCTAAAAAACAGTGTTAACTGGAATAATGTCCGTGATGATGTTTCCAGGATCCGGTTAGGGACCATTCTTTGCAGTGCTGAGCCCATGTCCGCTTTCAATGAGCAGATACTTAGTATTATTTTTCGCCGAGTCTTTGTTAAAAGGATCTCATACCGGTTCAATGATAGAGCCTGGTTTACAGTGGAATGCAAAACTGCTCGGGATGCCAAACAGGCAGCATACCGCCACTGGTCTCAGCTATGCACAAGAGAATCTTGGAACGAGTATGTTCTAGCAAGATCTCAAGCAGAGAGGATTTATCATGATACGGAAAGGGAATATCTCAGCTCTGCCAAGGATAAATTGTTAAGCGCCACTGATCCACATAAATGGTGGTCCACCCTTAAATCAGTGGTCTTTAGGCTGCAGCTCATCACTTTCCCCACTGCTCTCAGAGAATGGTCAACTTATCACGAGTCTAAAGGATAAAGCTGACCTTTTGATGAGTCACTTTGACTCTAAACTTAGTAGATAACAATTAATTTTCAATCAAGAAATGACCATTATGCCTACTCTTAATAAAATTGCATTTCGGTCCAAAGAAGTGGAGAAGCTACTCAATGCTTTTGATCCATATGGGGGCACAGATCCCCTTAAGATGTTTCCTTTGTTTTTCAAAAAAACTTCTGCTGTAATCGCAAAAAACTGATTGCAGCATTTAGATGCCTCATGCGATCTGGATCGTTCCCCGAGTGCTAGAGGGTGGCTCACATTACTCCTATTCCCTGATCCCTCTAGTTATCGTCCAATTTCTACTACACCAATACCTTCTAAAGTTTTTGAGCACCTCGTTGCAGCTCGCCTTTCCCGCTTTCTTGAGAGATCAGGTGTTCTACCCTATAATCAATTTGCTTATCGAAAAAAGCTTGGTATAACGGATGCACTTCTTACGATCTCTTACAAGATCCAGTTGGCACTATTCCAAGGGCATGAGGCCCACATAGTTCAACTGGATCTCTCGGCTGCCTTTGATAGAGTAAATCATAATGGTTTGCTGAAGAAGCTAAGAGATATTGGTGTTGGTGGACGGATTTTATATATTTTAGAGCAATTCCTGGTGGGTCACACCCATAGGGTTTGTGTTGAGGCCAACTTCAGTGACTGGCATCCTGTCCACTCGGGCGTTCCGCAGGGCAGTGTTCTCGGACCTCTGCTCTTCAATATTTACACTGCTGACCTCTTTAGCATCACAAAAAAATATTACGTATGGTTATGCAGACGATGTAACTCTGCTCGCAACTATTGACTCCCCTCACTCTCGCAGCATTGCATCTAATTCCCTCAATGAAGATCTTCGATGCATTTCTATATGGTGCCATACATGGAACATGAAGCTTAACATCGCTAAATCTAAATGTATGTGTATCTCTCGAGCTCGTAGCCCTTTTCCTTAACATGAACCTCTCCATGTTGGTGGTTTAGCACTGAACGATTTGGACGAACTGGACATTTTGGGCGTTAAATTTGATTCTAAATTAACTTTTGAGTGTCACATCAGATCTTTTGTGACTACTGCTCCGCAGAAATTGGGAATCTTGAGAAAGGCCTATGCTGCCTTCAATGATGCTTACGTGTTCGCCACTTGCTTCCGAAGCTTTATTCTTGCAGCTATGGAATATTGTGCCCCTGTCTGGTCGTCTGTTGCTACCTCACACTTGCATCTTATTGACAGAGTCTCTTATACTGCCAGCTTTCTTTGTGGCGGTAATGCCTAATGGAAACTTGCACATCGCCGGAGGATCAGTAATGTGTGCATGCTCTATAAGATACAATCCAATCCGCATCACTCGCTGTATATTTCCTTGTCAAATCGCTTTGTAGCAAGGAGAAACAATCGTCAGGCTTTGGCCCGGCATCCTCTTTGTTTTCAGTCTATCAGATGCCGTACTTGCCAGTTTCAGCGTTGCTTTCTGCCAAGTGTTGTCCATCTTTGGAATTCCTTGGACGAAGAGACTTGTGCATCGAATAGTGTAGATGCCTTCAAAAAGAAAACTAATAAGATCTTGTGTTCATCATGCGCCTTTATCCTGTTATTTTGTTATTTGTTATGTTTTTTCTTGTTTGAACATTCTATATACAGTAAATCTTGTTTTGTTCTAATGTTGCTATATACTGTTTTACAAATCTTTTATATAATTATATTACTCACTTTAATTTAACTGAATCCATAGATGACTGGAGGCCTTGAGGTTTTTCTTTATCTATCTTTTCCCAGTTTGTTCTTCAATCCCACTTCATTTTCTTCTTACCATCGTTCCCTCTTCGACGTTGCAGGTGTGCGAAGATTGCTAATTTCAATTTATAGTGCTTGCACTCTTCCCGTTCTACCTGTCTCATCTTGTGTAATAATAATAATAACAATGAATACCATCAATATTCCCTCTCTGTCAATTTCATATCCAGATGAACTTGTTTAGTTATTTTATTTATAAATAGAATTACCATAGGTCGTTATACGAGGGTTCATAAGTTTGACATAAACTCCCTTATGATTTTTTTTTGGACTAAATTTCCAATAATGGAAATTTGTAACGATAGGCTTCATTTAAAGACAGCTAATCCACATCATCCCTGATTTGACAGGTGCAAATTTGTACTGCAGAAAAGCGGAAATCCAGTTATTTTTTAATTTTTTATTCGAGTACACGAAAATGTGACACATCTTTGTAAAAATGGTTTTAACTAGTGTTTATTGGTTAATCATTTTAAGTCAAGCGTTGCTCTAATGTCCCCAGACAGAAAACTAAATTATATAGTATATCTTTTATCCCGATCTGCTACTGGCGTTACCATTTATTAAAAAAAAGGCGAAAATGAGTGTTTTATGTGAAAACTAAAGTGTTGAGTACCAAACAAACTTCATTTTTTGAAAATAAAATCAACGATTTTTAATGTGTGGGGGAAGGGAAGGGGGGAGTACTACCTAAAATAGCATCCAAAAGAAAGAGAAGCCATTTTGACAAATTATGAGCAATATAACCAACGGAACTAATGATTGTGCGCAGGTGGCACTCTAATTAGAGACCAAATTATATAAATAGGGTTAGGAAGGAGAAGATACCAAACCATATAAATGGGGCTAAAGATACCAATAATTTTGGTAATAAGTCTTTGTATTTTATTCACACCTTTATTTTCTTTATTAAACATGGCAATAATGAAGGATAAAAGATCCTATAACGGAAAATAGAAAGATTCGTCATTTAAAAGATTCCCTATCTAATTAACATAATCCACTTTATCTAAAATTAATATAGAGATTGATTTATCAGTTTTGGCAAAAAATAGTGAAGGATCTTTCTTAAAATGCAAAATGGCGGACACAAAACGGCGCGGAAAGACATAAGGGTCCATTCATGGCTTAATGGCGAATAAACATCGTTGCAAAAAATAACATTAGTAATGTTTATGTCACCAAACCTTTCCAAATCAAAAAGAATTTCGCGAGTCTGCCATAATTTACTTTATTACTGAAAGAGACCCCTATTCCCAAACTGAGGCAGGGGCTTTCTTTAAATGGTCAGGCGTAGCCTTGGTGGAAAAATTAACGACGCCATTTAAGAATGAGTCACGTGACCAAGAACTTTCGCAAATAAGGCGATCCAATTTTCTTGTAACATTCCCACGGGGACCATTCACGTCGTAAATTATGGTAGCAAAGTCCAGAAAAGGTTTCTTGTGAAGAGAGAAGATTGCTCGGTATTTTACGCTCGCCATACAAAAATATATAAAAGTCGTGTGCTCTCATTTATTTGGATTTATAACCTTACAACCTTCAAAACTTTCAATAATTCCCGGACTAACCTTCGGAGGACCTTAACAATTATATTAATCGAAAAAAAATGTAAAACAACATAAAGGTTTCGTATTTTCTTAGAATCGGACGAATAGTTACAATGTTATTGCAAAAAAAAAGCAAAAAGGAGACCGACGGACCGCCATAGTAAGATATAGAGTCGCACGCGACTAAAAAGTCGTACCACAACCCCCCCCCCCCCCTCTTTCACCGCCCCAATTATCATAAGCAATGAATGTGAGTAAAGAAACTCCTTTTACCAAAATTAATGAACTTGTCCTGCTGGTTAGCATTTAAGTGGCTAAACGTGACTGTGATCTCCGGTTCAAAATTCAACAAGAATCTTGTGTACGGGAGCTAAGCCAATGTCAACTCACTCTCAACTGGGTCCAACGAAGTGCTCACCACCGCTTCCGGAACAAATTAAAATGGCTATTTCAAAATAGCCTTCAGATGAAGTCCTCCAACCCGAACAAGAATGTTTTCAACTTTTCATCTTATAATCTCATCCAGGATCAAGAAACCATCCTCGACTATGGCCTCTCCTCTCTTAATCATTTCTTTTAATCAAAGTGATCATTCCGATGTCGTTGGTGCTTTATCCCACAATGATAGCGTAAAATACTTGGAAGTTCATAGACACCTAATGGTTGCCCTTAAATTACTTAAAGAATGAGTATTTCTATAGAGAGAACTAAATCCACATACACCCTGAAGCACCAATGCCCTCACCTCTATGGCCTCTACACCTATCTCCCTCTACTTCCCCACCCGGTTCACCTTGAATGCAATCATGTCTTCTCAAATTTATTGCCCCCGCCACTAACACTACCCAGTTTCTCATCCACAAAGACCTAAAAACACGAGCATACGCCTCCCATAAGACATCGACCCCATCTCTAGCATACATTTCTTTCTTATCATGAAGCCTATCGCCCCTTCTTTCTCGCACATACTCCTCACATATTAATTCAGCCCAATCGTACGAGATATCCATTCCAACACAACATTCATTCTCGGAAGCACACCCCACCTTTCATTTTACTTTCTTTTATCCTTTCACTCAGCCTCTTATATTTCTCACCTAACTCACATTCCCCTATTTTTTTTTACCTTATTCACTCCCACAAATGCACCACTAGCACACCCTGACACCTGCCCCTCGTACCTATCTCTCAGATCATTTACCCGAACATCTGGCATACAAACTCTCAAACCATTCCATCTACTCGCACTCAACTTCCTATATAAATATCTAACGCGAGAATCACCCATCATTCAAACTACGAATCATTCCACCTCCAACTCCATCCTCATTCAGACCTCCAGTTGAATCATCAGCCGTGTAACTTTCAGTTGCCTTCTCTCTTACCGCACTGAATATATTACCAAACTAAAAGCTTTTGTAAACCTCCGTCTCAGGCACCTAACTTTTACTATCCTATCTATACATTCACGCCCATTTCACCTTAATTTGCCTCATTTGCTTCTACCTAGACTGGTAGTCAAATAAGTAAGGCGAAGCTAACCTAATATTGCTGTTGCTACCAAAATTTTGTTCTTTCTTTCCGCTTTCTAACAGATCAATCACAAATAAAAAACCAACATATTTTTTACATTCTTTTTTAAAGGCTAATTCACTCATTAAATGACTTTAAGAGGATTTTTACAACGAATAATTATTTATAGATGAAGGATTCATCGTTCATTTGCTCTTGGTTTTTTTTTTTTTTCCTAGTTGCAATGGTTATTGATATTGCCTCTCAAAAACGGTCCATTTTTCTTTCAGAGAAGGGCCCTGCATATATATATATATATATATATATATATATATATATATATATATATATATATATATATATATATATATACCAGGCAATGGCTTCGCACCTAAGATTAAAATTTAAAAGACAGTAGCCATGGTTTAATTTTTTCTAAATTTTCTGAACTTCGCCAATTCTAATAATTTTAAAAAGGAACTCTAAACTAAATTTCCCTCCTTTTAAAATATCACGTTGCTATAAAAATAAATTTTATGAACTTCACCATTTGTAATTCTTTGGGTTTTAAAAAATCACAAAATTTCGATGCTTATATTTATTTCCGAACTTCACCATTTTGTTTTTTGATATTTAAAAAGAATTATTAAAAATAACCAAAATCCAAGACAAATTTGTACGGTTAATGCAGTGGCATTATTAGATAACTGATCTACTTCAGGTCCAGCGTGACATCCTTCGTCCTCGAACTGGGAGCAAACAGTCTAGGATATCACATAGAAACCCGTTATTATTAGTATAATGACAGCGTTACGAGTATCTTGGCCAAATACATTCGCAAGATGGAATTTTGGCTCCCTGTTCTAGGACGAAGGATGTCACGCTTGACCTGAAGTAGATCAGTTGTCTAATAATGTCACTACATTAACCGTACCATATATATATATATATATATATATATATATATATATATATATATATATATATATATATATATATATATATATATATATATATTTATTCCTCAAATCAAACCTATCAGAGGTCATAAAAAATCTGACCATCTGATTTTATAGGGAAAACATTGCTTTGTATAAATAGTGTCTCTCTATTTCATAAGCCATTGTGAGGTTGAAAATGTTATTAAGATAACGAAACTACTAGCTCCAATCAATCTTTCTTTTTCCAATTTAAATTTTAATTTAAATTGTTTTAGGGATGATGTCATCTTTAATTATTCCAACAAAGTTCTGACCCCTCAGGAAAAACGTATCTTGTCTCTGGGACTAGATTTTAGACTCCCAGTCTTTAAATTAGATTTCTATCGTTACTTTTTGTATTTCGAAAAACTGTGCCACCAACTTAATCCCCTTCCTATGTCAAAACCAGGATCCAATTTCATAGATGATATTAAGTATTTGGCCAATAGATTATTATTATAAATATAACAGCCTTAAAGTTTTCTGCCCTGTATTCAGTTTCAAAGATTTTAATATACTGTCCAACCTCCCTAAATATCATTCCATCGTGATATCCAAACTGGATAAAGGAAAAGGTGTGGTCATTTTGAATCGGTCTGATTATATTTCTAAAATGCAAAAAATTCTTTCTGACTCCTGTAAATTTCTTAAACTGGATAAAGATCCATTTAAACACATCTTGCGAATTGAAGACAAAATAAACAACTTTTTACGTTCTCTAAAAAAGAAAAATATTCTCTGTGATTTTTACAACCAACTGTTTGCTTCGGGTACATCGCCAGGTATTGTCTATGGTTTACCAAAAACTCACAAGGTAGGATTACCTCTTCGTCCAATATCATCTGCTATTAACACCCCTAGCTTTAACTTAGCCAAGTTTTTAGTCCCCATAATTGAACCTCACTCACAAGGAATTCACTCTGAAAGATTCATTCGAATTTGTCAGCTACGTTTCTCAATTAGATTTGAACCACTCGTTTATGACTTCAATCGATGTAGAGTCTCTATTTACTAATGTACTTGTCATGGAAACTTGAAAAATCATAACCGATACCCTTTTTCAATCAAATGATAGAATTTTAGGTCTAACCAAGTCTCGTTTTTCTACCTTATTAAAATTGTCCGTTGAAAATACAGTGTTCTTTTTTTAATGAAATTTTGTACATTTAACACGATGGAATGGCCATGGGCTCTCCATTGCGTCCCAACTTCGCTAATGCTTTTTTATCCTACCACGAAAAAACTGGTTAAGGGACTGTCCCGTTGAATATAAACCGTTAGTGTTTAAAAGATTTATCGATGGCTGCTTCCTTATTTTTAAACACAAAGACCATGCCCCATTATTTTTAAATTATTTAAATCAACAACACCCTAATATTAAATTTTCTATGGATACAGAATTATACAACAAAATCTCTTTTCTGGATGTCACTGTTTCAAAAGTGGGTTCTAAATTTAACACATCAGTTTACAGGAAACCCACTACCACCAAACTTGGCACCCACTTCTTTAGTTGTACTCCTACTAATTTCAAACATTCTGCCATCATAAACAGTATACACAGAGCTTACAAAATCAGTTCAAATTGGTTTCACTTTCATTCCGAAATAGAATATCTTAGGAGCTTTTTTCATTTTAATTTTTTCCCAGG
Organism: Ceratothoa steindachneri; assembly: GCA_963969495.1. Lineage (NCBI taxonomy): Eukaryota > Metazoa > Arthropoda > Malacostraca > Isopoda > Cymothoidae > Ceratothoa > Ceratothoa steindachneri. Next base: position 65,411,678 of record OZ018317.1, on the reverse strand, counting down.
CCACCTTTTCGACAGACTTACTTCCAATTTCTTATTTAAAATGTTCTCTCGCAAAACCCCTCAAATAACTCTCCCCAAACAAAAACTATTCTTAAAACTGCCTTATCTTCCACTTGACACAAAATTCAACAAAGCTTTACTCTCGACTCTTAATAGATACTTTCCCCAATGCAAGTTTCTCCTAATTAATTCTAATCTGCTTGGTGTCTATACTTTCCTTCGACACAAAGAATCACTCCCATTAGGCTTGCGTTCCTCCATCATTTATCAATTCACTTGTGCGACCTGCCAAAGTCACTATGTAGGCCATCGGAGTATCATACAGAACCAACATTCCCATCTCCAAACCAGGACACTCCTTTATACGAGAACATTCACTAAAACATAATCACCCGCTTGACCCTGATTCCTTTAGTATACTCTCTTCTGCCTCCTCTTATCTGGATTTAAAAATTCTTGAATCACTTTACATCAAACAAATAAACCAGGAACTCAATGATTATTCATCATCCCTTAAATTATTCACTATATAGACAAATGTACAACCAACCACATCCCCCTTAATAGTTTTCTTTCTGCCTAATTCTATCCGTAATATCAGTTGTTACTCCCAGCTTCACCGTTATAAGGTTAGTACTCGTGCAGATAAATTTTTATTTCTATTTTAGTTTGTCCCATTAATATCTAAATGATCTGGTTTATGATTGACTTTTCCTTAATTTAATGTTTTAGTCGTCCTTTTTGACCTCTCCATTATTGATTATTTAATATTTAAACTTTCATGCATTAGTCTACTCGCAATGATTTAATCTTCAATCACTTAAAATTTAACTTAATTGAATTACTTGCTTTGACCCATTTATTAATATCCGCTTCGATTACATACCCCCTGATCTAATTTATTTTGGATTGTTCGCCCTGCCCTTATAATTCTCTCTTGCTGTGGTTTATAGGGATTTTTTTGTATTCCGCTTGATGCTTGATTCATGTTTATTATTCATATTTGCTGCTCATGGGATTATTTAAGCATTTTTTTCTCAGTCTTATTAATCGATTCCTTCATCCCTTGCTTTCTGCTTTATTGCTATAGTTTACAATTTTTGTATTTCAATAGGAATTTAATTCATGTTTATTATGCATATTTAAACCTCATGGGATTATTATTTAATTTAGTTATTTTTTATGATATTAATCAATTTCTTATTAATAGATTTTCACCCATTTGCTTTCAACTGTTTTGGATTATATATTTAATTTTAACTTCCTGCTTTCGGTTATCATTTTTGACTCCTGTCATGTTTTTTATTGCTGTGTTTAGTTATTCTTATAAAAATCATTCTTTCTATTTAGAATTCGCTGATGATGGTAATTGTTAATAACCGAAACGTCTGGAAAATTAAATGTTCGTAACCATCGCATATGTCTTCATATTCCTGCTACAAATAAGGTTCCCAAGGAACGACTCCATCACCAATATATATATATATATATATATATATATATATATATATATATATATATATATATATATATATATATATATATATATATATATATATATATATATATATATGAGGAATTAAACCACATTCTCCGAAGACAATTTAATTCAGAACAGTTTCGGTGTATCTCACACCCTTTTTCAACTGACACTGGATAGAAAATATAAGAAAAGTGCTTACAAACATAACACAGGGTCAGGTCGTGAAAGATCCCCTGTTTATATTTTCTATCCAGTGTCAGTTGAAAAAGGGTGTGGGATACACCGAAACTGTTCCGAATTAAATTGTCTTCGCAGAATGTGGTTTAATTCCTCATCTTTTCTTGCGATATTGCATTAATTTTCATCATATATATATATATATATATATATATATATATATATATATATATATATATATATATATATATATATATATATATATGTGTGTGTGTGTGTGTGTGAAAATGTGTGTGTAGTAAGTACAAATCCGGGAACACTCTGGAGTTCTTTATTGACGTTTCACCTTTCAGCTTCTTCAGAACAGTTCGTCCTGAAGAAGCTGAAAGGCGAAACGTAAATAAAGAACTCCAATGTTTGCCGATTTTTACTTCCTCCATTCATTGTTACCTATACGTCTTGAAGTCCAACAATTATATATATATATATATATATATATATATATATATATATATATATATATATATATATATATATATATATATATATATATATATATATATGGAAGCAGGGTCAGTGATCTACACTCAGTTATCGGCTTTATTTATCTTTTATGGACTCGGAGAAATATAGGGTCCTAATGCAGGAAACCTTGTTGTGACATGGCTGATACCTTATCGGAGGGACCGTATACGTCAAAAATGGCTTATTGGCCACTGGTGTAACTTTAAAAAAGATGTGGCTCAGAAATGTCTTCTGAACGGGTGATAATAAACTCGTTGTTAAAATCTTTCTATGTGTGGTTTGTGCGAACCTAAACGTGTACATATTTTCTTTATGTGTGGACGAGAAATAAATAAGAACTTTGCTGTAGTGTTCAGGCTCTTGAAGGAATTTGGTAGAAATCAATGGTCCTTCTATGTCGGGTTTTTTTTTCATCAATCTCGGCAGGTATGTGCACTGTGGAGGATTGACTAGAGATGCCTTGCAAATGGCACACATGAACACAGAACAGAGAATATTTATTCAATCAAATTTTGGAGCTAGCAGAAGAATACGTTTACCCACCATAACTTGAAGCTCGTGGCGGCAGGTTGGGAGAGGAAATTAGGTCGGAGATTCAAAGGTGACCTGAATCTGTGCTTACTTTGCCAAACGTTTACTTAAAGCATTATACCACTCTTAGCTCAGGAAAACATGAAACTCAACCCCATATAGAAAAAGAGAAATGCTTAGATAAGAACACATACACGGGTTACGGATATAATAAACAGAATTAAAGTCGTGAAGTGGAAGTGGGCGGCGAGGAACGTTGCCAGAAGAAACGATAAAGGGACAAAAGAAAACCCAATCGGGAGACCTTAATACAAAAGTAGAGCGTAGACGACCTCGTAAAAGATGGCAAGATGAAATTCGATCAAACCAGGCAAACTCGAGCGGTGGACGGCGATCAATAGCAACTTGATCGGGGGTGGCCGTTGCCCTTTCGTAGGATGAGATAGTCTGATGATGATGGTGATATATTTAGATACAACCTATTCTACTGAACACTAGTAGTCTTTACAAGAATTTAATCCTGTAAGTTTTAAACACACTTCGAAGACCATCACTCGGATCCACCGCAATTCCGGCCAATTCCTCCTTATTCTTCGCCTGCCCCAGACCACCCCAAGAAGTATGTGTGCAGATGTGTGTGGGCTTATAGCGAACTCCCATTAACACTAACGTTGTCCGATATTCGTCGTCTTCAATTTCATGCGGGGTGGTGGGGACGACTATAAATAATAATGTATTAATGGAGGCGATGCGGCTGGAGTAAACAGCCGATAAGAGAGTTCGAGGCGAGGCGACGCGGTGCTTCCTCCCACCGTCTGCTGTCCCGTCCGCCGCCTCAACGCGCTACAATGGTCGGGCAATAATGGCTCGGCAAATAGGATCCAACTGTATGAGCCTAGAGCGAATTAATATAAAGGGGTCTTTCATAGAGGCATTCTAGATCGAATTATTAGAAAAGGATCGTTCGTAGCGATATTCTAAAGTGAAGTGATAAAATGACATCTTGCGCAGGACTATTCTAGAGTGAATTCACAGAAACGGATCATTCATAGCGGTATTCTAGGGTGAATTGATGGAATGTCGTCTAGTATAGGGGTATTCTAGAGTTGGTTCATATCAAAGCTCTCTTCCGTAGGGGAATTCTAGAGTTGGTTCATATCGAAGCTATCTTCCGTAGTGAAATTCTAGAGTGATTCATACAAAGTGATCTTTTTGAGAGTATTCTAGAGGGAATTCCTCTAAAGGTATCTTTCGGTGAATATTTTAAAGTGAATTAATTGAATTTGATCTTACGTATGGATATTCTAAAGTAAATTCAGAGAAACAGATCATTTCTAGGGGCATTCAAAAGTGAATAGATACATATAAATGGATCTTTCATAGAGGGAGTATAGAGTGAATTAATAGAAAGGGATTATTAGTTGGAGAATTCTAGAGTGAATTCATAGATATGTATCTTTCGTAGGATATTCTAGAGTGATTTAATAAAAGGGCATCTTTCGCAAGGCTATTCTAGAGTCAATTCATAGAAAGGCATCGCCATTATGGGTATTCTAGAGGGGATTTATATAAATGTATTTTTCTTAGTGGTATTCTAGAGTGAATTGCCAGAAAATACTTCTTTCCCATTAAGTATTCTAGAGTGAATTTATAGAAAGTTATGTTTTGTAGGTGGAAATAAAGAGTGAGTTCATTGAAAAGGATCTTGAATAAAGAAATACTAGAGTGAATTCATAGAAAAGCATCTTTCGTAGAGGTAATCTAGGGAATTCATGGGTAATCATAGGTAGGATATTCTAGAATGAAATGAAAGAGAGTGATCTTTCGTATGGATATTCTAAAGTGAATTCATTGGAGATGATTCTCTTTGGGTCATTCTAGAGTGCATTCATAAAAAGGCATCCTTATTTGGTGTATTCCAAAATGAATTCATAGAGGCATATTGAGCAGGGGCATTTAAGAGTGAATTCCTAGAAAAATACCTTTCCGATTCTTATTCTTGAGTGAATTCATAGAAATGGTATCTTTTGTGGCAGCATTCTTGAGTGAATTCACAGGTATGGATATTTCTTGGTTATATTCTAGAGTTAATTCATAGATACGGATCTTTTTAAGAATATTCTAGAGTTAATTCATAGAATACGTACTTTTGTAGCCGTGTTTTAGAGTAAATTTCTAGAATATTTTTTTGCAGGAGTATTCTAAAGTGAATTCTTAACAATGTCTCTTTTCGTAGAATAGGTCCTTTAAAAGAATATTCTAGAGTGAAATCGGAATAAATCCTTCATAAGGGTATTCTCTAGCATTTTTTATAGAAAATGACCCTTGATAGTGGCATAGCAAACTTCTATTAGGCGATCCTACATACAGGTATAGCGACATCATAATAGGAGATCCAATCTAGTGGTTCCTTTGACCAAATTACACTGATGGAATGACGTCATCCGAGCATTCAACAACGAAGTCATAGAGAGGGATCTTCTATAAAAGAATTCTAGAGTCTACTTTTAGAAGAGAATCCTTATAGGAGTATTTTAGTTTGAATCCATAATTGAGAGTCCTTCATAGGGAGATTCCAGGGCTAATTTCTAGAAGAATCCTGTCTTTGGGGTATTCTAGATTGGATTCATAGAAAGGGTCATGTATTGTGATATTCTTGAGTGAATTCTTAGACAGGAATCTTTTCTAGGAGAAGGGAGTGGAAATCCTTGGAATATTCCCCTTCATAGGGGTATTCTAGAGTTAATAGATAAAGATTCTTCAAAGACTAATTCTCTAGGAAGTTTATAGAAGCAAATCCGGAATAAGAGTAATTTGTAGTAGATTCGTAGAGGATCGTTGTTTCAAAACGTTGTCTAGGATCAAATATAGGATGTGATCCTTCACCGGTGTATATGGAGGAGTATTTCTATGAGAGGTTCCTAATCAGCTTATTACACTACGAACTAATAGAGTGGCTCTCTCATAGTAGCCTACAAGGACAAATTCAAAGAATGTAGTCTTCGTAGGAGTACAACAAAAAGGAATTTATATAAGGGGCCTTTCATATAGCTATTGTAGAGAAAATAAACCAAGTGATGTCCTTCTCAAAAGTATTTTAAAGTGAATTTCTTGAATAAGGGGGCTTTCATGGGAAATTCGGAAAATAGGGTCCTAATGAGTAGAGTAAAAATCTGAGTTTCCGTTATGAAACGAACGATATCAATCAGTCAAAATCAAGATCTCCATCTCGGGACCAAATTAGAAAGGTCAAAATCGTGTCTTTTTTCAGGACACTGAGCAACTAAAGTAAAAAATCAAGATATGTGCAGCGATAATCAGAAGATAAAATATATTGAGGAGAAAATGTTCGCAAGTGAAAATGTGCCGACGAGAAAATGTACGCAAGTGAAAATGTGTACTGGGTATTGCAAAAGCCCTGCTACACTCTTTACGACGTTCTCAACAAAGGGCACAATGATTTGGTAGTTTTGATGCAGTTAGACAAGGTTTTATTGTTTTCACCTGTAAATATGTGTTTTCAATTTAATATTAATTAATGTAGCCGCCTTATGGGCTTAGTATGCGCTCCAGAAAAGACCTGAAAGGCGCGCACACGTTGAGGACTAAGTCCTTCATCAAGTTGGTCTACACGTTACTGTAGCGGAACTTGTAGGATTTGCACCCAACATACGCCTACATGCTGTAGTCGATGGGGTTAAGGTCGGGCGATTGCTATGTTCAAAAGTCCTTCGACTAGAAGTTCATTTTCGACCCCAACTACTCTTGCACGGTCTTGGCCGTGTCGACCGGGCCAAAGTCGTTCTGAAAGTCTTTGTCCGCGGACGGTATATTACACTCTCTGAAGAATTTGGATAGTAGTAGATAAAGTAGGTGAAAATATAAAAGATATATAAGATGGGGGGGGGGGCCCTAGTAGGAGGGCATCGCAGTCTTTTTCCTTTTATTGTTGTCATATTTTACTTATTTGTGTTATGTATTGTTTATTCTGTATTGTTAATTTTACGTGTATCAGGCGTGTTCTTCTTATTGTTCATGTTTCAAAATGTTATTTTACTGATTCTTGGCGAAATTGTTGAGCATTCAAGCCTTTTTAAGCTTTCGGCTCGGCAATTTACCTAGTTTACAGTTTCGGTGTTCTGTATTTATGTTATTTTCTTTGTCTTAGTGTCGTGTTTTTGGTGTCCGTTATGTGTACAGTTCAGGTGTGTTATCTTGTGTACAATGTTTGGTGCTTGGGAATCGGGAGCTTCTTGTGACTTTCCCACGTAGATGCGCAGGAATGCCCATTCTGCCTCCTATTTCTCGTAGTTCTGGTATGACATCATTAGTAAGTGTTAACCAGACCCTTTTTCCCAGTTTCCTGGTGAAGATGTTGATAGGGTCCAGTTTCTTACTAATATGGAGATCCCTCTGACGGCGGTGTTCTCGCCTTCTGACTTTACTTATCAGCAGGGATGCAGTATTTTGCACTCGTTGCAATCTTCTCATTGAGGTATTGTTTGCCGCTTGGGTCACTACTGCGGGATAGATGAGCTTAGACTGGACATACATTAGGTATATCTTCCTGATGTTGGCCGAGCTAAGATCCCTAAACCTGTATAGCTTAGAGATTTCTCTCTTCGCCAGGTTCCGCCTCTCCGTGTAGTGCCTTGCGTATCCGTGATCGGAGAATTTTAGGCCCAGGACGGTGCCTTCGGCGGAGTAGCCGTATCTCCTCCCCTCGATGACAATGGGGTCCGTCAACGTGCGGCAAATTGGGACGATCTTAAACTTGTCCCTGTTTGTTCTTATTTTCCAGCGTCTCTCGTACTGGTTGATGTTATTAATTTCCGCTATTGTTCGCGTCGCCTGTTCCCTTGCTTTCCTCACCCGGCACGGGACGATCTGTGTGATGTCATCTGCGAATTGCAGATACATCGTGTCCCTATGTACCGGGTTCGGGAGGTCGATGGTAAAGACCAAGTAAAGCAAAGGGCTCAGGCAACTTCCCTGAGGGACACCTGACTTTAGTTCGAATTCGGGTCCCTTGTGTCCTTCTATCATGAGACATGCCCTCCTGTCCATGACGAAGTCACAAAGGATCCTTTCCAGGACCGGATCTAACTGGAGTTTGAGGATTTTGTATTGCAATCCCTCCAGCCAGACCTTGTCGAAGGCCTTCTGTACATCCCTCAACACAATGTCTACATAGAACTTATTCGCACGGCAATAGGCTATTTTTTCCGTTAGGAGTGCTAGGGCCGTATCGGTACCCCTTTTTTGACGGAACCCATGCTGTTGAGGGTTGTGCACTCCTAACTCGCTCAGCTGAGCTTTTAGCCTGTTTGCTATGATCTTTTCAAAGATCTTGCCGAGCATCTCCAGAAGAGAGATTGGGCGAAAGTTCGCCACCTGATCCGGGGGCTTACCTCCTTTCGGGATGAAGATGATTTTGGCCATCTTATACCCGTCCGGAAAATAGCCTACATTCAGGGAGGCATTCATGGTGTTTACCAGTCCCTGAATGATTTGCCTTGGGGCCATCACGAGATTGCACTTCGTGATCCCGGACCAGCCTGGTGCCCTTTGTTTGAAGGACCTTATGGTGTTCATGGTCTCTTCAAATGTTATCGGGCAACCGTGGCCAACCATCTCTCTTTCCTGAGACACCTGCTGGTGTGGGTGAGTTCTATGTATCATTGTGCTGAGTTCGTCCAGTAGTTGGTCTTCGAAGTCCTGGTCGAAGTCTTCGTTCTCTTCAGGGGAAATAGCGAAAATCTTTTTCCAGTGTGTCCTGAATCTTTTTCATTTTTTTGTCCGCTTTCTTTGTGATCTCTCTCATAAATGGCAGATTTTCGACAGTAAGCGGTTTGATAATATCTTGGTATGTTGCACGACCCATAATTACAGGATATATATATATATATATATATATATATATATATATATATATATATATATATATATATATATATATATATATATATATATATATATATATATATATATGAAAAGAAACTCAACTTGGAAAAACGATTCCAAGCGCTTTCGTCTTTATTCTAAAAGACCTCTTCATGGAATAACATATGTCAGGACAGACAATGTCTTAAAGAGTAAGGAGTGCAGGAGATAATACGGCTACCTGCATCAAAACCCTAACTAGAGGGTACAAATTATTTAAATACTTTTAATTTGTGATTTAATATAATTAGATATGATAGGATCTAGGCTAAACAATCCAGGGCTAATATTGAAATTTGGGAAAGTATTAATAAAGATACACTCCAAAATATTTCTTGAAATGTAGTTTGTACAATTAATGACATGTTTAGCACTATTCCAATTAATAGTATGATCAGGACTTTATATATGTAAAAATAATGCAGATTGTTGATAAAGATTACGAACATTAGTTTGGTGCTGTTCAACTCTAACATTAAATTATTTTACCTGTCTGTTCATATTAGCATTTTTCACAATTATTAAAACCAATAGAATATACAATGCCTGGTTTAGGGGGTGATTTTTTTTTACGAGAAGGCGATGGATAGTGTTTTCATATTTAAAAATAACATTTATGTTCAAACGAGGTAATTTAATGATAATTTGGTTAACAGGTAAAACTAATACATTTTTTGGACGCTCGGTGAATCTATCAAATCATAAAAATGGCTATTTGTGTAAATTAAGGAAATAATATGACACGTGTAATATATAAAGAACCAACGGGAATTAGAAAAAGAAACAATATATATATATATATATATATATATATATATATATATATATATATATATCAAATTGTACATCTATCAAATAGATATGAATGCAAGTGGTTCGTCTGAGTCACGCAGAAACACACAAGCATACATGTGTGAGAATAGTTATCAGCAAAAGGCTTAAAATGGGAGAAATCAGGCAAGCTGAACAAATACAGACTTTCACCAGAAAAATTTCACAAACACCTGTAAGAGAGAAGCGATTCCCTATAATTAAGATAAATCTGAGACATGGGAAATATATTCATACAACAGATACACATAGAGGTCGGAACTACGCCCAAGGGGTGGAAGTAACGAAGAAATTAGAATACTGGGTCCTCCCCACGGACAAATCAAGGTCAGACCTCTTGGAGACTGCACACAATATATATATATATATATATATATATATATATATATATATATATATATATATATATATATATATATATATATATATATATATATCGAGAGAGAGAGATACAGACCAGACATACAGACAGACAGACAGACAGACAGACAAACAGACAGAGATACATTCAAGTGTGCAGTTAATTCATTCGATCATTAAGTCAAAATTCAGTAGTCATGATCAGTCAATCAGGATCGGCTTATCAGATAATCAATCAGTCCTTTAGTAGCGTTACGAAGCCCCGTTAACTCGCCCAAATCCTGCCGCTTTTAGACTCAATACTTCGTGTAAAACAGAAGCCTACTCACTGACCGCAGAGAACTAGAGACGTTTCCGCTTGCCCCTTTTAGTAGGCTAATATAAGAATAAAGTTATTTCATTTAGCCGCGTCCTTTCGAAGTCCTTTTCTTACCCCGATCACGAAGACACCTTTGGTAAGTCCAGCCTAATGCATAATCCCTCGTGAGAAACTATAAGGAGTCAGAACCAATTCAACAGGGACATAAAGTAGGCCCACTACTAAAGGTCCTCGTTACCCGTCGAGTCAACTCTATCGGAACCTTCTCCCGCACACCTCACTAGATGGATGATTTTGAGCAGTGCAACAGCAACTACGACTCTTTATTACACCTTCTTATAATTACCGAGCACGCACCCACAAATTGGTTACCTTTGCATAAACAAATAACAGGACCTTCCCACGACACATACTTTCACCCTCGATCAGCGAATGGATTGAAATCTGATATTAAATCATTAAATAAATAATCATTTTAGTTTTTTGGCAGAATAGTGGGTGACAGGACATAGCTGTGTTTATTAGTGTTACTAAAGGCGCGTTAATGCAGTGAATAGGTATATAAAGGCAGTACGAAGAGCTAATTAACTCAGGCGATTATATTTACCTTGTACCTCAAATTATTTTCACAAGAGTAAAGAGAGAAATAGCAGCAGATAATAAACAATTTTGCAAGGCCGCATCTTCAGATTCTGTCAATTTGTTGGCGTTTTCTGAATGAAGCAGCTTATGTGTTATCTGCATTATTAAGTAAATCAAAACGAAGCCAAATACATTCAATGTTACCCTGCATTTTATACTCTTGAGGATTATTTATTAATTGATTTATTAATTTCCTTATTTCTTTAATTCACCAGGCTCAAGTCTATGAATTGGAGCGGAGATTCAAGCAGCAACGTTATCTTTCTGCTCCCGAGAGAGAGCACCTTGCGGGACTTCTTAAACTCACCTCGACCCAAGTTAAAATCTGGTTTCAAAACCGAAGATACAAATGCAAAAGGCAACGCCAAGACAAAAGCCTGGAACTTACAAATGTTGCTATGGCAACGGCAGTTACTATGGCGTCTGTGACGTCACCACGAAGAGTAGCAGTTCCTGTAAGTATCACTGCATTATTGACACGAAAAGTAGCATGTTTTGTTCGATGAGTCGAAGAGGGGAGTGAAGTGTGTCTAGACAGTTAATATGTATACAATTAGGAGAGAAAATAAACAGAAAATGCGAGATAAAATTCATAATTTTCGACAATAAATGTTGTATCATGTAGAAATCACTCATATGGGGTTTGTTTGTTTTTTAAATTTTCAGGTGTTGGTTCGTGATGGTAAACCGTGTCCTGGAGGCTACACATCTGGCTACAACCCGGGATATAGTCCTCCTCAGTACTCCCCATCAGGGTACCAGTGTAGTTATGCTCCCCAACAGCCGTATCCACAATCATCGCAGAATTACAGCCAGCAGAATCTTAGGTCGTGGTGAAACAGAGATATATCACTCACACAATGGCCTTTCTTCCACGAAGACATCAATCTTAAATCGATTGATGGGTTCACTTCCACGTATGTGAGCCAATTTGACGCCCAAATGTCTGGTTCTATGTATGTAACCCATTTCGGTGCTGAAATGTACTTTCTACCGTTGTGTGACCCAATTTCAGCCCCAAAATGTCCTCTTTTTCGTATGTGACCCAATTTCAGCGCCAAAATATCCTCTGTTCTGTATATGATCACATTTTGGCGATCAGTTTCAAAGTTGCCGCTGCAGACATTTTTTGCTCAACTCCCATAAAAAGGTCTTTGCTCGGTCTTTGGCTACCTGTGGTAATAAGACAAATTCAAGTTCCTTTCTTCAATAGAAAGAAAAGGAATTACATGACAACGAAAAATCACCCGAAGGACAAAAAGCGACACGCTAAAAGAATAAAATATTTACAAAGTTGCATTTTATATAAGTTGGCCAGTAATTAGCATTTATTATCAGTTTCGTATATTTTTTGTGAAGTGAGAGTGAGAGAAAGAGAAAAGAGTGGGTGAAACGTCTCTAATTATAAGCTAAACAGGAAAGACTATATTGGAACTACAGTAATTAAAGAGATTTTTTCCCTCATTCTTACAAACATGGCCCTGACTCCTGTGTTTGAGGAGGTCCATATTTCAGTCATTCGATATCCTGAAACGACCGCTCCACTAATGGCCTTACGCTTACCTCCCCATATATATATATATATATATATATATATATATATATATATATATATATATATATATATGTGTGTGTGTGTGTGCGTAAGGTGCTTAGCCGTAGATCATGCATTTTATATTGAAGAGGAATTCAAGAGCCACCAGAAGTGAAGAGGATGCGACCTCGTTTATTTTACTTTTTACAAATTTACTAAAGTATAACATAAGTAAAAAGTCTCCAAAATCAAAAAGATATAAAATAGTTTAAATAAGAAAAATTTAAATATAAAATTACAAAAATGTTTATGTAAAATGAAAAAAGTAACATTTGAAATTTACTGGATTAAGCTACATTTAGAAATTAACAAAGTTAATGAATATAAAGTTGCTTAGAAATGAATATACTTGCTAAAACACCTTTTAAAAAGTATTAAATAAGAGAAATTATGAAAACAAGTTACAAAAATATTGTCAATATTTATTACAGACAAACCATCCTTGATCACAACAGGAGAAAGAGTGTGCCCGCGGAAAATTGGCGTGCACAAGAGAGATACAACCAACTAACAATCGCTAGTTAGAAATTATGTAATTAGTAAATGCAGTGAACTCGAATTATTGTTGAGAGAATGTTGGAATAAAGTTTCCAGAGTTCTTAAGCATTGAAGGTTGTTGTCTGAAGCTAATATATTAATGGTATAAACTGAAATATTAATCTTGCATTTTATTTAATAGGCGATTTACTCTTGTACCCAATATTTTGTTTGCGCGCCAACTAATCCCTATTTGAACAGAGAACCTAGCTCCAAGAGCTCTGACAGTGCAGCCGATGTCTATTTATTTAATATGTTCCAGTTGTACTGCCGCCTCTTACATGGGCAACAATTTTTGTTTCCTGTAACAATTCTACTCAAAAATTGTTAGCTATTAGTCGATTATTTCTATCAAAAAATAATTCTAAGCAAAAAGATCCCAATGTCGCATTACTTATAAGATGACAATATATATATATATATATATATATATATATATATATATATATATATATATATATATATATATATATATATACATTGCAGAAAATCCGACAGGAAAAATTCAATTTTCTGCAATTGTTGCTCTATTCTACCCCTGCGTTGATTTGTGAGAATTTCATATATATATATATATATATATATATATATATATATGCAAAAAATCCCACAGGAAAATGAAAGGCTGATTCCAAGTACTTTTGAACTTGCTTAGTTCATTATCAAGGAATAATGAAAAGTTTTACAAAGGTGGTATATATATATATATATATATATATATATATATATATATATATATATATATATATATATATATATATATATATATATATATATGAAACAGAGAAGCAATGCCACGCCCATGTGCAACGAAATGACCCAAAATAGAAATAAATTTAGCCGAATTCCAATTGATAGGATGACTGTTTTCTGATAAATGGACAAAGAGGAATGGCGCAGCGCTTTCTTTGTCCATTTATAGGAAAACAGTCACTATTTTATTTGAAATTCGGCTAAATATATTTACAAATCTGATGACTTTGTTCAAAGAAATATTGTCGAATGCTCATTCATTAATTCCTCGCCTAATTTTAATATATCCCCTGGCCTTTTTTTTAACTAGAGCCTGTTATTAAAAGGCTTATTTATAACGAAATTGCCCATCTTAAATCTTAGCCCTTTGATTTATTAATTTAGTTATGTCTCTCCTGTTGATTTTTATGTATTCACAATCGGGTATGTAAGTACTTAGTTTAGTCACATAAATGTCTACATTCATTGCGCACAGGTTGGAATTTTCCGGAAGTACAACTTATCTATTTGGTTTTATTCTTCACATCCGTCTTTGATATTATTTTTCTATTTTGGGTTCTTTCGTTGTTAATGGGCGCGGCATTGCTCTTTTGTTTCATATATATATATATATATATATATATATATATATACCACCTTTGTAAAATATTTTCGCTATTCCTTGATAATGAACTAAACAAGTTCGAAAGTACTTGGAATCCGCCTTTCATTTTCCTATGGAATTTTTTGTATTTATTGCTATACTCACGCGCTACTTTGTTAGTTTCTCATATATATTTATATATATATATATATATATATATATATATATATATATATATATATATATATATATGATGGAAGAATATCAAATATTAAATTAATTTGGAAATACCTCGCATTCATACTTAATAATATAATGTAATATTTAATGACTTGCATTCGCACGTGCCTTCTAAGCTTATTGTAATTTTACGTAAGAGATGGAGGAGTTATTTCCTTTTTTCCAGTTGTGAAAACGAGGAGCGAAAGAGTAAAGAAGCAATCAACGATTCCGGGAAGAGGATGGGATGGACTACGCTGCGTTTGAAAGATTAGAGATCGATGGCAAGAAGTTGTTCCTCCAATGATTAGGTCGTTGATGGTATACTGACGGTATACATTTTGTGTTATGAGATATCGCACTTGTGTGGAAAAATGTGAAGGGTGACGTTCGCACTTGGGTGTTAAAACAAAATAAGGATGGTGTGTGCAGAATTAAATATTATCCCTTATGTCACGGTAGAGACAATGAGACAATCATTGGTTTTAGTGAACTCATCAGGGTTACCCAAGAAGACGGCGGATTTGCGGCCAAATTGTTTTCTTCTTTTCTTCCTCCAATCTTATCTCCCCCATCCCTTCTTGGACCAGCTCGAGTCGATCTTAGGGCTACTTTTTCTTCTTCTTCCTTTTTTTTTTTTGCTTTACTCCTACCCATCCCCCGCCCCCAGAAGCGCTCAGGAACGCTGCTACGGCAAGTGGTCTCCTTGAGAAGTTACATTGAAAGAGATTCTGAGATGGCCGTAGGCTAATATGGGCAGTTTTTTTTTTTTGTTTTTTTTTGGGGGGGGGGATTGAGGTTGCAGCGGGGGCATTGGAGGGGCAGAGGGTAATCTTTTTTTCTGTACATTCATGTACGGCGGGTGGGGTAGCGTCTTGGATCGTAGGCGAGCCACTAAAATTCTGGCTCTGTGATCATGGGTAGTTTCAGATTGATGAATGCGGGACGAGGCGCTTTGGATTACGATGTTTTGCGGCTGGTTTTAAAACGCTGTGTGGTTGGAGTGTGGGTTTTATTTCATCTTCGTTCGATTGGGTTGGGGAAAAGATTGCTAAGAAATAGATGTAGTCTGTGGCGAGGTGATTTTTAAGGTTCTGCGAATGGGGGTGTAAATGGAGAGGGTGTGTATTGGGCGAGGACATTGTAATCTGCTGAAGAACGTGTGCCTATAATATTTAGGTGTTTTTCAACTGGAAGACTTTTTGTTTGAGCGTGGATGTGGTGTAATAGCGTAGAATTTGTGCCATCAGTTGCGATGCGGAGGACAATGATAGGGACTATTTGTACCATGTGTAGGTTTGTAATGGATTTGGTTGGTACCCTGGTTGGGAATGCATAGGGTAGCATGGTGCGGATGAACTGTCTGTATACAATATTTGATGTCTTTGTGTTGACTGAGGCTCGTGTTTGTGTGTTCTGGGGAAGGGGGGAGTTTAGATATGGCCTTCGAGGTTATGTTTATTTTGTGATGAGCAAAGGCCGCGTGTGGGTCTAGGTGATACCCAGTAGGGTGGAGTTATAGTTGAGCGGGAGAGGTTGGCTGTGGAAAAAGATGTGTGAGATGTATCTTGCACGATTTTCAGAGTTAAATGTGACTGTTGAGTTTTGGAGAATGGTTGATGGTTGAGGTAGTTTTTATGAGAGGAAATGCAGGGTAAACGCGATGAATGCGGGAGGGCGTGTACAAGACGAGTTGCTCTCTCTTTAGCGTGTGTGATGTGTGATGATGCTGCACGAGCCCCTAATATGACATCCAAGTGAGATAGATGGCAAGTGAATACTTTAATTGGGCGTATCGCTATGGTGTGCATGAAGGTAGGGAGGGTGCAGGTGCTCGATTTCTTCTATCCCCTTTATATCCTCCCCTCCCTATGGTATTGGCGCAGTACGACCCCTATTAAATGGTGATGGTGGAAATCGACTCAGCATGAGCCCACCTGTCATGGATGTCAGCCATCTGCTCTGTTGGTCTAACTTATACCCTTTTAAACTGAAACCTCGCAAGGAGGTTCCAGTGGGTTCCAAGTTTATACTTTGGGGTGTCACTGCTCTTTGGAATATTTTATAATACGCCGCCACTCAGTCCAAGGTGTTGCTTAAGGGCAGCTGTCATCCTTGAACGTTTCCTCCCTTTTGTATTCTATAACTCCAACCTTGCCCTCTCTTACTCTTATTTTTCACTGATGGTTTGAATTGCCTTCGTTAGTTAAATCAGTTTTCTTTCTTTGATTAATCTAATCAAGTGCCCTTTTGCCTCTCTGTCGAGTCAATGGCAGTAGACATATTGCCAGAGCACCCGCCCGGCCGCTGGCTGAAGCCTCTTCCGCTCATCTGCCACTGGCTGAAATGCCGGAGGCAACGTGAACTCAAAGCACCTCATCGACACCGCTGTCATAGGCTTCTTGAACCAACTGTTTTGCTAAACTTCACCAAAACGTACCAATTAAAAAACTAACATTATGAAAAAACAGCGCAGTAATCTCATTATCATCTCTAAAATACAAATTTTATATATTTTAAAAAATGGCTTCCTATCAGCATCTTATTTCCCCCACCCACCCCAAAAAAGTCGTGATGGAATTTACTGATTACACATATTTCCTCAGGTATCTCAACAAGAAATTCGCACAGCCAAACAACATAAAAGGTTGGAGGTAAAGTTTATTGAAAGATAATTGGCCTCTGTAGGCAAAGTAAAATTTTTCCTCATTTTAACTATTAGCCGCGTTTTAAATTCCTCGATCATAAAATTCTTTGGTCTTGGAAGAAAAAAATAGGTCTATTTATTTTTAGCCTCTTCTTAAATCTCTTTACTTTGTCCGAACGGCGAATGGGGACCAAACTCTTATATTCAAAGCTTGAATCTTTTACCGGATGTATCTTGTAAGCAACATCAATCCGAATATCCAAAGCTGCTCGTTTTTTCAACAATGACTATTACAACCAACGGTTCCAATTGATGAAATTATCTCTCAACACTGACTCTGATTACGACTTAACTCCTCCTTGTGATAGATAAGCCCCCTCATATGCTACCTTCCCAAGCTGAAATCCAAATTCTCGTATGGCCACAGACTTTTCTATGAGTCTTAATCTTTCTCTCCTTCCAGTGGTGGCTCTGGCAATTATGGTGCCCCATTTAAAAACTATTTCTTCCTCCCCAAACACCAGTCTGAAGGAACTATTATTTTTATTATTACTATTATTCATTTACTTGGAGCAAAAACTGATAAATTCTCATTCCTTATACGTGAAAACAACAAAAATATATTTATAAATACCTAAAAAGTACACAAAATGAATACAATAATAACCATAAAACAAAAATAAAGTAACAAAGATATAAAAGTATATAAATAAAATAGTGATTTAATGTGCTAAATTACATAACTTCATTCTACAAATAGAATAACACCTACAAGAGAACCGCCCTGGGCGGCTGCCCATATTGCCCAGACTTAAACCCGCCTGTGTCTCTTTCGACGAACATGATTATAAAGTGATGACTTTTCATCACTGGCAACGACCTTATCCCAAAGGGTTACGGTAGCAAGTCTTGTCCTTGATGATGAACATACGGCGATTATTTAATTGAGTAGAGAATCCTTAAATTATGTGGAATCTATTGACGAAATTTTGACACTTTGCCGACCCCATGGAGATGGTCTATAATGGTTGTATGAGTTGTAGTGTCAAACCATTTCTCGTGGTGGCAGCTTAGAATTTTATTGTACCACAGAAGCGCGGAATCGATCGTTAAGAATTAAAAGAATCCTTAAGAGAAAACTTCCCTAACCCAAATTGAGCGAACCATCTTGGGCATATACTGATATTTAAGGGTTCCTTTCCATATTAAAAGCTGGTAAGCCTTTTTGGACACATACATACAAGATGAAGTGTCTCATTTTACTTATTTTTTGTAGGTAAAATCAATTTAAAATTCACTAACCCTCCAAAAATATTCCTTAAAAAAGAGGAGTATATATGTATTTTTGGCTAGTGAATTTTAAATTGATTTACATACAAAAAATGATTGTAAATGAAACCGTACATGTCTTTTCTTCCAACTGAATATAAATAAATATTTAATTCAATCACACTTTCATTTGAAAAGTGAAATATACATTAACAAAAAAAAATACCCGAAACACAAAACGTCTTATCGTAGGTACCAAAAGAAAAGAAGGACTAGAATACTAATTTTGCCAGCCCCGTTCGTCGATCGTTTAGGAATACTCTCATTTTGTCCGAAATTAGGAGAAAACAAGCTTCTAAGGATTTTCTTAATGATTAAAGTCGCGCTCGCTTGATTTAATCCGATTTGCCTTTCCAACAAATACAATGGAAATGGGTGTAAATGGTATAAATAACGATCATTAAAAGTCTCATTCGTGAAGGTAAATGCAATGCGATTTGCCCGTTCGCTTCCATCACCTCCGGAATTTTAACTTTTTCTTGGTTCGTCCATTCTGAATTTATCTTAAATAATAACGTAACTTGAAAATTATCTCAATTAAAAATTACAAATATAAGTGCGGAAATTTTCAAAAGCTTGAGGGAAGAAATATTACATAGGTAAGTCAGAATTTTTATTAATTTAATGGGCGGACAGACTGTAACTTTTCTATTCTAACTCTAAATGATAGGTATTGTGGCTAAAACACAATTATTATCCCATTTTCTACAAATCACTCTTTATATAAAAGGATCTACTCCTGTATCTATGCCTTTATATCTCTATGATTGCTTTATTACTCACTAAGGCTTTATATTATTATTGTAAAGATGTAAATAATTTTTAGCAACAAATGAGAATGGGCTAAATTAAAACGCTTACCCCAAGCGAGAGGTAAACCAAGATCCTGTTTCTTTTCTTCTTCTTTACCATTAATTTATATTTTTAATCAAATTTAGGATTGAATCATAAATCAGGAGATTACTTTTTACAATTTTTTATAATGTCACATTTAAAAACGCATAAAAATATCACACGTTAAAAATCTATATAATGAAGCCAACGTTTTTTACGCTTTATTATTATACTTCAATCCTAATCTGTCAGCATTTATTAAAATAGGAGGTCCTCCAAACGACTATATATTTTTATATCATCATTTCTTTAATATTAAAGGGGAAGGACAATAAATTGTTACAGCAATTGTCAATAAAAAGTTTATTAAAAATCTTACTGATAAAAATGTTAAGTAGTTGACGTAGTTAATTAAAATCTGTATGGAAATAACTCACCTATTCTCTAATTTACTTTCCATATATTAGTAATTGTGTAACGATATTATAATTTTTCTCCCAAATTATTAAAGATATGAAGTTTAAAAAGTGTATATCTTTTTTTCCGGACACATTGTATATAGTTCTAACGTATTCCTGAATTAAATTATTAAATTTACGGGATGTTTATAATGATAATAAATTCAAAGGTAATTTTTACTAGGAAAATACAAAATAAAAGTAATTTTGATATCATCATTGTTCACACTTCATCTAAAAAATATATAACAAATATTACTCTTTCTTTTATACCCATTGTGTTTTTAGTTACCTATTAAACTTTTTTACCTGCGGCGTCGCATTTTTTTCAAAAGGAATAAGGTTCAATTGTACCCATTTAGAGCCATGAAATGACCCATATGACCAATGGACATAGGGTTATTCACCCTAGAGATTTTTAATCTGCCATCGGATTTGGCGCAGAATGGCGCCATCTAGTGGCAGAAGCCTCATTTAGCCATTCAAAGGCACTTGCAAGTGATATGAACCATGGGAAACCATCAATGCAATAACCATTTATTATCTTATCACAAAACGCCGCAGTTTATTGGAGGGACTCTTCCTCTTGTTATTTATTTAATATAAGGAAAGACAAAGGAGAGAACTCGTGTAGATATATGTTTAAAGGGGTTCGTGGAAATCAAAATGTGTTGAAGAGTTAGCGTGGCTAAAGAGCAGAGATGGGAAAGATCACCAACTTTGGTGATCCTGAAGATCAAGATCAGATGACCAAGATCAAGTTCGTAATTTTGAAGATCATTTTTACATGAATTGAAAAAAGCTGCAGTCTTTTAGAATAAACAAAAACAAATGATTTTGTTAATCACCCCTGAAAAGTATCACTCCCAATAATCCCCTGAGAGCTGGGACAATTCAGCCATTGCATCTCACTTATGTACTATCTACTAAGATAAATTTAGTGGATAAAATAATCTATTTAAGTTTAATAGTTTAAGTACAAGGGGTCATAACTACAAGATGCATAAGCATTACTCTCATTTTAATCAACTTAAACATTCTCTTCATTGAGACTAATAGATAGGTGGAATAGTTTTCCTGAATCAATGGTCAATTCTAACAGC
The DNA here is from genome assembly GCA_963969495.1 of Ceratothoa steindachneri. NCBI lineage: Eukaryota > Metazoa > Arthropoda > Malacostraca > Isopoda > Cymothoidae > Ceratothoa > Ceratothoa steindachneri. Next base: position 65,390,810 of record OZ018317.1, on the reverse strand, counting down.
ATAAAAACACTTTTATTGTCGATACTTCGCCTGCTCAGGTTGATCATGATGGTCAAAGATTGGAGATGTGTGCGACGCCGATGTCCTCGCTGTCGTTGGGTTGCTCAGGATTTTGTCGTCATCTTTTCGTTCTAGGATTTCAGAGTTTTCATGTCTTCGCCGTCATCATCTTTGCTTTATCGTCGCGTCATCATCATATGCAAAATCAAAGCGGTCACATTACTACATGACAATATGAATCAGTTATCGCCATCATCAAGCATTTGTTTCGCTCTCATCACGCCTTCGCCATTGTTATTTTCTCCATCGGCCCGACTTCGACATCAACATATCTCTACCATCGTCATTAAGCGATCCTTGTTTTTTATGGTGTTTTTATTTATATAGAGGGCAATTAAAATATAATAATACCAAAATTCATCACGAAATATCTTCTTAATGATAAGTAATACAAAACTCCATCAAAGCCAGAAGTATTCTATTCATAATCAAGTTTTATTTCCTGTCTTACAAGTGTTCAATGTGGCCACTACCTGCATCAGGGGAGACATAAAGGCGATAATAGAAAAAAGAATGATTAGTTTGAGTTCCCAGAACTATTACCACTGTTGTCAGAATTACAATATCTTACAGCCATTTGTATTTTATCTTTTACTTGAGAGTTGATTTCTTCATATCGACGAAATTAGGACCTTGAAAAATTGATATCCATCTAAGTTTGAAATATAGATGAGATACTGAAGCCAAAACAGCAAAGGTTACCTTGGGACTCAACGACAAAAAGGGAACAAATCTGACACTAAAACCAGAGACGACTGCTGCTAGTAATGCGATCCAGTGTCTCAAGCGCGGGTCGTTTGGTTGGATAGTCTCCAATATTGCGAGGGCATCTTGAGTCACTATAAGTGTTAGAAGAATACAACCGTAGTAGCATTCTTTCTTTGCCAGTAATTTTTTGATAGATGTTGCATTTGGTTTTAGAACAGAAAAATATTCTGAAATATATTCCAATTCATTGTCTTTGAAGATGGGTAGATTCAGTTCTTCAATAGCTACATTCAGGTCGTTCATATGTTGATATATTTAGCTTTGATAAGTCTTACATTGATTTCCATCGAGTGATGCATTGGTACCTAAATTGGACGCGTTATTTACTATATTATTTTTTATGCTGACTTAGGTTTACCAGCAACATTTCACAGCGCCGAAGATTCTCCCATTGCAGAATGTTTTATCTTTTTGGTCCAGGTGAATTCAGTCCTTTATCTGTATCAGTTGTTGCCACCAAGTTCAATAAATGGGAGGGACATCCCATATTGGATGATAGTTTCACTGTGTCCTCTCCAAGCTATCCTGAATGTTCAGGAAAGTTGCTTATGATAAACATTTCATCTGAATCTGCTTTATCTTCGTCGCTGCCGGCAGTACAATTCTGAACACGAACACCGAACCTTTTAAAGCATTTCACCTTTTTAGATATAGATGCATTGTCGGTGACTGTATCTACAACTTCCCTATAAGATAAACCATGCTTCGAGTTGATCCTGGCTAATATTCCAGCAATTTTATCAAAGAGATGTGTTCCAGGAAATCTTCGGCATGTCAGTGCAGCTGATCTTTGTGACAAGTCATCATGGATCTTTAATATAAAATCAATGTTTGTATGACCATTATATTGGTAGACACGCACCAGCTCAACTGCGCCACAAAACATTGAAGGGAAGAACCATGTGATATAAAAGAAGCAATTGAAAATAGTATGGTATAAATCTATCAGACTATCATATTATCACCAATAGTTAATTTATCAATTATATAAAAATAATAAACTAAATCAATAACATACTCAATGCATAGTGACTCCCATGAAACTGCGCTGATTAGTTGACCATACGTTGCTTGTAACACACAAATGGTTAACTGCTGCCAGTTTTGCGTGTATATCTTCCTTCATTGTAGCGGTTGTTGATGCAAGGGAAAAGTCAGATTGCGTCTGGATGGCACCTGAACAGCCGACTCGACGTCTAAAAAAAATACTTAAAGGTTAAAACAAATACAATAGATTAGCAATTGAATAAATATAAAAATATTTAGCTGTCTATCAATAGTCTAATGTCCATACAAATAATATAATTAATTATTTTAATCGGAGAGTAGCTATGGAAAAAATAGCAAATATTTAGCTGGCCTAATTAAGGTCTAATGCTCAAGCAAATAATACGATTTAATTATTTCAATCGGATATTAGATATAGAAAAAATAGCAAAATATTTGAGTTATACTAGCATAAAAGATGATCATTAAATTCATGTAGTTCAATTAAACTCAATGTTAGGAGCGTTTTAGCCACAAGTGAAAGAATCTTCTTTCAAAGATATCCTTGCATATTGGAAGTCCTAGTTTTTGCATTTAAATGTGGATCATGCTTAGTGTCTTCCTGCTTGGCATTTTGAAAGAACCAACATTACTGCCACTGGTATCTTCTTCTCTAACTGGATGCTTGTAAGATTTCTTCTCCGATTCATATTCACCCAAAAGATCCAAATGTATTTTCTGCAAATGAAAGGAAATTATTATCATGCAGAGAGACTAAATGAACACCTTATATAATATTTATCAGAGTATTAAACTTCTAGTTGAAATTAATACTCAATAAGATTCTAAAACTTTGTTATCTTTAACTATACTTATTTTCTCCAGCCTTATTTTCTCAGAGCGTTTCCTAATTTATGACAGTGGGTTTAAGCAAGGAACCGCATCATCATCTTTGCCACCGAGGGAAGTCTACTTCATCTGTCCAATTCCGACGATCTTTTTTGGAACTACTATACATCACCTGTGCCCTCTTAAGAGAATTTGCAGTGAGAGTTGTCTTTATGCCTTCCTGCCTGGATAATCCCAAGAGATATATGAAGAAATGTTGACAGCAATTCACGACAAGGGAGAATAACTTAGATTTTACATCGAAAAACCAGACCTGAATGCCATAAGAAACAAGCTGGGTCCACATGTTAATGTTAAGGCATGTTTCTATCACTTGACACAAAGTACCTGGCGAAAGATTCAGAGCCTTGGGTTGCCTAACCGACACAAGGATGATGACGATATCAAGTATTTATGTGGCATGCTAGATGGACTTGCCTTTCTTCCTATTGATTATCTTTCTGGTGGAATGGACTACATAAAAGATAATACTCCAAATGGGTTTAAAGACTTTGTTGATTACTTTGATGCGACCAACGTAACCGGCACATACCGCCGCATTGGGCAGACCAGAAAATAGGCAGGTCCTGTGACAGTGCGAGTGCGGAGGATACCTCCATTATTCTCACCAGAGAAATGGCATATGTACCAAGCTACAATTGACAATGAATACCGCACCAACAACGTATGTGGGCTACTCTCACCCTACAATATGGACTGCTATTGAGTGCATCAGGAAAGATGCAGCCATTGTGTCCACGCATCTTACACTTGACGCAAGAGGGCAGCCACTTAAAAAGCGTATAAGACGGGTATCAAAAACGACTCAGAAATCTCTGTGTTGGGTATAAAAATGGACATATCACATTGGAAAAACTGCTCAGAGACATTGGGCATAATATACGCTTGTGATATAATTATAGTATTGTATAGATAACACTTCATTTGGTCCATACATCATTTTAGCAAGAGATAGTTCAAGTTGGTAAGTTGATTTGTAAGAAACGAATAAAAAAACTTCAATTTAATTGTGTTATTTTATCAACTCAATGTAAATACTGATGCTTATATAGCTTAATTTATTCTTCAACATATTCAAAACTTTAAATAGCTTGTTTTATTTTTTACTAGGAAGGAATTTTGTCTGGTAGGGGTGGGGGTTTTGTCCGATATGGGTGGGGTTTATGTCCACTGGTTTTTATGTCCAGTGGGGTTTCTGTCCGCGGGGTTTTTGTCTTAGAGGATTTTGTCCGTATCTCATAATGACTTGATGCGTGTACCAACTCTCTACAAGTTGAGTGTGTTTATTATTATTCTATTTCATCATATTCTTCATCTCTCTCTTTCATTTTCGTTCTTTTTCTACTTCTTATTCTTGTGCGTCTTCTTTATCTCTCGATATCTATTTCTTACCCTATTGACGCACTTGCAGTGGTCTTAGGAGCATATTATGGCATTTGATGCAATTTTACATTTATATTTCTTTATCTGTCTATCTCTCACTAATTTATATTACAATTATTCATTATCTTTCTGTCTATTCTTCTCACGGTTCAAGTCTACAAGAAATGTTTATGTGTGTTGGGCTAGTGGAGAACGGCTTTAGGGGTTGGGATGGATATGTGTATATCTATATGGGTGTACTGGGTGTGTTATTCCTTGAAAATACTACAGTAGGTTGTGGGTAGAATGCGCTCTGGAGGTTCGGGAGTATAGATCTTATGTTAATATTCGCCGCTTTGACGTGAAAGAGGGACGAAGGATGTTTTAATTGTTCTATTTTGATTTTTTTTTCTTCCTTTACCGTATTTAATTAATTCAGCACTAATTTATCTCTCTCCCTTCATCTCTTTTTTCTCGAATACTCCCTTCTCTATATATATGTTTGTGTCCGTTTTGTACCTGTATCCTCGTATTATTATTAAATGTGTATATGTGTGAGTGCACGCATTTACATGTGTATGTTGTATGGGGTAGGTATTTATGTGCGTATTATTATAATTCTATCCGCATATATGTACACGCGTGTGTATATCTATATGGATGTGAGTTACTATGTGTGTATGTATGTATCACGCAGTTGATGTATGGGGGTAAGGAAAACTAGCTGAATGCTCTCGTCGGTTATCATTTCCTCGATTTTTTTTTCTAATTCTATATGTTGGGCATGTGCTGAGGCACGTAGAATTGGCGCCATAGCTCCAACCTTAGAAGCATCACCAAGTGTATTTAGGTGGGGTGATTGAATAAAAGATTACTGAAAGCGTTTCCCTGAACCCAGAGTAAAAATAGATAAGTTTCGTTTTAAAAGGGTTGTGTTTGGGAGGAGGGGGGTATTTGCTTCAAGAAGATTCCCAAAACGCATTCAACTTGAGAGACCCTCGTGAGATCTTAGACCAAAATAAAGGTTTGCTGTTCGTTGGATTATGAGTTTGCTCGTGAAGCAGTTTTTTTTGAGGTTTTATTCATTTGTTTATAAATTTGTTCGTAAAACAGGGGTTTGAAGTTTGTTCGCTCGTTTACGGGGTAAATATGGCGTTTAATCTTAAATAATAAATAAAACTAACTTCTTTTGACAAGGAGAGAACACACAAACACTCACGAAGCATGAAGTTTGTTAGGCCTTACCTCTTTGATTCACTCACTCTTTAAAGAAACATGGGGGGGTACGTGGAAAAAAAGGGGTTTTGTATGAAGTTTTTGGAGGGCTTCTTCTCCTCAAGCTAGTGTGAAAGTAATTTGTGACGAGCCCTCCTGGTTCTCCCTTCCTGGAGCCTATCTCATCTCAAATTCAGGGGTGGAGGGAGTCCGCTGGCGACTCCCACACCCGCATTCCAAGGAGCAAACCCTACATTTTTTCGCTGTGGACGGATTCCTCTTTGCCGATAAACTCAACCTTCTCCCTAGATGCAGGGCAATAAAATCTTTGAAGAACCTTACCTCCCCAGAAATGAGGCTTGATGGAACATGGCTCATCACAGATTTTACCAAGGTCTGCCCGATTTACTGCCAGGGTATGTCTGCTCGTATGTGTGGGCGTCCGATTGATGTATGCAAGTGTGCGTAATCGGAGTGTCAGCATAGTTTTTTAATATTTTGGGGGGAACCGAAACTTCAACAGTGCAGAAATTTGGAAGTTTATAATATAGTGGGAGGGAGGGGGGGAGGGGCACTTGTTTATAGATAAGGTCATCTCAAGTTTATTGGTAGGCCACCTATTTAATCTAGGTGGAATGACTGGTAATATTTGGCTTGAGGATTTCGGCGGCTGTAGATTATACCGTAGAATTCAATCAGACTCCAGATGTCCGCTGGTTATTCACTTGTAAGCTGGGTAAACGGTAACCGGCTTATTGCTTGGCAGAGGTAGGGAATCAGAAGAGAATGGCGGTTTTGTAGGTTTTAATTTTGGTCTTATAACCACCTCAGGTCTGGAAAGTGAAATCGCTGAGTTCTTAGTTCGTAGTGTGCTCGCGTCCTTGTAATTGGTTATCGGTGTTAATAGACTCAGTGTTTCTAGTATTTCTCTCTCTGTCAGACTATCCTTTTATGTTTTTGCAAGCCCTTAGATTCTAACTAAGATTTAGAGGCGTGAGTCCGTTTCCTCAATCCGAAAGCTGGGCGGAGCTTATCTGACCAGAGGGTATTTGAGTGTATTTATGTAGGCGAGTGTATACAAAGAGAGTGTTTGAATTAGGAAATCTGGCCGATCTTTATCAGGCCTATATCCGTAGCAAAATAAGACTTCGTCTTTCACGGGTCAATATCAATAGCTGGTGGGTCAGACCCCCTCTCTATAACAGATTCATTACTTTGTGCGCACAGCCGTTTCAATTGTCTTTGTTATCTCTGCGGCCAAACCGTCTGCTCGGACCTGTTTCCTAATGTGTGTGTCCATTTTTGTGTTTAGCGTGGGAGCACAGCGACTTCATTTGCACTATTTACAACTACTTTGCTCTGCATTGATACATTTATTATTGACTATCAACTTAGTGTTATTTATAAGTATTTGCTTTATTTTGCATTAATTAATTGTTCACAGATGTCATAGTTCTCAAATGTTTGATTTGTGTGCCCATATCAAGATCTTACAGAGCCAACGAGATGCTCAATTGGTGAGGTTCCTTGTTGGCTCTATTCCACCTTGTAGATGGGCACTACAATATTACTTACGCTAAATTTAATTTTTATGGTTTTGGTTTTCAATTTAAATATCTAACCGTAGAAGTAATGTTTAGCTTACATCTACCCTTCGTTTAGGCAGCTATTTCTAAGTTTAATTTTGGACCTTAATGCCGCTTGTCTCTGCGCATGGTTTTGTGCAATTTTGTTTGTTTGAGAAGAGGCCTGTATGTCAGGGGCTGCTTCATGATGGCTTTCCAACCATAGATTTGAACCTGTCCCGCCTGAATGTATTATGTCTAACTCTAGGAGGTAATGTAGTTTGATGGGGTATTGTAAAATCTCTATCTCCTCTTTTTACTCTGATTATATTTTCATCCATACCCATTTGGCAAAGGTCCTTGTTTTTAATAGGCTCTGGACAAGGACGACGTCATTCACTTTGATTATATTCGTCTAATAACTTTAGTAAGATCTCGACTGGGTTTTATCAAACTGAGGAAGCAAGTTGAGTAATACAGCTCACGCAAGCTTTCCAATTTCTTAGTGAAGAGTTTGATGGTTTCGTTTAACTACTTATGAGGGTCTGCTCCAAGCATCCTTTTTGGTTATTTTAAACAAAAGGTTAGAGTTTAATGGTAATTTTAGAAATGGCTTGGGGGTGATGACTAAAAGATCCATTTCGGTTATTTTAAACAAAAGGTTAGAGTTTGATGGTAATTTGAGAAATGGATTGGGGGTGATGAGGAAAAGATCCTTTTCAGACGACCGGTATGCTAACAGGCGGGAGTTTATGGCGTTTTGTTCGAAAGATATCAGTGTAATAAAATCTAAGTAGTCTAACGTGAATAATTTTTAAAATATGTTTTACGAGTTTAAGTAATAATTAAAATGCAATGGTCTCTATCTTTTAATTTAAATCCAATGATAAAGAGAACTTTCTGCCTTGAACACTAAATGAGAGATGAGGTGGCATTTAGTAACTATTAAGGGGATGTTTCCCAGATGTCACCATTTTAATTATTCAGATGTCAAAACTTATCTCAGTAAATAATTAAAATGATATCAAAGACAAACCTATATAATAGCATTTCTTTATTACTGGTGAAATTAATATATGTAAGAAAAAAACTGATATGCGATAAAAATAGAGTACGAAAGCTGTGTTCAAATCGACTAAACTGTAATTATGATCAAATTTAATGAAAGAAATTCCAACGAAAACAACCTTACTTAAATACTTGTATATAATTAAACAACAATTGTAAAATTCTAAAATAATGTCAAACATTCAAATAAAATTAATTTAAGTAGACTGTACAAATTTAATGTCATTCGAAACTCATGTTGAATGTTCAAAAGAAGTTTCATTTGTAACTCATTTTTTATGCAAGGTGTGGGGTTCCCAGATGTAAAAAAGGGAATTGGAAAGGGCCTCAGGATACAAATAGTAACATCTGAAGACTTTCTAAGTTCCCGCCTAATAAATAATACTAAATCCAGCGCCGAAGATTTCATTACCCTTAAAGAATTCCTGATCACCTTTACCCAGCTTTCGATCAAGAACTTTTCCACCTGGATTCAGTGCCTCACACAAAAGGCACTCCCCAAAGATCCAAATCGCTAGCCACAAGCGAAACCAGAACCCTATCTGGCTACCCAGGAGTGGCAACAAACAGAATCTGTAACAAATCAATCTCGGTAACCAAACCACCCATAACGGGAAAATGCCCATAATTAAATGGCTTAGATATAATGTTACTTTAAATGATGATCAATTAAAGATGTATATGGATAAAGGGGTGACCGGACAGAGGATTGAGATGGCAGACTCTTTATTTTTGCTGAGGAATTCATCAGGCTTCTTCTTCACCATCATTCGAGGAGTCACCGGTCATAGAGTCTACCTCCTTGGGAGAGGAGAACCCCATAACCGGTAACAAGGCTTTCTTCTTCAGGCCTACTTGATGATACTATACTAATCAGAAGTAGAATAATGACAAATGAATAATAATAATGAGAATGTTACCACCTCTAATTAAGGGGCGTGACTTCTTTTCTCCTAATCTTGACGAGGGGCGGAGCTTATAGAGTCCTTTGTTTAGAATAAAGGGGGGAATCAAAAGATGTATGCGTCTCAATGTAGACACATTTGGTCCATCCGGGCTGGCCACGATAGCAAGGTGATAGGAAAGTTGATTTTGCCGTTTCCCAAGTCCACGTCAACTTTAGCTGGTCAACCCCGAATATGTTCCGTCTGCCTCGTTATCTCGTATCGAGATCTTTTGGGTTGCAGCTGTTTCCTCGCGTGTGTATGTTTGTGTGAGAACCTCCAACTATTCGCTTGCCTTCTTACATTTATATTTTTCTTAATACATACATTTACAATTGTAATATAAGTATTTTGCTCTATTATGCATTGCTTCATTCCTACTACATGGCATGTTATTTTAGTAGATAATATGTATGCCCAATTTCAAGATTCCATAGGTCCAACAGGTTGCTCATTTGTGAGGTTCCTCGTTGTGCCTACTTCGACTTGCACTTCGGGCGTCGCTACACATGTACAATTGTGATTTGACATTATATATAGATTTCGTTAGAAATCTACTTTGTTATATTATGCTATTATATACTATGCTAGGCTAGGCAGGATTTACTATGTTAGACAATCTTGGCTAGTCTATACTATGCTAGGTTTTATTATGCTAGGTGAGATAATACTATGGTAGGCTATCCTACGGTAAGCTAGGTTTTCCCAGGCTACTATTCGAGCCTATACTAGGCTATGCTATAGAATGTTATACTTTTCTAGACAATGCTAGGCTATACTAGGATATGCTATGCTAGGCTATACTATGCTAGGAGATACTATACTACTGTCGCAGAATACTATTTGTGGTCTCGTAATACTTTTGTCGAAGTATACCTTTTTTGTCGTGATATACTTCGTTTTTGAAGTATGCTTTTGTCTACGAGTGCTAATTTTGTTGTTTTTAAAAAAGAGCCGCTTCAACACGTAAGGATATAGAGAAACGCACATGAATTATCTCAAAATAAGCATATATTATAAATTTAACAATTTACTACACAAAAATACATAAACCACATAAATACTACGAATTTAAAATACACAATCATGACTTCAATTAACTTGACCCTCTAATAGTGGCTAATTCGATGCTCACTTCAATATAAAAGAAATAGGCTAATTGTCTCTACTGGAGTTTAAATACCTTGGTTGCTCTGGCGGCAGGTTTGAGTTTGACCTTGAACTCAATGAGTCCAGATACCACAGGAATCTGGTGGGTCCTTTGACGCGTGCTTCGACCAGATTGTTAGAGGTGGGCGGGATGACTTGGGAGTCACAAGGTACTCTGGTGAGTGTATCAGATTGGGGTCCACGTGGTATTCAAGGAGGGGGGATCTTCTTCTTCAAGTGCGAGAACTATCACGGTGCTTTAGGAGGCACCAGGATAGACGGGGTCTCTCTGTTGAGAGTAAGTTAAACTTGGTGCTTAGACCAAGTTAACTTAGAGTTCAGTATGACCACCGGGTAACGGGCTCAAGGGGGAGCTATTTCTTCTCCGTTACGTAATTCCTCATGGGCGAGGACTATCCCTGGGCTTTAGGATCCACCAGGATAATGGGGGGGATGGGCTTCTCTGAGGAGAATCAGTTGAACTTGGTTCCTAAACCAAGTAACTTAGAGTTTGGTGTGAGCACCGCGTAACAGGCTGGAGGGCTGCTTTTTCTTCTTCGTTACGTAATTCCTCAAGGGCGAGGACTATCCTTGGGCTTTAGGATGCACCAGGATAGGAGGAGTCTCTCTGACGAGAGTAAGTTGAACTTGAACAAGTTAACTTAAGGTTCGCTTTGATAACCAGGAACTAGCTCGAGGATGAGCCTCTTCTTAGTTCCATTCTTGGGTAGCGCGGCCTCTATTGCCGGGGACTTCGTAGCCTGATGACGCACGTATTCTACCTTTCCAGTCTTGGTAGCCCGGTCTCTATTGCCGGGGACTTCGTAGCCTGGAGACTCACGTATTCTACCACGTTTTTCCCAAGTGCTTTGTATTTATACCTCGTCACCCCACTGGGGTAGAGGTAGGAGCGGGTGGGGGGGGGGGGCTTGTGGACGGGCCGCAGGAGGGTTCTTACTCCAACGGTTTTTCTCATTAAGTCTTATCAGTGTAATAAAATCTAAGTAGTCTAACGTGAATAATTTTTAAAATATGTTTTACGAGTTTAAGTAATAATTAAAATGCAATGGTCTCTATCTTTTAATTTAAATCCAATGATAAAGAGAACTTTCTGCCTTGAACACTAAATGAGAGATGAGGTGGCATTTAGTAACTATTAAGGGGATGTTTCCCAGATGTCACCATTTTAATTATTCAGATGTCAAAACTTATCTCAGTAAATAATTAAAATGATATCAAAGACAAACCTATATAATAGCATTTCTTTATTACTGGTGAAATTAATATATGTAAGAAAAAAACTGATATGCGATAAAAATAGAGTACGAAAGCTGTGTTCAAATCGACTAAACTGTAATTATGATCAAATTTAATGAAAGAAATTCCAACGAAAACAACCTTACTTAAATACTTGTATATAATTAAACAACAATTGTAAAATTCTAAAATAATGTCAAACATTCAAATAAAATTAATTTAAGTAGACTGTACAAATTTAATGTCATTCGAAACTCATGTTGAATGTTCAAAAGAAGTTTCATTTGTAACTCATTTTTTATGCAAGGTGTGGGGTTCCCAGATGTAAAAAAGGGAATTGGAAAGGGCCTCAGGATACAAATAGTAACATCTGAAGACTTTCTAAGTTCCCGCCTAATAAATAATACTAAATCCAGCGCCGAAGATTTCATTACCCTTAAAGAATTCCTGATCACCTTTACCCAGCTTTCGATCAAGAACTTTTCCACCTGGATTCAGTGCCTCACACAAAAGGCACTCCCCAAAGATCCAAATCGCTAGCCACAAGCGAAACCAGAACCCTATCTGGCTACCCAGGAGTGGCAACAAACAGAATCTGTAACAAATCAATCTCGGTAACCAAACCACCCATAACGGGAAAATGCCCATAATTAAATGGCTTAGATATAATGTTACTTTAAATGATGATCAATTAAAGATGTATATGGATAAAGGGGTGACCGGACAGAGGATTGAGATGGCAGACTCTTTATTTTTGCTGAGGAATTCATCAGGCTTCTTCTTCACCATCATTCGAGGAGTCACCGGTCATAGAGTCTACCTCCTTGGGAGAGGAGAACCCCATAACCGGTAACAAGGCTTTCTTCTTCAGGCCTACTTGATGATACTATACTAATCAGAAGTAGAATAATGACAAATGAATAATAATAATGAGAATGTTACCACCTCTAATTAAGGGGCGTGACTTCTTTTCTCCTAATCTTGACGAGGGGCGGAGCTTATAGAGTCCTTTGTTTAGAATAAAGGGGGGAATCAAAAGATGTATGCGTCTCAATGTAGACACATTTGGTCCATCCGGGCTGGCCACGATAGCAAGGTGATAGGAAAGTTGATTTTGCCGTTTCCCAAGTCCACGTCAACTTTAGCTGGTCAACCCCGAATATGTTCCGTCTGCCTCGTTATCTCGTATCGAGATCTTTTGGGTTGCAGCTGTTTCCTCGCGTGTGTATGTTTGTGTGAGAACCTCCAACTATTCGCTTGCCTTCTTACATTTATATTTTTCTTAATACATACATTTACAATTGTAATATAAGTATTTTGCTCTATTATGCATTGCTTCATTCCTACTACATGGCATGTTATTTTAGTAGATAATATGTATGCCCAATTTCAAGATTCCATAGGTCCAACAGGTTGCTCATTTGTGAGGTTCCTCGTTGTGCCTACTTCGACTTGCACTTCGGGCGTCGCTACACATGTACAATTGTGATTTGACATTATATATAGATTTCGTTAGAAATCTACTTTGTTATATTATGCTATTATATACTATGCTAGGCTAGGCAGGATTTACTATGTTAGACAATCTTGGCTAGTCTATACTATGCTAGGTTTTATTATGCTAGGTGAGATAATACTATGGTAGGCTATCCTACGGTAAGCTAGGTTTTCCCAGGCTACTATTCGAGCCTATACTAGGCTATGCTATAGAATGTTATACTTTTCTAGACAATGCTAGGCTATACTAGGATATGCTATGCTAGGCTATACTATGCTAGGAGATACTATACTACTGTCGCAGAATACTATTTGTGGTCTCGTAATACTTTTGTCGAAGTATACCTTTTTTGTCGTGATATACTTCGTTTTTGAAGTATGCTTTTGTCTACGAGTGCTAATTTTGTTGTTTTTAAAAAAGAGCCGCTTCAACACGTAAGGATATAGAGAAACGCACATGAATTATCTCAAAATAAGCATATATTATAAATTTAACAATTTACTACACAAAAATACATAAACCACATAAATACTACGAATTTAAAATACACAATCATGACTTCAATTAACTTGACCCTCTAATAGTGGCTAATTCGATGCTCACTTCAATATAAAAGAAATAGGCTAATTGTCTCTACTGGAGTTTAAATACCTTGGTTGCTCTGGCGGCAGGTTTGAGTTTGACCTTGAACTCAATGAGTCCAGATACCACAGGAATCTGGTGGGTCCTTTGACGCGTGCTTCGACCAGATTGTTAGAGGTGGGCGGGATGACTTGGGAGTCACAAGGTACTCTGGTGAGTGTATCAGATTGGGGTCCACGTGGTATTCAAGGAGGGGGGATCTTCTTCTTCAAGTGCGAGAACTATCACGGTGCTTTAGGAGGCACCAGGATAGACGGGGTCTCTCTGTTGAGAGTAAGTTAAACTTGGTGCTTAGACCAAGTTAACTTAGAGTTCAGTATGACCACCGGGTAACGGGCTCAAGGGGGAGCTATTTCTTCTCCGTTACGTAATTCCTCATGGGCGAGGACTATCCCTGGGCTTTAGGATCCACCAGGATAATGGGGGGGATGGGCTTCTCTGAGGAGAATCAGTTGAACTTGGTTCCTAAACCAAGTAACTTAGAGTTTGGTGTGAGCACCGCGTAACAGGCTGGAGGGCTGCTTTTTCTTCTTCGTTACGTAATTCCTCAAGGGCGAGGACTATCCTTGGGCTTTAGGATGCACCAGGATAGGAGGAGTCTCTCTGACGAGAGTAAGTTGAACTTGAACAAGTTAACTTAAGGTTCGCTTTGATAACCAGGAACTAGCTCGAGGATGAGCCTCTTCTTAGTTCCATTCTTGGGTAGCGCGGCCTCTATTGCCGGGGACTTCGTAGCCTGATGACGCACGTATTCTACCTTTCCAGTCTTGGTAGCCCGGTCTCTATTGCCGGGGACTTCGTAGCCTGGAGACTCACGTATTCTACCACGTTTTTCCCAAGTGCTTTGTATTTATACCTCGTCACCCCACTGGGGTAGAGGTAGGAGCGGGTGGGGGGGGGGGCTTGTGGACGGGCCGCAGGAGGGTTCTTACTCCAACGGTTTTTCTCATTAAGTCTTACCTCTGCTCCAGCTGGCCTTCGAGCATGAGAGAAACGCGTCTACAATTTCGTACTTGAGGTGAAATTGAATATACCTCGTAGGGGAGATCTTGCCGTTTAAACCGTACGGCTTTTCATAGAGACGAGTGGCAAGGGGCGGTAGTTACGAGCTTGACCCACGGTGCAGAGCCCGGATGTTTTTGCGGTCACCGTCCCGTGTCTCAACTGGGAGAGAACGGGAGAGGAACGATTCCCTTTACAACTACATATACTATACTATATTATACTTAACTATACTATGCTTTGCTATGCTATGCTATGCTATACTATGTTATTCTATAATATACTAAGACATGTTATAATACGCTATAATATGATAAGCACCACTATACAATGATATGCTATGTTATATTATCCTATAATGTGCTATGCTATACTATTCTAGACTATGCAATTAGGGTGTGACCATTTTTTCGCCTTTCCAAGTTCATATACTTATGAGGTGTGACAAAAAGTTAAGGCCCGCCATTTTAATTAAAAAATATATTTTAATATAATTTAGCTCTGCTTTTTAATAAGCTTTTAGAGTGTTGTGACTTTTTAGTCGCGGGCGACTCTACACTTCACTATGTCCTTCGGTCGGTCGGTCCACTTTTTGCCTTTTTTATAATAACATTGTAACAATTGAGCCAATTCTAACGAAATTTGAAACCCTTATGTTGTTTTACATTCTCTATCGAATGATACAATTAGCAAATTACTCCAATGTTAGCCCGCCAATTATATTGTTTTGCTAATAACATCATAAATATTCGGCTGATTATAACGAAACTTGAACCCATTATGTTGTTTTACATTCTCTTCCAAATGATATAATTGCTAAAGTCTTCCTAAGGTTATCCCGGAAATTAGTTGTTTTTTGTTTTTTTGCAATAACATCATAACTATTCGGCTGATTCTAGCGAAATTTGAAACATTTATATTATTTTACATTCCCTTTCAAACAATATAATTGCCAAATTCACCGAAAGTTAGCCAGGGAATTAGATTTTTTTTGCAATAACATCATAGCTATTCGGCCGATTCTAACGAAATTTGAAACCCTTAAGTTGTTTACATTCTCTTTCGAATGATATAATTGCCAAGGTCCTCCCAAGGATACTCCGGGAATTATTCAAAGTTTTCCAAGTCGTAAGGACATAAATCAGACTAAGTGAGGGCACGCGACTTCTTGGTCAGCAGACCTTGATTTTAGCAATTCCTACTTATGATAAATAATCCTTGGCTAGGAAGAAATTTGATTTGTGCTTGTGTACTTCTGTAAGTGTTTTATGTTTAGTTATATTACTTATTCAGAATGATATTAAATATTCAATAGTTATGAATTTAAGCTCAAATATAAGAAATATTGGCTGAATTCTGATTTTATAAAACATACTACGTTATTAATTATTCACCATTTAGTAAAATACATATTATTATCATACATATTTATGAATAATATTATAAATTTGAAAATTCTTATTATATATATATATATATATATATATATATATATATATATATATATATATATATATAAATATACTAGCAGAGATGCCTGAGTAAAATATGCGTTCCTAAATAAACTAAGACGGATTTTAATTTTTCTTTTTTTATTCTTCACAAATAATATTCTCATTCCATGAACTAAAATTAATCTTGTTAAGCAACGCTACAGAATATTCTTAGTTTTTTAATGCGGAGTATATAGAAACAGATTTCTTTTGCCTCTAACTCTAGAGCAATCAACATAGAGTTGACCATAAGAAAAATAGGGTTCCTCAGATTGTAACTATGCCACTAATAGTCTCACCTTATTTTTTTTTTTAATTTATATTGCAAATCTTACACGGATTAAGAAATGTAGTGTTCTGAATTTAAATGGCAGTTCTGACCCTGATGGATTTAGTGATTTTCTCTGAATAAAGACATCCTCTCCTTTTCCACTTCGAGTAAGAATGGACGCCTCTCTTATATGGGGCATCAAATTATATACCACCAGACGAGTGAAATTAGGAAGTTTTGCTGAATCGAAATTGCGCAAAAACATTTAGATTTACTAACTTCAGTTCATGTTGGTGAGGAGTTATGTCAGAAGGTACTAGAGAGTTTAGGAACTCTGTGGAATAATCGACTATATGAGTATGATCAGAAACTGTATCAACTGGCTTGTAAATTTGTGGACTTCGTGAGAGGGAAAGCAGTAGATGTTTATTGATTTTGCAGTCTGTGTTTTACGTCGAAGGCAATATAGCTCCTTCAGAAAGCCAGTTGTAGTTTTTGTACTTTACTGAAGATTGGGTAATATTTTTGCCTTGAAATTATGAATAGTATTAATAACAATGCAGATATGAGATATTTCTATTCCACCATCAGCATCAAGAGGTACTTGGCCATTTTCCAGTGTTAAAATGTTTTGTGCAAATTGTGCTGACAGTTGATAACCAAAGAGCTCTGCTCTCATATTTGTGTTTAGAGACAATGTTTTAATATTCTTTCACAAAGAAGATGACTTTAGGCAGGCCAGGACTTCATCTGTCCTGGTGAATTTATGGATCACTGAAAGTGACTGCTTGAAATCAGCTTACTTCAAACGAGTGACACCTCCCATAGGAGCCTCACAATCCCTGATGTCTTGCATTGTCCTCACTAGTGCTTCTAAGGCTCACTCATGAACCACTGAATGAGGTACCCGGCGTTGACTGGGTAAAATAACAATCATAAGCAAGATATAAATAAAGTTCTTATATGTATATTAAAAATTATTCTTTAATCAATGCTACATCATAACACTTCTTGGTAGATAATATTCTTCGTCTTTCCTTGTGGTGCATAGAAAAACAGATTGATTTTGCTTTCCACATGTGAATAATGATGTAGTGTAAAATTAAGTTGTCTCTCTCGAGGTTCTAGACCAGACTCACATTTACTATATCAAACAGACGGAGCCAGTTTGGAAAAGGGCCCGTAGCTCCATTTGGGGGGCACTTGGAGACTCAAGATCACTTAATCGTACATTATCTTCTTCGGAAAATTTTACATAAGAATACACTTTTAGTTTGTAAATATATTGTCTAACCTCTTTTCCTCTAGATGGAGAGACACACACACACACAGACTTAATATATATATATATATATATATATATATATATATATATATATATATATATATATATATATATATATATATATATATCCATTAAACCACATTGAAAGAGAAAACGGAATAATTTTTCCTTGCAGTAATATTTTTATTACCTTTTTCGAAAAATCCGTGCAGGGAAGCGATTCGAACCAGGCACACTGAGGCAGCGAGCACCGCTTTGATCATAGTTAAAAGTATGCCGTTAGTACACTACGCTACACAGAGAACCAAAAAATTCTCTGAATAGAATAGCTTTTAAGGAAACACTTTCGCCAGCTCGAACGGAGACTATGAAAGTAATAGAAAATTAATTGGGAATTCAAAGAATAAATGAGGAATAGGTAAACGTGTGGCAGATATACAAATGTATATATCTCTTAAAGTAGCACGAGAGAATGATGGAAATGAATCCATTAAACCACATTGAAAGAGAAAACGGAATAATTTTTCCTTGCAGTAATATTTTTATCACCTTTTTTCGAAAAATCCGTGCAGGGAAGCGATTCGAATTATGACTTCATCATGGATAGAAGGGCGCGTGTCATGATCGAAGAGCACAAAGGACCAGAATTCAAACTCAAAGCGAGCGTTCCCCTTATGAGCTGCCTGAGTCCCCTGCTTTACTTGGTCTTCACCATCGACCTCCCTACTCCAATACACAGGGACACGATGTATCTGCAATACGCAGATGACGTCACGCAGATCGTCCCCAGTAGGGTTAGGAAAGCAAGGTATCAGGCTAACAACACCATCTCAGAGATCTCGAGCATCAACCAATTCGAGAGAAGGTAGAAAATCCGGATAAACAAGGAGAAATTTAAGATCCTTCCGCTGTGCCGTAAGTTATTGTAATTTATGGGAGGAGATATGGCTACTCCGCCGATGGCACCATCCTGGGCCTAAAAATCTCCGACCACAGATATTCGAGTCACTACAAGGAGAGGCAGAATATGGCGAAGAGAGAAATCTCTAAGCTATATATGTTCAGTAATCTTAGCTCGGCTAATATCAGGAAATTATACCTGTCGTTTATCCGGGCTGAGCTCATCTACCCTGCAGTAGTGACTCAAACGGCCAGCAAGACCGCTATGAGGAGGCTCCAACGAGTGCAGAACTCTGCATCCCTCTGCATAAACAAAACCAGACGAAGAGAGCATCTTTGGCAGAGGGACCTGCACCGCAGGCAGAAACTGCAGCCCATTAACGTCGCAACCCAGAAACTGGCCAAAAAGGTCTGGTCTACAATGGCCAATGATATCATCCCAGAATTAAGAAGAACTGGAGGCAGAATAAATATCCCTGCCAGATTGCACGGGAAGGGCGCTCGAAACCAGCGATTCCCAAGCACTAAACTCTGTTCTGAGGAAAATACATTACCAATTTACACATAAATATCAACAACACAGAGTATGACATAATAGACCACGAGACAATACTAAACTCACAATCAACAAATAACAAGAAAATACATCAGATAAAAACCTAGGTAAAAAAACTAAATTCGAACACTAATAAAGGCTCGAAAGCTCAACAAAAGCACTGCACGAATACAAAGTAAACGAGACGAGGAGACAAATAAACAGAAAAACACAAAGAAGAATGCACACTGAGACCAACACTTGACAGCATAAATAAAACAATAAGGAAAAAATAGGTATAAAAAATATATATGCCTGCGATGCGCCTCAAACAAGGGCAACCCTACCCAACTTTCACCATCTATCATCTACCACTATCTAAATCTTCCACTATTGAGTACACCAGCTTTCACTGACGGTTGAAGAATTCATTGAGAAAACTACGCTAATACTACATCTCTTACCCGATAAAGGAGGAAAAGGAATAGAAGGGCTGCCTCAAAAACGTCAAGATCCACTTCACTATCCCCACTGGGACTCTCCTGAAGAATTTTTTAACCTTCCTCCTAGGCGACTATATGACGACCTACCCCCCCCCCCCCATACCTCGACGGAGTTACGAAGCTGAAATGAACTGAACTGCCATTCATCTAGTCTCGCTCTAACTATGTTGATACACTTTGATAGACATAATTTAAGACGTAAAGGAAAGCAGGTTTGAGGATTAGCCCTTTGTGGAACTCTACAAAGAGACCACCAAGTTATGAGGCGATGCTGAAAGCTTTGGGGAAGAGTTCGCTCTAATCTCTAAGTGTAATTTCCGGCCAAGACCACAGGGAGACATGCAACCGTCCTTGTGTAAGTTGCAAGTAGCATCGATCACCAAACCCGAGACGGGGCGGCACCCTCGGTGGTAGTAGTTGGTTCGATCACCACCCATCATTAAGTCCGCCACACTTCACCCTTCTGAGGGGCCTCCCCGGGTTCACCCATCATCACCCCCCCCCCCCATTTGGCAGTTCACGCTCACGAAAGCTGAGTGACGAAGTAAAGGGAGTCATCAATAAACAAATAAAGAAGAAAATACCATCGTAAGAAAAAAGGGAGCACGAACTTTTACTTGAATCAAGTCAACACTAATAAGAGATTAGGGAGAAGAAGAAGAATCCAGTCCAGAGGGGCCGCCCTTTCGAATAGATGGCCCAAGAAAATACAACCAGAATACCTCTGCGGGCAGTCGGCGGACAGCCCAAGCCCAGAAGAGAGTAAGTGTTCGAAGTTGTGTATGGCAAATTAGGCATTGCCATGGCGAGACTGTTGGAGATAACCTCGGGGTATATCGCAATCTGCGAAACAAAAAGGACATCGATGATATCACCAAGGAGAAGGCAGTAGAGGTCCTTAGGGGAATTGGGCTGCAGCCAGGAGTACCACCACAGATCCTGGCCCACAGGAGCGTGGTGTGCCGGCGACTCGATCCGTGGATCAGGCAGCACTCAAAAGATGACATCAAGGAGGAGATCCAGCTTCGGCAAACCTGGGCCAAGGTAGCCGAAGTGATCAAATTAAAAAGTAGAAGGGATAATAGCGACTACACTCACGTCTTTAAAGTAGTCTTCACCGAAACCACTATGACCTAAAAAGCAAATGAACAAGGCCTATTAATGTTAAATGCCAGAATTAGTGGGGAATAGAAAGAGAAGGGAGAATTTACTCTAGTCCAGTTCTGTTTTAGGTGTTACAAAAAGGAAGAACATGCCAATAAAGACTGTAAAGAGCCACAGAAAACATGCTCCAAATGCAGCGATAAAGGGCACAATTGGATGTCGTGCACTAATAACTTCGAGAAGTGCATTAACTGTGGCCAAGGAGACAGAACAATGGCCATGGCATGGCATGTAAAAAAAGGGATAATTAAAAGTAAACACGAAGGGAAGAAGAAAGAGGAAACACGTAGAGCGAATACGTCCTACGCCCAGGCAGTAAAGGTAGCCCTCTCAGAAGTGGACACTAAAAAGACATATCTCAAGCTACAAAACGAGAACTCGACGAAGATTATGACATGCATCCTTCACGCACACGTCATGAATCTCACGAGTCCTGGCACGTTCGCAATGGAGCTGAATCAAATGTAAGCTAAAAACGGGATGGACCAAATGTGGTTCCCGGACAACCCCCCCTCTGGGGATATACTGCAATTGCAGATGGTTCTAAACTAACAAGCAAACAGTCAAGACACCACCAAAAATGTAACCAAGAAAAAAAAGAAACAAGCAGTCGATGTGAAAACACCTTCCCCTAAACAGAGACAATAAAACACCGTAGAGAGAGAAAATGCTGGGACTTACACCAATAGTTCCTCGGAATCCTCAGACTCATTGGACATCTAAATCCTACAAACTAAGAAGGCAAAGGGAAAGAAAAGAAAAAAAAAGATTGCATGCGGATAGCATCAATCTTAAAATTTATGCTTGCGACCAGTTTCCCTTTCCCAAAGAAATGGAGCCCAGAGAAATATTCCTGGGATTAAAACTAAAGTATTCAAATGGAAATACGACTACGAAGTCGACCCCGAAACGGTGGAAGAAGCTCTGCTCACCCGGAATGTGACCCTACATCACAATACCTGCGAGCAGATTTCAAATGCCAAGATCAGAAAAAAAGAAAAGAGGGAGGAAGAAGTACATGACCCCAGAACACTAGAGAAACAACATGGCGAGAGTAAGCAATAGAATGAGGATTCTGACACTCAACGTAAACGGATTGGAGGGGAAAGCTACGTCATATGGAAACATATTCCGACTGCTTGACCCCGACATCATTCTTATAACTAAGCACGGTATCGACACTACATCTGGTCGAATTAAAATACCGGGCTACAGAGTAGTCATGAAAAATCATTATAAGGAAAGGTTTGATAGTGTTGCAATAGCTGTCAAGTAGAACATCTCGTTCACCAACTACCAGAAATTGATGAATCCTTTGTGGCGATTTAGCTCCACACATTGGTAGGAGACCTCATGATAGCTGTAGCCTATCAACCCCCTCGTCGATCCTATTTCCCGTTAACTTCTACATAGTGTTTGGGCACCGCAGAATGGCATTCTTAGGGGGCGACCTCAATGTCAGATTCTGTGCGGTGGGCTATGGTAGTACTAACGAAAGAGACCGAAACTTGAAACTGATTATGGGAAGAAAAAACATCAAGAGAATAGGGCCGGATTTTCTGACCTATATCACTTTCATATCAGCAACCAAACCTGACATAATCTTAACAAGTAAAGGTTTCCCATTCAACTACCATAGTGAGCCAGACTCAACAGTCCCAAGTGATCACATAGCGATCCTCATCGCAGTATCTCTCGCTCCGATCCAGCTTCCAGCCCCTCTCCGAAAAAACTACCCCTTAGCCAACTGGGATCGTCACAAGAGATGACTCAGTCAATACGCACCAGCTGACCTAAGCGAGGCGGCATTGGAGGAGATATACGGGGAGCTGGAGAGGATAACTACGTCCATACTAGAAGCGGACCGCGAGTGCATACCCAAGACTGGGTATAAAACACCTCATCAGCCTAGATGGACAGAGGAGATGAGAGAGATCGCTCGTGTTCACATGGAAGTGTACGAAAAGATAAGACTGGAAGCTCCTAACCAGGAAAGAAGCTCGCTCTTTCGACGCCTAAGCCCTGAGCTAAAAGAGGCTATCAACCTCCAACGGGGAAAAATATGGAACACCTGATAGCCAAAGTCGATAGCGAGCTCAACCCGGCTAAATTCTGGCGTTAAGTCAAGAACTTAGAGGGACTAACCGCAAGAACTAAGGCTCGAATAAAAGAGAACGGAGACTATATAGAGAACCCGGTGGTTCTAGAAGACAGATTCAGGAATTTCTGGAAAAACGTTTTTAGGATCACCCTAGAAGAAAACCAAGAGTTCGACCAGGAATTCTAAGGCCAACTGATCGAAGAACTAAATCAGGTTATGCAACAAACGCACCCACAACATCATTTACACGAAAGCAGGGAGAGGGCAGACCATGGCCGTCCCATAACACCAGAGGAGGTCATGACTACTGTGAGAACCTTTGAACAAAAGGCACCAGGCTGGACGGGCATTACCAGAAACAACTTGGTAACTGCCCCACAGCAGATCATTCGGGGAATTACAAAGATTTACAACGCTTCCCTGAATACGTGTTACTTCCCTGAGGGTTTTAAGATCGCTAAAATAACCTTCATACCCAAGGGAGTTAAACCCCCTGATCAACTGGTAAATTATAGGCCAATCGTCCTGCTGGAACTTGTTGCGAAAGTCTACGAGAAGCTTCTGGCTGACAGGCTCCGAGAACAACTAGCCGAGCTAGGAGCTCACAACCCTCAGCAGCACGGGTTCCACAGGGGACGAGGAACGGAAACCACCCTCGCCCTCCTAACGAAAAACTCGCATGCAGCAAAACTGAGAGAAGGTACGTAGACGTGGTGCTGCGGGATGTAAAGAAGGCCTTCGATAAGGTATTGCTGAGATGGCTACAATTCAAGATCCTCAACCTCCAGCTAAACTCAATCCTGGAAAGGGTCCTTTGTAACTATGTCACGGATAGGAGAGCCCAAATCACGATCGAGAGCTGCAAAGGACCCAAATTCGAACTAGAGGCGGGAGTTCCACAAGGCAGCTGTCTGAGTCCTTTGTTGTACCTCGTGTACACAATTGACCTCCCTGCTCCAGTGAGGTACGATTCGATGCATCTTCACTACGCAGATGACAATACTAAAATCGTCCTAAGTCCATTCATGAACGCTGGAAGCCAAGCAAGGGCGACAGCTACCGAGATTGACAACATCAATCGCTATGAAAAAAAGTGGAAGATGAAAACCAACCGTTAGAAGTTCACTATAATTCCAATGAACCACCGGAAAGTAGACGACGTCCTCGTTGACAACGAACTCTACTCGTACTCTAACGAGGAAAAGGTCCTGGGCTTACGATTCTATAAAACAGGATACAAGTCCCACGTAAATACCAGAGTGTCCCTAGCCAAAAGAGAGCTGAAGAAACTGAAACGTTTCCGAAGCCTCAACGTGCCAAATAAGAAAAAGCTATACATGGCCCTGGTACGCTCTGTCCTGGTGTACCCACCTGTGATCACGCAGATGGCAAGCTGTACCTCTCTCAGGACGATGCAGAGGGTACAGAAAAAAGCCACACTGCTGATAACTGGCACGAAAAGGAATCGACCATATTCGGCAATTGGACTAAAACCGATCAATATGGAGATCCAAAGGCTAGGGAGAAAGACTTGGGACAAAATCGACCACGAAATACTCCCAACTATAAACAACGATCTAAACATACGAGAAAACAGAAGACGCGCAATTGGAAGAACATCTCTATTCCCAAGCGGAAGAACTTGTGCGAGAGAGAACATACTACCTATATAGACATAGAATTATACAAAGGAAATTAACCTTAATAAAAAGAAGCGAAGTGCCCAAATTCAAAATCAAAACTCAATTCAAATCAAACTCAAACCAAAGTTAATTTAACTTTAACAAAAAGAGGCAAAGTGCTCAAAGTAAAAATTAAAAATTAAAATAAAAAAAGGCGAAGTGCCCAATTTAAATTTAAAAAACACAGAGAAGTGAAGAAGGATAAATCACCAAAATTAACCAACTATAATAAGAAGAGGAAGATAGATTAAAATAAACAAAAAGGGGCAGAGTGCCCAAACTAAGAGTTTAACTGAAAATAATAAATGAATAACTTAATAAGATAAAACAAGAGATAATTAGCAGAATAAAAAAACAATTGAAAGGCTTGAAAGCCACGACAGAGGATCAAATTAAACAAAACAAATATATATATATATATATATATATATATATATATATATATATATATATATATATATATATATATAAATGGAAGAACCTGGCTGTCATCGACAGTCAGCAACATTATTTACGCAGGAATAAAATTTTATGAACAAAACAAGAAGAAAGCATGCTAGTGATGCCCTAACACCAGGGCAACCTAGTAAACATTTTCACACTTTTGTAAACCTACCACACATTTCATCACTTTCATAAATTAATTAATTAATTAAAAATTTATTTCACTTTACTTTCTGCCAGATCTCACTCCACTCATTACATCGGTAAAGGAGGCAAGAACATTTCAAAACGCTCCGAAGATGATCAAATAAGATCGAAAGCTTAGCAATTTTACTTTGTTTTTTCCAAACACATTAATTTAAAAAAGAGATGAATACTGGACAAGTAATCCACCATCTACAAGATGGAATAAAAAAGATAGTTAGTGCAAAATACACAATGATCTTCAACAAAATTTGCATATATATATATGATATATATATATATATATATCTATATTACTGATATATATATATATATACTATATATATATATATATATATATATATATTATATAATATATATATATATATATATATATATATATATATATATATATATATATATATAATATATATATATATGTATATATATATATATTATATATATATATATATATATATATAATTATATATATATTATATATATATTATATATACTATATATATATATATATATATATATATATATATATATATATATATATAATATAATATATAATATATATATATATATATATATATATATATATATATTATATATATATGTGTATATATATTATATATATATATATATATATATATATATATATATATATATATATATATATATATATATATATATATATATATATATATATATATATATATGAGCCATGCTCTATACTTTTTGCCAAGGGGGTATTTAGAAATAATGAACGAAAAATAAAGAGAATCCGAAGAGAATAAATGATGAAAACAAATAAAAAGTAACACTAAATAATATGGAGCAACACGCACCGTGGCGGTGGTCAACCGTAAAAAAAGGTGTTGTGCTCGTACATTAGTATGTGTACGTACCGTCTGTACATACGAACATAAAATCCCTGTGCATCCGTACACGCGGCGGCTTTGACAGTAAAA
Organism: Ceratothoa steindachneri; assembly: GCA_963969495.1. Taxonomy (NCBI): domain Eukaryota; kingdom Metazoa; phylum Arthropoda; class Malacostraca; order Isopoda; family Cymothoidae; genus Ceratothoa; species Ceratothoa steindachneri. The sequence goes on along the minus strand of OZ018317.1, from coordinate 65,364,846 downwards.
CAAAAAAGAAGGTAGAACAAATCTCTGAGTGCGTGACACCACTACTACTGACCCACAGTAGCCTAGCCTAATTAATTAACATGTATAATAATACAAACACTCAAAAATGGCAATAGGTGAAAAGGAACATGGCGACCTAGGCTAGTCCAAGCCTAAACTAATTAATATTTTAAAATATAAACACCTTAAAGTCACATTAGGTGAAAAACCCAGTGTGACCTAACCTAATTAATTAACATGTAAAATACCCAATGAGTAAGGAAACTCATACAGACCTAGCCTAATTCAAGCCTAGTATAATTAACATATTAACAATAAACACCTAAAAATCACAATCGGCGAGGAGACCCATAGGGACTTATCCTAATCCAAGCCTAAACTAATTAGCATAAATTTAAAATCATCCGAAGCATTTGCTCTGTAGGACTTGACTAATAGAAGAAATGCAATCAAGTGCGTTTGGTTCAAATTAATCCTTTACCATTCGCTATGGTTAAATGCTAATGTATCTTCTCTACATATTCTTGAGTCTGAATGATCTTGTTGCGATGCCGAATATATGTCTAAGTGTGTTGGAAAGAGTAAATAAGCACATAGTTGATTACAATCCTGCGTAAGACAAAATATGGTTAGATTGATAGAAAATAGAAGAGAATATTAATTATAAGGAATAATAATTGTTTCGGTTATAAAATGAAGCCATACACAGACAAAATGAAGAATTACGGAACGGTGACGTTCGCTCTCAATTAAGTACTACTCTTTAGGCTTTGTGATAAATCAACGCGTTATTTTTTAATAGACATAGTAGTGTAGTGTATTCGTGCCGTTAAAAATGACCGCTGTGGAGGCAGAGGAAGGCCGGAACAAGTCTTCAAACTTCATTCGCCTCATCTTCCTTGCCACTGGAATGAGTCGGCTGATTTGTGAAGGACCGAGTGCTTCTTGGGGAGCGACATCAAGAACATGTTCAGACACACGTTCTTCGCCAGAACGAAGACCATCATCTTCGACGTCGAGGTATAGTCACGACTGACCAACCGAATCATAAATATTATTTTTGACTTGGTATTAATACTAAAAGTATTGATTAATTCAATTTTAGACTCCTCAAAATGAAATTCACTTTCACCCGTTAGCAAAGAAAAAATTTAACCACACATATTAGATACTGGCGTTTCTATTGTGAAAGAGAGAAGAGCTTCAGCAATTGAAACAAAACGCCGATTCTACGTGTTGCTTCTGCTGGTGTCGCTTCATAAGTTTAATTATTTTCCAGATAACTTAATTATCTGCAAGTTTTTTTCTCTCCATTTTCGAGCGAAAATGTCAATGAAAGCAATGATACGATGTGGATCATGAAAATATGGAAGGAAATCAATAAATGAGGACCTGGGGAGAGGCAATAAAACACTAAAGATGGTATACGAAATCTCACCCTTATGAGGGTGTGTCTATGACTCTACCAGTTGATCCACATTAAATCAAACAAACAACCATACTTATGAGTGTCCCATACTGATGATGCACGAGAAACCGCTCGAACCCTAAGGGAGATAAAAGGGGACACTTTAAAGGGAGAGAGAGAGATACTCCCCTTGGTTTGCAAGTATCCTTTATCTTCTCCATCAAACTGAGGGTGAGGTCAGAATCCGCCGTCGTTGTCTTTGACATTCTTATTATCTCATGCATTCTTTTTTGTTTACGCTTTTCACATTTTTCATTCGTTCCCTTTCATTCTCTCAGCTTTGGTTAACTTTTCTTTTTTTCGAAGGATGTAAATCATCAATTTGTATCTTTTTAATTTAATGCACGTGAAACAAAAGAATTGTGACAAATATAGAGAAAGCTGATCACTCCTGCAGCATAGACGACTAAGAGGAAACAATCAGTAGGAGGGAGGGGCAGAGCCAGAACGCAAAGTTTGTATGTGCTGAGAAGGAAGGGTGAATGAGAAGGACAGGTAGGAAAGATCTAAGCCATTAAAGTTCTCACATATAAGAAGGCTCTGAAAGGTAATTAAGTATCGTATAGGCAGTTAGTGCTGTTCCCAAAGAGGGAACTTTGAATGAGGGAAACGTCCTCGGCGGAGAACTTAGACCTCTAACTTTTGAAGTAGTTGGAATGGTCGAGGAGAGGAATCTTGTGATCTAGCGAAAATGGAGTTACAGTAGTCATGATGGGATGAGACAATAGTATGAATGTCAATCTCCAGCCATTCTGGTAAAAGAGAGCGCGAATTCGGCTGAGATTACGGTGAAAGCAGAGATAAGATTTACAAACGTTAGCAACATAAGTTTCGAATGAAAAGTGAAAATCAAAGGTGAAGGCCAGATTTTTTACTGCAACGAAACAAGTTTTGTTATGGTTGAGGTTTGGAAAGTTGTCCAAAAGCCATTCAATAATGATGTAATAAAGTAGGTATCTTTAAGTCATATCAAACGAGGCTGGGGAAAAGGAGAGCTAGATTTCCAAGCCAACATCATAGAAATAAAATCTTAGATCAAGATGACGCTTAAGTATACCAAGGGGAAAAAAATAAAGCGAAACAGACGCAGAACAAAAAACGGCTCTTGAGGAACACCAAAACGCACATCTGCCGGCCGAAATATATAACTTCCACTATAAATAAATTTAGTACGAGATGACAGCTACTAGCGTGACCAGTCAAGGACAGTTCCAGAGACATTTAGAAATTCTCGGAGGCGCTGAAGTACATAGAAGTTTGTCCAGCAGTTTCAAATGCTGCAGAGGTCCAGGAGTACCAGGATGGTGGGAAGCAGTTCAGAAGGTTTATAAGTGAGATTTATGTAGAGACAGTATGTGGGAGAGCTCTTCCCACGCGCATTGGGGCCTAGAGTGGACGCATATGGGACCGTTGGGGTCTGGAGGGAACGCAATCCTCCAGGTCTCAGATGTAGCATGGTTTCCATGGTAGACCTGTGGGAGATAGTAATATGAGGGCAATATAAGGAAAAGGGGTAGAAACAAAACTGGCATGTTAACCCCTACCCCACCGGAGCTAAGGAGATGGGGTTATCCTGCATCCCGGTCCCGACCAGATATGAGTGAACGAAAACTGCTGGACGACTAGCCTACAAATTTAGCCGCCGGCCGAGCAAAATAAGTGAAAAGAGGCTTGTAGAGAAAGTAGTTCAAAAGGGTAAAAGTGAAGTGACTAGAATGAATAAAGCAGAGGTAGTTTCAATCTCGTTTCAGACTACTCAAGGAACTGGAGCATTCCACAAAATACCAAGGAGAAAACCGAGTTGACTACAAGGATCGTTTGGATGTAGACGGCTAAATAGTCTGGAATTTTTTATGTTTTTGAAAGAAGGTTTCCAGAAAGGAAGTTCTCATTTGACAACCGTCGTCTATTTACTCATATTTACTCATATTACCCTTCATTTATCAATTTCTATATCTGAACATTTTCCTCTCCTCTATTCGATTGTTTTGTTTTGCCACAGAAAGTAAAACTCTTTCATGGGTTTCTGGGTAACCTTTTGTCCATACTCTCCACCTCAGAGCCAAGAATTGAGTGCACGTTTTAGGGTGTAAGAAACAGTCAATCGGAGTCCACAAAGACCTCTGAGATTCATTTAAAGGGCACGTTAAAGCTACTTAATTCATACCAGGAGGTTGCTTTGTCCTTGCGAAGCCTTTGATGCCATTTGTGTAAACACCGATACATATTTTACTCAGCGGAAAAAAAAATAAAGTGAGAAGCTGAGGGATTAGAAAGGCGGATAAGTAGAAAAGAAAAAGGTGAATAAAAATCAAACAAAGATTACAATGCCACACCGTCAAATTTACCTAATAGGAGTGGAGAGGTGCATGTTAAAACGTTCAGAATGAAGTGGGTGGAAAGAAGACATTCACTAATAGTAATTTTTGTTTAGATTTTTAGTTGCTATAAGCTTTGACTTATCAATTTAGAAGAAAATATGGTAAATAAAGTTAGATTAGTTCAATATCGAATGGGGCAGATTACAATCCGTTGGTTGATCGCACGAACATCGAGTCTAAATACAAAATAAAGAAATTTGCAAATCATGCTATAAATATACATATTGTAATTAAAAAAAATGAAATATCGTCTCCAGTTAATCACCTCGCAACTTCGACGTGATGCAACGCTAGTCAAACGTGACTTTGGAATAAAATATGAAGTGGAAGATTCAGTTAAATTTTGGAAATTCGCTAGTGTGGGTGAACAGATAGATACTCGCGGTTCGCTCTTACAAAGTGGTGTATACATATTGAAATTCTTGATTTTAAGCACAACTATTTAGATCCTTGAGAACGAACTGAATAGAGATAGAGAGTTCGTGGAATTCGCTTTTCACCTTTCTTGTGGGACATATTTGTATTTATTGCACCCATCACGGGCTAGTGTGTGAGTTTTCCATATCAACACGAGTAAAAAAAGTATTCGCCGATAGATTTTGAGAATGCCTCGTAGGAACATGGTTGAAATAGTTCGCCCGAAAGTTTTTACTAAGATTTGGAATACATTTGCAATGTCTTTAGCATAAATAATCAGACGAAAGTCAAGAAATAGCACGCACCGATTCGTCCAGAGCTTCCTTTTTTCGTGGAGTAACTTTGCAATCTTTGAATATGACTTTAATAAATTTATTTTTTCCCCTTTCTTATGGACATGTTTTTCACACATCTAACGAATAATTGCTTTATCGCTGGTAGGTTAAGAAGCTGTTTCCACAGTACCTTCGCCGCTTCTATTTGATTCGCTTCGCTGCTTACCGAAGAAATTTAAGATTCAATTCAAATCCATCCGCTTTTTTTTTCAGACAAAGAGTTTAGGGTGGTATAGGTTACCAATTTGTGGGTGCGTGGTCAGTAATTATAAGGGGATGTATTGAAGGTTCCTCGTTGCTATTGCGCTCAACAAGTGACGAGGACTTTAAGCAGTGGGCCTTCTTTATGACTCTGTTGAATTGGTTCTGACTTCTTATCATTTCTCAGGAGGGTTATGCGTTAGGCTGGGCTTACCGAAGGTGGCTCGGTAATCGGGGTAAGTAAAGAACTTCGAAAGGAAGCGCCAAAGAAAGTATAACTAGATTCTTAAATTGGCCTACTAAAATGGGCAAGCGGAAACGTCTCGAGTTCTTTGCGGTCAATGTGTAGGCTTTCTGTTTTACGCGAAGTATCGAGTCTAAGGCGGCAGGACTTAAGCGACTAAGCCGCATTTTTGAGAAACGGAAGTATGAATTTTTTGTTTATAAGTCTCACAATTATATACATCGACGCTTAATTGAATCGGCACTTATAAAAGAAATTCCCAACTTTAATACTTCCGACGGCCAACTCAATACTAATACCTTAATAAGCAAGAAATTCATACTTTCATTTCTCAAAAATGCCGCTTTATTCTTGCATCTTCCACCTTAGCTCAACTGATTTGTGTGTTTGTACGTTAAGCGACTTCTGTATCTCACTTGTTCACTAGCGACTGAAAATGAAGGATGTCTCCGTCGAAACTTGATTTCGCACATAAAATTAGTCCTATTTCTGTGTGGTTTCATATCTCTCTCTCTCTCTCTCTATATATATATATATATATATATATATATATATATATATATATATATATATATATATATATATATATATATATATATAGATATATATATAAATATATATATATATATATGTTTGTGTGTGTGAGAGAGAAAGGTTGGAGGAAGTAAAAATCCGGAAACACTCTGGAGTTCTTTATTGACGTTTCGCCATTCAGCTTCTTCAGGTAGAAGTACAGATGAATGCAGATGTCATCCCAGGTCACGGCTGCTCGTCCTCGGTCTGCTTCTTCAAGTTGGTCAGTTGATTTTATCGGACTCTGACCCTTCCGCTTCATTTCTTATTACCCTAACTGCACCATTGGCCAGCCGGAAGAACTCGTCCCGGTGATTGGTTGACCTGTTGGAGATAATATGCGCCTCTTCAATCATTCTTCTCTCTCTTTCTGCTAAACACTTATGAATTACCTTTATCCCACCCCAATTAGACAAATGACCGTATTCATCGATATGTCCCTCTTATAAATACTAATTAATCCTAGTCATAATATCTCTTCTTGACTCATCATACATAATAACTGAGGTCGCATCCGTCACAGGGTATTCGATAAATAATACCCTTATCATTTTATGCTGTCGAATTCCTATGCTTCACTGACTCTCCAACTCTGGTTCCCGCAGAGCTAGCTATCAAAATGCCTGCCTTCCTAAGGAAATTGTAATAACACAAGCTGACAAAGGTGGTGGGGTGGTAGTATTGGACAGGTCAGCATATATAGACAAAAAGGACGATGTGGTCAATGACAGTACTACTTGCGAGAAAAAGTATCAAAGAAGTGCTGATAAGGAGGCTATATTATTCGAAAAGGAAGTAAAGACGGAGATGGGTAAAAAGCTAGCGGACCTCATTGAGCAGAATCCGAGACCTCGTAAAATGAGGGGGCTTCCTAATACTCACAAACAAGGCATCCCACTTAGAACAATCACCTCAGGAGTGGGTAGTGCTCCTCATAATATTACGAATGTATTAGCCAAACCATTGTCTCAAGTATTGGGCGAAATCAGTAAAGCTCGCTTGAAGAATTCGGCCAAATTCAAAGATAGATTATGTGAGGTAAACCCCAGGGGAGAGAAACTCGTTATCTATTTAATTAAAGGCGTTATTCACCACTGTCCCAGTAGATGGTGCTCTGGAGGCAGTGAAGAAAGCAGTAGCAAACATCAATGACTCTGATCTACGTATTAACAAGAGGGATTATAACAGGTAATATCCTTATGTGTAAGGTTTGGTGCTTTCACCTTTGAGAAGGACGGATATAGGCAGCACCGTGGACTAGGCATGGGATCCCCTCTTAGTGCCGTTATGGTATGCTTGTTCATGGAATTTTTAGAGACGGGGAAATTGACTAGGGTTATTGGGAGGTATTCAATTTGGTGGAGGTACGTAGACTATGTCCTGGTCGTAATTCCAACGAATACAAAAATAGGCAACAAATTGAAACAGTTGAACGAAGTGGATGAGGTCATCCAGTTCACCGTGGAAGAAGAAGAAAACAATAAAATTCCTTTCCTGGACACGTTGATCCATATGGGTGACGAAAAGGCTAGATTCTCCGTGTACTGGAAAGCCACAAACAAGGACTATTTTATTCATTTTCACTCTGGAAATAGTAAGAAAACGAAGACGGAAGTAGTTATGGGTTTTATTTAAAGATATTCGCATCTGTAACGAAAACCTTTTGAATGATGAATTTGAGTATATTAAGAAAGCCTTCATGAAACTAAAATATCCAGAGGGTCTTTTACTACAAAAAGCATTAAAATTAGCGGAGAGAAGTAGAAGGGCGAGGCTTACAAAGGCTGGAAGGCGATTAGAAGAGGTCAGGTACCTGTTTGCCCTGTACTCTATGACGGTAGAGAGATTAACTAGGTCTCTTAGGAGGGCAGGTATTTTGATAGCTAACTCTGCCTCTGCGGGAACCAGAGTTGGGGAGTTAGTCAAGCAGAGGAATTCGAAAGCAAAAAATGTTTGGAAGTCCAACTATATATATATATATATATATATATATATATATATATATATATATATATATATATATGAGGAATTAAACCACATTCTCCGAAGACAATTTAATGTGGTTTAATTCCTCATCTTTTCTTGCGATATTGCATTAATTTTCCTCATATATATATATATATATATATATATATATATATATATATATATATATATATATATATATATATATATATAGTCACCAGTTGTAGGAAGCCCATGAGGGGCACCAGCTTAGGGCTGCGACGAGGTCCCAATAATGACTTTTGCTGACAAAATCTGGCAACCCTGCTGCGTCATATCAGTAACCTGCTGGCATTCGTAAAGAAAGGTTTTCCCGTGGCGAGCTCTCCACGTCTGCGGTGCAGTTATAACTTGTTTCAAATGTTTCAACTTGTTATAAAAGAAATTTATGTAGTGTGGACGGGGCTTTAGCTTCAAACCCGCGTTTGATCAAGTGAAGTAATATTGTTTAAATTGTTTTTCTCTGTATTTCTCGACTTTTATAGATCATTGATAGATATCTTAGCAGAGACAGGAGCAGGAGTGTGTCTACTGATAGTGATAGACCTGATAGTATGCTAAGTAGCGTGAGCTTCAGAGCCAGCGCACCTGTGAGTGACAGAGACAGTGAAATGGACCAGAGCCAGCACAGTGACGCCAGCATGTCGCTTGGTGCTGAGTCCCTGCGTGACACCCAGCCCCTGGAGGAGCCTGAGGAGGTGGGTGAGACAGGTGACGCTGGGGGCCATGACAACTCCGAGGCCATCAGGAAACTCAAAGGTTACCTCCAGAACTGTGAAATGTAAGGAAGGAAGCCCTCTCCTGGGTCCTCTTCCCCAATGAACACGGGGGGGGGGGGCTCCTTGGGGAACACCCCCCCCCTCCCTAGCTCCGCTGCCGTGGAGAGGATGTTCTCCACAGCCAGCGACATTCTCAGGGCGAAGAGGGCCGCCCTAGCCAGTGCCAACTTCCAGAAACTGGTGTTCCTCAAGGGGAACATGTCCCTTTTGGGGTACTCCAGCTACAAGGGGCAGTTTGGGGAGGAGAAGCATAAGGAGAGGCGGTAATAGTATAAGAATTTATATTTTTTGTGTAAAGTTGTCCAAACTGTTTCTAAATGAATATAATTGTGTGTTGTTACCCTTGTAAACAATTTTTTACTGACGGTCCTAAAATAGCGGTGACAAACTGTAATTTAGTGATGACGGAAGCGTGGTTAAAATAACGATGACGAAGTGACGGACTGACAACTGACGGACTGGCATGCCGGCCGCTGGCGAATGACGAATGACGGACCGGCAAAATTTACTGACGCGCCCACTACTGGATATATATATATATATATATATATATATATATATATATATATATATATATATATATATATATATATATATATATATATATATATATATATAAATATATATATATATATACGAGGGGCGGTCAATAAGTTTTGTAATTCAGATATAAGGAAACGAGATATGAGGAAAAGTGTTTTATTATTTTTCAATATAACTACCCTTGACTTCAATGCACTTGAGCCACTTGTCCCTGAGGCTTCGAATTCCCGACAACCAGAAATCTCCCGACTGCTGTTCATTCCACTCCTGGACGTCGAGCTAGACATCTTCATCGTCCCCAAACCGGCGTCCACGCAGTGCAGTCTTGGTCCTGATTCGTCACGTCTGACGGGCGTCCTGGACGGGGGTCATCTTCAAGGGACTCACGACCATGGCGGAATTCCCTATTCTAGCGAGCAATGGTTGCATAGGAAGGGGCGGTGTCGGTGGACACTGCAGCCATGCGTTCATGGATCTCTTTTGCATTCTTGCCTTGCTTGGCCAAAAATTTGATCACGGCGCGGTGCTCCTCCTTCTCCATTGTTGAAAAATTTGTGACTGACGATCTGCGATTAGCTACTGCTTCTTAAATAGACGAGGCAGGAGCGTGCGGCTGCAGGTCCTAACTTGTCCTAACACCCCTACAAACAGCCATCTGCCTGCCTTGTTTTGCCCTACCGATTCGCAAAACTTATTGACCGCCCCTCGGGTATATATATATATATATATATATATATATATATATATATATATATATATATATATATATATATATGGTCACCAGTTGTGGTATGGTTCACTAGTTGGAGGAAGCAAATGACGGGCACCAGCTTAGGGGTGCGACGAGGACCCACCTTTTGAGTGATGGGTGTCATTGTGGTGATTTATTAATATGACTTCCAAAGATCAATAATTTTCAGGTGTTCTTTTGCTTGACTGGAATTCCGAAGGCTTCAGGAAAAGATGGACTTACGAAGATAAACACTTTATTTAAATAACGAAAGTTATATTATAATCGGCGCGATTACAGAGCGTATTCGACGGGAGACTAGTATGTCTAAGTATTAACAACGCGAATACGGGATGAAGACGAGACTAGATTCAGTGATTAACCATGAGCGTGAAAGCTAAGTAACAATAGCAATGATAATCCGACTAATAATGATTACGAGTAGTCTTATATGATCTCTCTCTCCTTTTCCTATTCTTCTTTATATATGCTCGAAATACAGAGGGTGTGGCCAGAAAGGACCCTCTCCATATTAGGAGTCTCAACCCCTACCCCTTGGGCAGAGCTAAGCTGCCTGTACTGTACACTGTGTCTACATTTTTGGATCCAATGTTTATTTGTGTCATTTGATGTGCTTCTCGACGCATCGTCTCGTACGATTAGCAGCTGTATTTACTTAGCATAGGTGGGCGCGATAACGAAAAAATGTATCACGATAACCGATAAATCGACAACGAAAACCTTATTGGCGATAACCAATAATCGATAACTGGCGATAAATCGCCCGATAAGGGCATAACCGATAAATAAAAAATTATAATACAATATTGATTAATGACTATATATAGTGTTATTTTATAATACAATAGTAAGAATAATTGAATCCTGTTTCTTAGTCTTACCTGGTGAGGCTCTCCTTCATCTCCTCATAAGTTTTGAGGATCCTCCTTCCTAGCGTCCACTGGAGGGTACCTCTTTCTTAGGGTTGAGGGCATGGACCATGTCCCTTAAGCTCTGACTGGAACCAAAAACTGAAATTATCGACTATCGCTAGTTTGAAAGCCAAAGTATCAGCGATAACAAAGAATCGATAACGCGGGAAAAAATATCAGATAACCAATAACCCGATCTCGTTATTGCGATAACGCCCACTTATGTTATTTAGTCTCCTAGGTGAATCTCCATGTCCGATAATTTTATCTCGAGACACGACTTGGGCAATTTTATCAATCAGGTTTTCGAGCGTTTGGCCTTTGCTCCCTTTGAGTCTCACGGGCTTATATACAAATATGTGTGTACATTTACAAACCATTACAATATTGAATCTTTACATTACATTTTAGTAAGGCATACTTGGACAAAATATGACCGATTCGCGTTCATTTTGTCGAGGTGATTTTCGGGTTTATTGAATCCAGCACAAAGCCTACTTATGCTGTAGTTCGACGATTACAGTCTCTCTCTCTCAACCATGCCACACACTTAACAGACCAAGGCAGCTTGGAGGCCAGATGTTGGGAGTGATGTGGTAAAAAAATAAATTGTCTGACAGCCATGAATGGGTCCTCCTGCGTATGTGATATGGTGCAGAGTACTGCCGATACACGTACAACCTTCTAGCGGGCACTTCCTAGATCCAGGGACAAATCCCAACTACTCCAGGTACTTGATGTAGCCTTCCGTTTTGAGTCTCAGGCCTTCCGGGATGATAAACGGGGGTATAGCGTGGCTCTCGCGTTTTCCAAGCCGCCGCTCCCTCGTAATCCTATTCTGACTCATCCAATTCTTTTCTGACCATCTACACCGTCCTCAGATTGACACCCAAGAGAGAAGAGAAATGTGTACCGGCAATCGAAGATCTCGGGTGACTTTGACGAATACCGGAGGCTAGCCAGGAGAGTGAAGTCCAGCATAAGGGCGGCTAAGCGGTCTGAGGAACTCCGAGTGGCGAGACTCTGTAAAGGGAATCCCAAGGAGTTTTTTGGATATGTGAACAGCCGTAAACCAATCCGTCGAACGATTGGCCCTTTGAGGAATGAGGAGTGGACATTAAAGCATTCAGATGCAGAAAATGCTAACCTCCTCAACGACTACTTCTCTTCAGTGTTTACTGAAGAGTGTGGTCCTATTCCCCAGCCGACGGATTCCTACTCGGGGGAAAAGCTGGAGGCAATGGACTTCACCGAAGGAGAAATAAAGAAAAAGATCGCTGACCTAAAGACGAATAAGTCCCCTGGACCGGACGGGTTTCTACCTAAAGTGTTGAAGGAAGTGTGCGATGAAGTATCACGACATCTGAGCGCTATCTTTAACATGTCAATCCGGACCGGATGCGTTCCTAGAGACTGGCGTGAGGCGGAGGTGACTCCTATCTTCAAGAAAGGAGACCGTAACCAACCGTCGAACTACCGACCTATCAGTCTGACTTCGATAGTCGGTAAACTCATGGAAAGCATCATGGTGGACAAAGTGACGTCGTATTTAGAGTCAAACCTGCTACTGAGGAGTTCCCAGCACGGCTTCCGAAGGCAACGGTCATGCCTGACGAACCTTGTGGAATTCTTCCACTTCGTTTTCAGTGAGCACGATCGGGACAAGGCGGTGGATGTGGTCTACCTAGACTTTCAGAAAGCCTTTGATAAGGTACCACACCGCCGCCTTCTCCGGAAAGTGCGAGCGCTTGGCATAGACGGAAAGGTAGCCGGCTGGATCGAGAACTGGCTAAGTGGCAGACGGCAACGGGTGGTGGTAAATGGACAGTCTTCTGAGTGGGTGCCCGTTACTAGCGGGGTGCCTCAAGGTTCTGTCCTGGGACCACTACTATTCATCATCTACGTCAACGACATGGACGGTGACATGGTTGCCAAGATTTCCAAATTTGCCGACGATACCAAGCTTGGTATGAACGTTGCAAAGGATGGAAATACTGCCCGCCTGCAGGAAGATCTTGGGAAGATTGGGGAGTGGTCGGACACGTGGCAAATGCCTTTTAACGTGGGAAAATGCAAAGTGATGCATATCGGCCACAGAAACCCCCAATCTCAGTATATCCTTAAGGGCACTGCTATGGAATCCACCGACACTGAGAAGGACTTGGGTGTAACAATCACTAGTGACCTCAAGTTCTCGAAACAGTGCATTGAGGCGGAGAAAAAGGCCCAAAGGATGCTAGGCTATATTAAGCGCCAGTTTGGTTATCGGAACCAGGAGATTGTACTGTGCCTGTACAACTCACTTGTCCGACCGCACCTGGAGTATGCCGTACAATTTTGGAGTCCTTCATTGCGAAAGGACATCGCGAGATTGGAACGCGTACAAGCCAGGGCAACCAAGCTGATTCCCTCTATCCGACATAAAAGTTATGAGGATAGACTAAGGGAGTTAGATCTGTTCTCACTGGAAACCCGTAGACTGCGTGGTCAGCTCATCGAAGTCTTCAAAATACTTCGAGGGTTCGACAATGTTGACTACCGGGATATTTTCACACTGAGTGAGAACAGAACGCGCAATCACGGCTTCAAACTTGAACTGAAGCGTTACAACCGCAATCTGTGTGGAAACTTTTTCACCTACAGTATCTGCGGTAAGTGGAACGCACTTCCAGTGGAAGTTGTCAACAGTGAATCTGTTGACCAGTTCAAGTCAAGACTAGACAAAGTCTTGAAAAGTGGCCGTTTATGGACGCAAAACAATTGAGCAGCCATGTGCCCGCTCAATTGCTAGTCCAAAGGTACCCTCTTTGAATGGACCGTAAGGTCTCCGAGGTTACTTACTTTCCTTGTTACTCCGGGACTTTTGTATTTGAATCCCGGTGTGCATCACAAACAGTACAACTTACATTTCCAAATTTGTTGAAGATTGAATTCAGCCATGGTATTGCTTCTATCAAAGACGATGCACATCTCAGTTTACTATGATGGGAAGAATAGACAACCGACGCCACACAACACGCATGCGCATAATTCCGAGTTGACAACGGTTACAATTACCCATCCCATCCTGTATAGGCTTATTGAGGCAAATTTCTTGGATGGCTTTAACATCCTCCTCCTTAGAGGAGAGGGTGTTTAAATGCGAAAACTTAGGAGACCAGGGAGATATGTTAAATTGCGAAAACATATGGGCGAGAATATTATAATGGCTAGGTTAGTAAATTTGGGGGAGTTGGGGGTGTAGGGTGGAACAGGAAGCTGTATGAGATTTATGCTGAAAAGATGAATCGGTTCAAATACGCCAAAATCAGATGAGTTTTTCTTGGAAAAGCAAAAACAAAAATTGCAAACACCCAAAGAACACAACCTCCATAAGAATTGGATTTTTTTTACCACATCAAGACTTGAATTAAAACATTGGATTCATTTTTAAATTGCTTTCTAGATAAGAAAGTGGAATAAGAATAGCAATTCTGGCTTTTGGTCAGGTTACCTAAATCATTGCTCCGGGTGGTAGATGTTAAAAGCTTAAATTATGTGAGAGTATGCTTAATTACGACATCTTTGGGACTGATGCTCAATTACCTAAAACTTGGGGGGGGGGGATGTTGAAATGGCTACATTACTGGGCAGGATGTTAGCGTGACTCATCTTATTTTATAAGTATTTATTGTATTTATTCGCGTACAGCCTAGATGCCTGGAAATGCCACTTCAAAATCTGAGCGAACTTAAGTCACCTTGCGTGGAGATAATTGTAGGAGGGAGAGAATATTTAGTTCAATATTACCATTGCCCATTGGCTACTATATAGTGTAATGACCCGTGGTTTGGATCCCACGTTCAACGGTCTCAATAACCTTGGTGTTTGAAGGACATTAAAAAAATAAATATACAAAAAATTGTCGGCTTCCTCAATCAGAGAAGACTGATTTGATCTTGTAGCGCCGATTGCTTTTATCCTTTGAAGATATAATTTTTTTTAACTGCATTACCGTCTCTCGCGTGTTCCCCACTTTAGTAGCACTCCCATAATTCTTTTAACAAGTAACAGTATTTGGCTATCATTGTTACTTGAAATTACCTCTTCTTAATAGACCCTTGTTGCTTTTGTCAGCCGTTTAATCCAATTAATTGACATTTATCGTTGTTTAGTCCCTATTTAGTGTTGTCCTGATTCGGGCACAAATTGCTTGCATGTTTTCTTTTGCTTCTTGCAAGAATATCAATTTCCATTTCATCCAAATTTAATGTGTTGATTACCCATCCAAAAGGCATACATTCTTCATTGAAGTGATTTGTATAGTGGGACCTAAAAGATTGGCTTAATGTTATTATAAGTTTGATTGATTTTGATGAGTCTTGATGATGATGCTTTTTGTTTTTGACTCATTCCTGTGGATGGTTCTAATTGTATATTGTAGATGCATAATCTGACACATACCCAATCCTATAGATTGTTTAAATTGTATATTTGTAGATGCATGATCTGACACAATCCTATGGATGCATTTTGTCTGTGGGTTTTGACAGATACAGATGACCTTTGATAGGCCCTTGTGGCTTTTGTCATTCATGAAATTATGTTATGTTAGGTTATGGATAGTCCTGCGCTGTTTATTAGAGGCGTATCCTGAAATATGTTATTTGACTTTTTCTATATATTGACTTCCCTCACAAGTTAATAAAAAGTTGAGGTCAAGTGGCCCATAGTTTTGAGTTACTGTAAATTGTGGTTGCCGTTTGGGTATTAGAGAAGAGATGAGATAAATGAGGGATCAGGAGTGCAGACAAAAAACTCATAATAAGGGGGCCTTCTAATGCAACCCATGAAACTATCTCTAATAAATTCAAAGATATCACTCGTCATTTGCTCAATAGAGAATTGGTAAATATGTAGACGAGCGGCACTGCCGTTAAGATGTACTATTTCGGCCGTATTCCAAAATGTTTCACATTTTTGGAGTACATTTATAGGGGACGGCTCATGGGGGGTTAAACACGATGCGTGGACCGCACTATGATGATCCTGAGTTTCATTAAATTGGGGGGGGTCTGGGGGGCACAGCCCCCCAGTATATAATCCTAATTTTTATAATGTTCTGACATTTACAGAGGTGAATGCTTTAACTATATTATGTCAGCGCCTTTAATCGTTTTGCGAATTATAATAGGGGTTGGGGGTGGGGTATGACGTCAGAAATGACACGGGTGAACGATAATATTTACACAAAATCATTTTTTTCCGGCCAGGCCACTCGTCTACATGTTTACCAAAGAATTAACGCTGAATTCTATAGGTATTTACCATTGATTGGCTAGGGGTATATTCAGAAGTGACTTAATCCTGATAGGCAGTTGCTGCTTACCAAAGTCAAAACACTAAAAGACACTAATTTTAAGGACATATTTATACATAAAGACTTGACCTACAGACAGAGGCAGGACCTATTACGGTAAACATGAAGATCGGTGGCACGCCCGAAAAAGTGTATTTGTTTTACATGTATGTTTCGTTTACTTGCGCATGCATATTCATGCACACTTGGTTAAATAAAAAAATTAGAACATTATTCTATAAACAATTATGATTATATACTGGCTAAATATGTAGATTGGCGACTCGAATGATGGGACGTAAACTATTTTGTCCGCGTTCCAATATGTTTCATGTTTTTGGAGTAAATTTAATGGGCCCTGTTCCAATATGTTTCATCGTAGGGGACCACCCTACGATGATCCTGAGTTTCAATCAATTGGGGGGGGGGGATCTGGGGTGCATAGCCCCCCAGTATAGCGTTTTTCATTTGATTAGTTTTGGGCATTTTTCTAAAAAAAAAAAGTGCTGGATATATTTCAAATTGGACTTCAACGCGCATGAATATTCAGGCAGGGGTGAACGAAATATAAACAAATAAAAATCCACTTTTTTGGCCCAGCTGCCAATCTACATGTTTATCATATACTGCCCAGTCCCCCCCCAATTGATTGAAATTCAGGATCATCGTAGGGGGGGTGTCCTCAGTGATAAACCCCCCACAAGCAGTCTCCTTGAATTTACTCAAAAAAGGTGAAACATATTGGAACAGGGTCGAAATATTTTGCGTCCCATCGTTTGCGCCAACAATTTTCATGTTTACCCCTATTATATAGATGAAACTTATCCACTAGACAGTCATCCAACAATACGACTATTACTAATGGTTCTGGATCAGCTTCGGGTCGAGTAACTAACAATGCTTTTCCTCCCTACGCTCTTCCGGGATCTGTACCTACCAATAATGGCAACGATCATTTAAACACTGCTTGAGAGTAATCGACTGCTTTTATTACTCTGTATATAGCTTATATTAACGTAAACTCAATAGTAAATAAGATTAATTATATTTTTTCCCTTCTGCATGAACATAATATTTTTGTATTGGGTGTTGGTGAAACTTGGCTATTGCCGTCAGTGCCCTCTTCCATAATTAACATTCCTAAGGATTATAGCTTCAGCTCTTTTAGCCGCTCCCAGTAGTTTAAATGTGGGAGGCCCGATATTCTGCTTGTAAGTGTTCTTTGAACAGCTTGTAGTTTTATGATGTCCCCCAATTTGTAGAAGCACCATAGCTGACAGCAGTACTCTAGTTTAGGGAGGACTAAAGACTCTTCTCAGATGATTATTCACCGCGTAGATCACTAGGTACCGTTCATGTCTTTGTAAGGAGTATAGCTTCAGCTGTTTTAGCCGCTTCCAGGAGTTTAAATGTCGGAGGCCCAATATCCTACCTGTAAGTGTTCTTTGAACAGCTTGTAGTTTTATGATGTTCCCCAATTTGTAGGGACACCAGAGCTAACAGCAGTACTCTAGTTTAGGAAGGACTACAGACTTCCAGCTGCCAAGTGTAGGCCATGAATGGTCTTTTGCAGTCTCCTTCTTTTCTTATGTTTTTTCTCTGTTCCGAAAAGTCCTCAGGATCCATCCAGTGAGTTTCCTGGCCATTTTGGTGGTAAGGTTGGTGTGATGTGAGAAGGTTCCATCCGCACTCATTGTTACTCCCAGATCCCGCACTTGTTCTCTTGGTTCAATATTTTATTCATGGACCTGATATTTAGTGTCTTGTTTGATGTCCTGTAGGGGGCCATATCTCATCAGTTCAAATTTTTTATTGTTCATTTTCATGTTGTTTGAGTCTGCCCATGTGAGTAGTTTATTTATATCTTCTTGGAGCAAAACCACTTCATTCTCAGTTGCAATCATTTTCCTCAACCTAGTATAGTCCAATTTAAGTTACACTGAGATAGACACCAAAGTGCCCAATACTTTAGCTATCCATTTGATTGATTACAATGTCTACCTTGTCACTCTTTGTCGCCCTCCCTCAACACTTTTTTGGATAACTGGCTTCTACTTGATTTTATTAATAAATTCTGTCTGAATAAGGAAAATATCCTCACAGGAGATTTTAACCTTCCCTCAATTTAGCGGACACAGGTGCTTCCTAATACAGGTATATCTTGCACTGATTCCCAATTCCTAAACTGTTTTACCTCACTTGGTCTCACCCAGTTAGTATTGGAACCAACTTTTTATTCCTCAGGAAACACACTGGATCTACTTCTTGTTTCAGAGTCTGATAGAACAGGCGAGACAAGTTCTGCCCCCTTTCCCTAACTATCGCCACAGTTCAATCATTACCAATTACATGTTTTAATTCCTGAATAGTACTGTTCACTCTTCAGCTATTAAATTGTGGTGACATGAAAATTATAAGGCAATCACTTACCTTCTTAGCTTAGTCAACTGGGATTTTAAACTTGACTACATGAGTCAAGACCAGATGTTCACCCGCTTCACTAAGATTTTAGATCCCCTCATAAATAGGTTTGTCCCGACTAGTCAACAATCATCTGCGACTTCAAAACCCCCTTGGCCTGTCAGACCACCAGTGGCACTCAAACAATGTAGGGCTGACTTATGGAAAGATTATAAAGGCAAATGACAGTTATTTGGTAGAACTTCCCCTGAGGCAGAAACAGCTCTCACTTCCTATCTTAATGCAAATTATCAATATCAGAATTTTGCCATAACCACTCAATCCAACTATGAAAAATCGATTACTGACCTTCTTGCTAGTAAGAATAAAGTATTTCATGCTTACATCTGCAGGAAAAGAGTTGGTTCTCCATCTGCGGGTCCTCTAAAATCCCTGACTGGCCAGGTCATAAATGATCCTGTGGCTATGTTAGTGCTTTATGCAGCAGGTTTGTGTCGGTCTATTCCACTACAAATCTTAATTCTCCCTCTCCCCACCAGACATACAACCTCTGTATCCCTGATTTGGATATCTCTCTTAATGATATTATTTTGGCTTTAAATCACCTGGACCCAACATCTTCCATAGGACCAGATTAAATTTATCCTCTTTTGCTAAAGTCCTGTGTGTCTATTGCTTACCCACTTTTACTTATTTTTAGACATTTCCTTGAGTGCAGTTCCCTCCCTCGAATTTGGAAAAAATCTCTGGTTTTCCTATCTTTAAGAAGGGTTCAAGATATGATTCTTTAATGTACAGACCTATTTCCCTTACTTCTATATGTGTCAAAACCATGGAACGCATTTTGCTAAATATATATATGAATATATTGAATCTAATAATATATTAACCAAAGATCAATTTGGATTTAGGTCTGGACGCTCTACGGAAGACCAACTTATCACAACTTACACCAAAATCACATACACCCGTATGTGAATTTGGTGTTATAATACTGACTTAATCCTTTTTGATTTTTCCAAAGCCTTCTGGATAAATTATACAAACTTGGCATAAGAAACAAACTACTTGAATGGCTAAAAAATTTCTTATTTGATCGCAAAATATATGTTTTCGTAAACCACCACCAAAGCAACACTAGGGATATTTTGAGTAGAGTTCCTCAAGGTTCTGTCCTTGGACCATTACTTTTTCTGATGTATGTGAACTATTTAACCTACAATGTCCATTCCAACAAAAATTTTTGCAGATGACCTCAAACTGTATGTAAAGATAGATTTAAAGGATGATCAAAGTATACTCAATGATGTAAATGACTGACATTAACATATTAGCTTGTGTTTCTAAGTCCTGGGGTCTAACTATGAATAGTGAGAAATGTGTATTACTCCGCTTTGTCAGGAAGCCCTTATCTTGGGATAGACTTAATCTCTCAGGTACTTGCCTACTACTTAAATAACTCTCCTATCCTAATGAAGGACTCTGCTAAAGATTTAGGAGTACGAATTGGCACTTCATTAAAATTCCATCATCACATATTAAAAATATTGTTCACAAAGCTGGAGGACTTTCCTGCAACATACTCAGGCCTACTGTGAATAGAGGTCCATCATTTATGGTGTTGCTATACACATAACACAATCGTCCTCTACTAGAATACTCTTCTTCCCTATAGAACACTGGTTACATAATGTACCTTCACCTACTGGAGTCAGTTGAGTGCAGGTGGACCAGGAATGTATGTACATGGACTGGAAAATTTGACCTATTCAGACAGATTAAAATATTTGAATTTCTTCTTTCTTCAAGAGAGACTACTTAGGCACAACCTTATTAAGTATTAGTAAATCTTTCATGCTAAATACTGCCTAACACTAATCAGTCTATTCCCTCACCCTCGACACCCAAGTACTACAGGTCATCAGTTTAAAGTGGATCATTCCCAATGTCAACTAGAAATACGTAAGAGATTTTTTACTGTAAGGTGTATTCCAGTATGGAACTCTTTACCAGGATCACTTGTGTCTATTGATGATTTAGCTAGTAGTTTTAACACTACTTTATTGCCCATACAATTAGCGGCAATGATGCACCCTCCAACCATTGTAAAGTATTTATTTGCCTATCCATGTAATTCCTAACCCTGAAGGTTGGTGCATCAGTATTGTGTGGCTTCCATGGACCCTACCTGAACTGGTTAGGTTTGGGAAACCCATCAGGTGAGAACCCTTATGCCACCTCTACCGTGTCTAGTCAAAGGGGAAAAGAATCTCCCCCCTCCATCCCTGAGACTTCTGAACTGCATAAAAAAGAAAAATTGTTCACCAACAAAGAAACCCAACAAAATGTGATTGACAGATAGATATTGAAATGGTTGACCTGGAAAGAGTTATTAGTGAAACTTTAGAAGACCTGCGCTGTATTTTAAGTATTAAAAATGGTAGTAATCTTTTATCTTAATAAGGGTCTTGCCTCTCATCAGTTTTCACTGCATCTTCCAACCAGGATATCAGGATGAAGTTACCAAAACTTTAACCAAAGGTTGGCTAATTACAGATGGAGATAGTCAAGCATTAACAAAAACAAACTAACAGAATTAAAAAACCAATAGTCCCAGAAAACTTTAACCAATGAATGGATAATCACAGATGCAGATAGATAAGCATTAATAATAATGATCTAACAGAATTCCAAAAGCAATGGACTCAGAAAACACTAATGGTGTGCTTAGGCATTCTAGTCATTATGTATGGTTTTGGTTTGGCTCAAAAAGTGCATATTTTTGAGATACTCCACCTTAATGCTGTGAAAATTGAAATTAAAATAAGTCCATCTTGGTTTCTCTTGCTTGGCCAATCACTACCTATAGTGAAGTAGATGAAGATTTAGGTGTTTTGGTTGATTCTACGCTCTGCTTTCATCCCCATATCAGAGCAACAGGCAACAAAGCCTCAGGAATAGCCTCTAACCTACCCTACTTAAGTCCACATTGTGCCGGACCTCAGTTTTCATGCTTACCTTATACAAATCTCATATACTTATAGATGATCACCAGTCCAGGAACATTGCATTTCCTCTACAGTGGACTCTTTGTTTATGGTTGAGTGGGCGAAGCAGCCTACGGCTTGGCTGTCTTCAAGCGTATTGACCTTATAGTCTTCATACAAAACTTGCAATCCTCCCCAAAACGTATCCAGTCTATTCTTAAATGTGTTTAATATTGGACTCAGATAACCTCCTCAGGCAAGGTATTCCAAACCTTTACCGACCTAAGTGCAAAAGACCCTCCTCTTGGTTGTTCTAGCTGGCTTGGGGTACAGTTTCAAGTAATGACTTTTAGGTCACGATTGTTTGGAAATATCACTC
This sequence comes from Ceratothoa steindachneri, assembly GCA_963969495.1. Lineage (NCBI taxonomy): Eukaryota > Metazoa > Arthropoda > Malacostraca > Isopoda > Cymothoidae > Ceratothoa > Ceratothoa steindachneri. The sequence continues at coordinate 65,343,114 of OZ018317.1, read as the reverse complement.
CAAAGCCGAACAGCATTACATAAGTCACTCTTGTACTGACCATTCATCATTTTGTATATTTCTATCATATCAACCCTAAGGACCCTGTACCTAAGGCTGGGCAGCTTTAATGTTTTTAGTCTTTGCAGATACGATAGACCTTTCATTTCAGGTAGTTTCCTTGTTGCCCTGCATTGGACAGCCTCAATTTTATTGATCAAATACATTGAGTGTGGTCTCCATACTGCACTTCCAAAGTCAGTGACTTATATTTATATAGGGGAAGGAAAGTATCTGCACTCAGGAATTGGAAAGTTCTCCTGATTGTCCCCACCATGGAGTTCGCTGTTTTCACCTTGCTTAAGATGTGCTCATCAAATTTCATGTTCTCATCTATAATAATTCCAATATCTTTCTCAGATGCTACCTGTTGTATATTTGATTCATATATTTTAAATGGTGGGTTTACTGGCTCACCTTTTCCAATGTGCATGTATTTGAAATTCCGGGTGGAATTTCAATAACCATCTTATAGTCCTCCTGTATTTGGAATACTGAGTTCACTGAAGACCTTAAACTACTAAAAAAAAGTCCCAAAATCCTGGACCAAGGTAATGGAAGGATGCGAAGGTAAATCTTATAGAGAGAAACTCAGGACTCTGAATTTATACTTTGTGAAAGGTAGGCTTCTCCGAGCAGATATTATAAAATGCTGGAACTTTTTTCACAACAACTGCAGTATTAGTCCTGAAGCTATCTTTATATTACAATATCATCCAGGAAACGGGTGCCAGGAGAAGATTCTTCACATTGAGGATTTGTAACATTTGGAATAATCTACCTGATAACCTAGTAGCGGTAACAACTCTAAATAGTTTGCAAAATAAACTACACATTCACCTTGAACATTTACTTTTTGAGTACAAAGACTAAGAAGTCTAATGTAATTGAAGTAGTAGGCCCTTGTGGCTTTTGTCATCCATGAAATTATGTAATGTAAACCGTTTCTCAATGAATAGTACTACACTGGTATATAACTCAGTTATGTTAAGCTCAGTTATGTTAGGCTTAATTTCATAACTGGCATACCATTAGTTTTGAGCTACCCCCTATACTTTCCTATGCACTATGCACTAACTAAACTATCTGAATACTGAGTGAAAAAGGGTAGTTAACCAGCTAAGATGTGTAAAGAACTCCTGATTTCAACCTAATGCTTGTATTTTGTATTGTTTTTGAAACAACAAACGATTAATAACATGACATAATTTCACGAATGACAAAAGCCACAAGGGCCTATCAAAGGTTATCCACATCTGTCAAAACCCACCCACAAAATGCATCCATAGGATTGTGTCAGATTATGTATCTACAATATACAATTTGAACCATCCACGGAAAAGCATCAAAAATAAAAAGTATCATCATCAAGGCTCATCAAGATCCAAATCACTCCACCCAAAGAAGTTAACCCTCCCTCCCCATATAATCTAATCTGCTGTGGCAAACTATTCCAGTAATCTATCACTATTGGTAAAAAACCCCGTAAGGGGCGCGGCGATTTGCCATCCTGGCCGCTGTGCTGACGGGATCCAGCGCCCCGTCCGGCCCCAGCTTAGCCTCTCTTCCTTCCTTCAGATAGCCTGTATTCCTATCCTACCTCGTCGCTTTTCATACAACCTCTCCCACAACTTTCTCTGGTCAGCCTCTAATTTCACAGGGTAGAAGCTGACCTTCTTCTCAGCCAATCGTCCCGGATCGGGGCTGAGGGGGGAGGGGACAATGTCCCCTAACCCCTGAGCTCCGGTCTGGGGTGGTTGGCTTTTAACAACCTGCTTCATCCCCACCCATACCTTCCTCACATCCCTTTTCCTCTCGTCTTCAAAATCTATCCGTTTTACGCCGTGTTCAAGGTGGAGCCGCCATGCCGAAGGACTGCCAGGCCACCAGGCGGGAGGGGTGGTCCCAAATGGCGGCGCCTGGCTCTGCCGGGCCTGTAAGCACCTCTTGCAGTGCGGGCTACTGCAAGAGGTGGTGAGCGATTGCGTCCCGTAAAACAAAGAGGGTCACCATGCCCAATGATGAAAAAAAAAAACATCTCCCCTTAATTCCCCCTATAACAACAACGGAGCCGCCCTCGTGCAGCTCCACAGAAAAGATGGAGGTCCCCCCCCCCTGTGCTTGCGCAGGGGACCCTCCATACCTCTTTAACCGGAGAGGAGGCTTACTCCTCTCCTACGCCTACGGGTGTAGGGGACTCCCCCTCACCCCCTTCTCTGGAGGTGCTTTCGGGCACCTCCCTATCTCCAGCGGCAGTCCCTCCTATGCTTTCTAAGGGGACTGCCAAGAAAGCCAGCAGGCCACCCTTAGCCAGCCGCTCCACATCAAAGCGGCTCGGTAGGGCAAACCCCCTTAGGGGGGAGAGGGAAGCCAGGCCCCTTCGGTCGCTTCCCTCAAAAGACCTGCTGGCAAAAATATTAAACCTTGCCGGGGTCAAGGCCTGTGCCTCCCCACTAAAGACTTATGACGCTGCCAAGGGGACCTGCGATGTCCTGGGAGGGGATGGCCAATTGGAGGCCCCTCCTATGATAGACATGGTCCTTGAGGAAAACCAGCCTCAGAAGGTAGGGCCTTCCATGGGGGGGAATCCGGGCTTGGCGCCAAGCACCGAACCCGAATCCGCCCCTATGCAAGGTCCTCATCAAACGGCTGTGGATTCTCAGGCAGGACAAGGAGGGGAGGGATCTCCTCCGGATGAATCCCCTGCGCCCACCGGGACCTTCTCCATTTCAGAGAAGGACCTGGCTGAGGCCGGTCCATCTGGCCTGGGGGCTTCTACCGGCGGGGGTGAAAAGCGGGTTCATTCCCCGCCCTCCTCTCCTAAAAAGAAGAAAAAGACAAGAAAGACGAAAAAGACTCGGGGCTCCTCTCCATCCGCGGGGGCTGCGGGGACGGATGGGTCTGCTGCCACTTTGGTAGGCGACCAAGCCAAGATCGGCACATCCGGCCCCTCTACCCCCTCGTGTGCGGAGCCCCTGACTAAGACCAAGAGTGCACAGGGCGGAGCCTCGATGACATCGGGGCCCCTCATTCAGAGGTTACCTGGCGTTTTCGAGCCCGCTGGCTTCAAACGCTTCCTCGTTATTCGCTCCACTGATGGCACCATGTTGTCCAAGGGCAACATGATCCATCAGAGGAGAGGATTAGCTAGTGCAATTGGTAGAGAGCCGAAGGTAACCCGTTTCTCGGACGGGAGCCTTCTGGCGAATGCGGCGAATCCCGCCGAGGCGGCCAAGATAAGTGCTCTTCGGACACTTCATGGCACCCCGGTGAGTGTGACGCCGCACTCTACCATGAACTTTGTAAAAGGAGTAGTTTATGCGAGGGAACTCGTTGACTACTCCATAGAAGACATCACCCTAGAGCTGGCCGACCATGGGGCGGTCAAGGTCGAACGTGTGATGAGAAAACAGGGAGGGGCCTCGAGACCCACCCCTACACTCTTCGTCACGTTCGACTGTGACAAGCTCCCTGAGTCGGTGCGTGCCGGTTGGTACCGCTACCGCGTGAAGGCATTCGTGCCACTGCCGCGGCGGTGCTATTACTGTCACCGCTTCGGCCACACGAATCGATCATGTAGACGTGCAAAATCGGGGTCACCCGAAGTCTGTGTAAATTGCTCCAAGGTCGCACACGATAAGTCCAAATCGTGTGTGGCCAAGTGTGTCAATTGCGGAGAGCCGCACCCTGCTTCTTCGAAGCAATGTGGTGCATATCTCCTTGAGAAAGAAATCCTGGCCATTCAGGCCCAGGATCGACTCTCATTCCGCGAGGCTAAGGACTTGGTCCTGGCGCGCCCGGCTCTGCCTGGGACGTCATATGCCTCAATAGTTAGAAAAGCACCCTCTGCTCCTGGCCCATCCAGGCCAACGAGCACGGTTGTTTCCGCGCCCATTCGGAGCCCTTCTGCGGGCTCTACTACACCCGGGCGCTCCCCTGGTAGAGCTGGCGGCAAAAAGGGTTCACACCCAGCCCCGGCTAATACCAGGGCTCCCCCCTCTTCCCCCAGCGTGACCGTTTCCCGTAAGGCGAAACGGCCACGCGCCTCCACAGAGTCGTTAGACTCACAGGAGGCAACACCCCTGAAGATGGTCGCTAGGCCATCTTCCGGGGTTCCTAAAGCTGTTCCCCGAAAGGAGGACAGCAACAAAGGAGCTTCGGCCCCTTCGCCCACGCCCCGAGGTGGAGCGAGTGGCTCGGAGACGGTGGTTCCTCGAAAAGAGGGCCCCCCGCCTCCCAAGCCGCAACGCCCGCCTAAGGTTTCGAGGCGGAGGGAGGAAAAGACTCGCATGGCGAGCCCAACCTCCCCCAATAAGTCCTCGAAGGCGACAGCGCCTTCAGCGCTATGTCCGGCCAACAGCGCCCGGGGTTCTGCCCCCGGGAAGCGTACGGCCATTCCCGTGAGGGTCTTCAATTCGAGGAGGGCCCCCGCGTCTCCTCCGAGCTAGGCCTGGAGGGCATATTCCTTCAATGGAATTGCCGTGGACTCCGGGCCAACTGGGAGGAGCTGCGGAGGCTCGTCTCGTCCCGTTCCCCGTTAGCTATTTTTTTGCAGGAGACCATGCTAGGCGCGTGCCCGCTGCCTGCCCTCCCGGGGTATAAGGTCTTGCGACCCCACCACCGCGGGATGGCCGGGCTGGGGGATGCGCGGTTTACACCCGGCATGATGTCTCCGTTCTTCCTTTCTCTTTAGATACCTCCTTTCAGGCAGTGGCTGTGCAGCTGCACCTGGATAGGAGGTATACTATCATTTCTGCGTACATTCCACCGTCAGCTGACTTCGACGCGGGGGACTTCCGCCGCGTCGTGGCACGGTTGCCGAGGCCCTATCTCTTGCTTGGAGATCTGAACGGCAGGCATCCTCTCTGGGGAGATTACTCCATAAATCCCAGGGGACAAGTCCTTGCCGATCTGATCGAAGAGCTTGAGATGGGTGTCCTAAACGTGGATGAGTTTACGCATCACTGTCCGAGAACCGCTTCATTTTCTTGCCTTGACCTATCTTTGTGCTCTTCGGATGCACAGCCTGATTTTGATTGGGGGGTGGTCGATGACCTCCATGGTAGTGATCACTTTCCCATTCAAATATCATTTTCAGGGCAACTGCCGCCTGAGAGACCACCTCGGTGGTGCTTGGCGCGGGCGCGGTGGCCTGCATTTCAGGAAATGACTGAATTCTCTATCTCAGTCGAGGAGTTTAGGTCGGTAGATGAGGCCGTTGAGTTCTTCTCCGGCAACCTCATCGCCGTAGGCCTGACTACTATTCCTAGGACGTCTGGCCGTTTTGCACGCCGACCACTCCCATGGTGGTCGGCCGAGTGTGAGACGGCCCTCAAACAGAAGCGTTATGCCTACATGCGCTATAAGCGCCGCCCGAACGATTTCACTGTCGCTGAATTTCGTCGGGCTAGGGCTAGGTTCCGGTATATTTCGAAGCACGCCCGCCGCTCTTCTTGGCGGGCATACGTGTCTTCACTTAACGGGAAGACCCCTTTAGCTGAGGTGTGGAAGCGAGTCAAAAGGATTCGGGGCAAGTTCTCGCAGGACCCCCCTCCCGTTCTCCAGGAGAATGGGACCGCAATCTCGGACCCCGCGTCCGTGGCGGAATCCTTAGCGACCGCTTTTTCCGCATTCTCTAGCCGTGAATCTGCTCCGCCAGCATTCAATGCACGTCGTGATGTCGCGGAAGGCCGCCGGCTGGACTTTACCTCCAGAGGCGGAGAACCCTTCAACGACAAGTTTACTGTGAGTGAGTTGCGTTCCGCTCTCGCTTCGTGCGCGGACACCGCCCATGGTCCGGACGATGTCCCGTACGCCATGCTTCGACACCTGGGTGAGCGAGGCATGGCCTTTCTGTTAGATTTGTTCAACAGGATCTGGGTGGAAGGTCTTCTCCCAGACTCCTGGCGAATCGCTACTGTGCTCGCCTTTCGCAAGCCGGGGAGAGATCACTCTACTCCGACCGGTTTCCGCCCAATCTCTCTAACCTCTTGCGTGTGCAAGTTGATGGAGAAATTGGTAAATGTTAGATTAGCCTATTTCCTGGACAGCGGAGGCCATCTGTCTTCTGCACAGTGCGGCTTCCGTAAGTTCCACTCCACGTCGGATGCTCTGCTCCGACTGGAAAGTGCCGTCTGCGAGGCTTTCCTTCGTAGACAGCACTACGCCACGGTGTTTTTTGATCTGGAGAAGGCCTATGATACCGCATGGCGATACGGTATCATGGAGACTTTCCACACGATGGGGGCGAGGGGACGCCTCCCAATTTTTATATATGAATTTTTGCGAGATCGTCGATTCCGCGTACGGGTGGGGGGAGCCCTCTCCGGCCCAAAGGAGCAGGAAGAGGGTGTCCCGCAGGGAAGTGTCCTCAATGTCACACTCTTTGCCCTGAGCATCAACGGCATCACCTCGGTGCTGCCGGAAGATGTTCTCGCTACGCTCTACGTGGACGACCTTTCGATCTCTTTTGGCGCGGCCCAGATGCCAACTCTGGAGCGTCGACTCCAACAGGCATTGAACCGCGTCTCTCACTATGCCGAAGCGCACAGGTTTCGGTTTTCTTTGGCCAAGACTAAGGTGGTGCACTTCTGCCGCCATCCACGGCTTCACCCCGACCCAGATTTGTTTCTTAATGGGGTGCGCCTGGATGTGGTTGAGTCGCACCGTTTCCTTGGTCTTGTATTCGACCGACGCCTCACCTGGGAGGCTCATATTCGCAGCCTTAGGGTCTCTTGTACCCGCGCCATGGACATTCTCCGTTCCGTGACGTTCAGCGCTTGGGGCGCTGATAGGGCTACCGCCTTACTTTTTTATCGATCCTTTGTTCGCTCGAAGCTCGACTACGGATGCGAGTTTTATGCATCCGCAGCCGAGCGTTTATTGCGGAAGGTGGATTCGATCCACCACACCGGCCTTCGCCTTGCGACCGGTGCCTTCCGCACTTCCCCCATTGAGAGCCTGTTGGTCGATGCTGGGGAGATGCCACTCGCTCTGCGCCGCGTGCAGTGCATCACTCGCCTGTACGCGCGAGCCCGGCGCCTCCCTCAGTCGCCAACAGCTCTCACTGCATCCGCAGCTGATCTCGATGGTGCCTATGCCGCCGAGAGACGCCAGTCATACCCTAAGCCCTTTGGGTTTAGGGCCAGGAAACTCCTTCGAGAAGTAGATATAGCTCTCGGGCCGGTGGCGCCCCTGGTTCTGCCCAGGACGCCACCCTGGAGGGTACCACATTTGGCTATTTGTCGCCACGCCTCTGCTCCCAAAGCTTGTACTGCGCCGGGAGTATTGCGTTCGACCTTTTTGGAGCACACATCGTGTCACGCTGGTACCGTGCCAGTGTATACGGATGGCTCCAAGTCCCAAGAGGGGGTCGGCTTCCACGCCGTATCCCCTCTGTTTGAAGTCAGCGGGGCTCTACCAGGCGCTGCGTCTGTCTTCACGGCCGAGCTGGTGGCAATACACCACTCGGTACGGGAGATTACGCGACGTGCCCGGTTCGGAGACCGGATTGTGATCTATAGCGACTCACAAAGCGCCCTGAGTGCTCTCGGGGCATTGGAATCTCCGCATCCCCTGGTTCGCGATATCCGTGACGCCACGGTTTTGGCGAGCCGGGCAGATGTCGAGATTATCTTCTGCTGGGTTCCTGGACATGTAGGAATTGCGGGGAATGAGCGCGCCGATGAGGGCGCCAAAGAGTCCGCGAGGACTCTGCGACCGGACCAGCGTTTCGCTCTTCCTCACACTGACTACATGGCAGGAATACGGGCAGCTCTTCGGACTGCTTGGCAAAGAAGATGGGAGACGGTCGAAGGGAACTTAAAGTTGCGTGCCATTGCGCCGCGACTGTTCCCATGGACCTATCCCCCAATGCCGCGGCGGCTTCAGGTTGCTTTCTGTCGTCTCCGAAACGGACACACTCGTGTGACGCATCGCTATCTGATGGAGCGCTCGCCTGCGCCCTATTGCAACGACTGCGTCGTCCCCCAGACTGTTCGGCACATTCTTGTTGAATGTCCCAGTCTGGGTGATCTTCGCGCACGACACCTGTCCCGGTACCGGGATGGGCGGGGTCGCTACCGCCTGTCCCTTGTTCTCGGGATGAGTGCGTGTACTTTGACTGGTGGACTTATTGACTTTTTGGGGGAGGACGGCCTTCTCCCTTTTATTTAACGCGATTTAATTGTTGTTGTTGTTTTTGTAATTGTTTTGTTATTGCTTTGTTATTGTTATTCCTTTTTATTGTTTTCTGTTTAATTTTTTAAAGTAGCCTAAATTAGGCTATTTGTTTATGGCAACTTATGCCTTAGTCGGCAGTCGCCAGATAGCCCCTTAATTAAAAAAAAAAAAAAAAAAAAATATTGGTAAAAAAATATTTCCTAACATCCAACCTGCACCTCTGTTTTTTAATTTTTAAGTGGTGACCCCTAGTCCTATTACTACCTTACAACTCAAATAACTTGCTAAAATCCAACTTATTCACCCCAAACAGATTTTAAAAAGCTCAATCATATCTCCCCTCACACACCTTCTTTCAAATGAGAACATATTTAGTGCCCTCAGTCTATCTTCATATTCAAGGTGCTTCAGGAAAGGTATTATTTTTGTAGCCCTCCTTTGTACTGACTCTAGTAGGTTGATATCATGTCTAAAATGTGGTGATGATGCTTGTATATAGTGCTCTAAATGTGGCCAGACATAAGAGTTATAGAGTTTAAGATGATCTCCTTACTCTTGTAGTTAACATTCCTCTTAATGTATCCTAGCACCCTATTTGCTTGATTTTTTGCCTCGATATAGTTCATCAAGAAGTTCAGTGACCTATCCACTACTCTGCCTAAGTCCTCATCCTCAATGAATTCAGCTAATGCCCATCTATTTTATAGCTAAATTCCCTATTATCCCTTCCCATGTTAAGAACTTTGCATTTTTTAAGGTTAAAAGTCATCTGCCACTTCTGAGCCCAAGCTAATAATTTATTTAAGTCACTCTGCACTTTAAAGCTACCCTTAACTTCTTTCACTACAGATGCCATTTTAGTGTCATCAGCAAAAATTGATACTTTGCTATTTCCAGCCTCCCCAAGATCATTTATATAAACTATGAATAATAAAGGGCCTAGAACTGATCCCTGAGATATGCCAGTGATAACGTCCCTTCACTGTGACCTCACCCCATTCAGTACAACTCTCTGTTTCCTGTTTTTCAGCCATTCAGCTATCCAATTCAAAAGGGCAATACTTGAATTTATGGGTGCATGCTAAGGGGGTGCTTTTTCTGGGTTACAATTAATGCATTCGTCTCTGCACATGTATTGAAAGAATTAAAGAGGATGATGCTGCCTACTTTAATGCTATTTCTGCCAAAAGTAACATTTTTTAGTACTTTCCAAAAAGACAGGGCGAAGTACCACTACATACCCTGCAACTTAAAAAACCCTTGTAATGTTCTTAATTTCAAAGGCTAACATCAGATTTAAATGAAAAAGGTGGTTGATAAATGTCGGTGGCTCTATCATTATCTTAAATTAGCTAATAAATAACCACTTCACGATAAAAGCTAAACTATCTCCACCTTTCACTATTATTATCAAGACGTGCTTCTTTTCCACACCTTTGCAAATATTCGCTCTTAAAATGAGGCCATGATGTATACAAAAGTCTATTAAATTGGCTGAGGAATTAATAAAAGTTGTATTAAAATCAAACAAACCGAATGCACAAGAATCACGCTCTTTTAAGTGCTTGGCTCCATGGTTATCAATGTTTGAAATAAAGTCAAATTAATGGTTGCCAGTGTGTGAAAATAATGGTTTATTTTAACATTGAGTAACCAAGTCTCACATATTTAAATGTCAATTTTAACCCCTTCAAGGTATAGTATCTTAAAAATATGTACCCTCTGCTCCAAACCGAAACCATATATGCTGACTGGAATGCGTAAAGGGACTTTTATTTTTAAACAAAATATAAAAAATTTAATACAGTACTAAACCAAAAAAATCAATGCATTACTAAATAATATAATTGAGTAGAATTGCAAGTACTTACTAAATAATAAAGAAAAGAGACTCCAAAACAAATAAAACACCGTGATTGGCCACATATGAAGCTACCGTCTGACATCATAAGGCCTAAATTGTAACCTAAAGGTGTAGCCCAGAAATAGCGTCCCCAAGTGTCCGCCCATAAACTGAAGTATTACCTTGGAAAGTTCTCTCATATCCCATGCATTTTTAATTTGTGAACTACTCTCCTATGTGGAACCTTATCAAAGGCTTTGTTGGAATCTAAGTAAATTACATCAACATTCTCTCGCTTATCTAATTGTTTAGTTACATAATCCATAAAATCAAATAAATTTGTTAAACACGATCTACCTCTTCTAAACCCACGCTGAGCATCATTTATTAACCTACCACTCTTTAGATTGTCAGAAATTCCCTTCTTAACTATCTTCTCAAGAATTTTACAAACTAGAAGTTAAACTTACTGTTATAAAGTTATTCTGGTCCTCTTTACTTCCCTTTTTAAAAATGGGCACTACATTCGTTAATTTACAAGCATTAGGTATTTCTCCAAACTCTAGTGATCAAGGATATATCTTCTCAAGAACTACTGCAATACTATCTACACCTTCTTTGAGTAACCTAGAATGAATGTTGTCTGGGCCAGATGCCTTGCTAGTATTTAATTCCAATATAAGCCATTTAATTATTTTCCTGTTCACATTAATGGTATTCAACACTACTTCCATTAACCTAGAATTATCATCAATTAATCTATCTTGATTCTCTTCTGTAAATACTGAAGAAATATGATAATTAAGAACCTACTATTTCCTCATCAGATTCTTTCAAAACTTGTTCTTATCTAATAGTGCCACTTTTATCACTGTTAGATTTGTTATTAATTCTATAATGACTAAGGAATTTTCTTGGATCTTTTATTATTATTTTGAGTTAAATTAATTTCTGCTGCCCTTTCACTCTTCTTAATAATCTTATTTAGCTGATTTCTGGTTGGCCTATATAATGGTTTAAGTTGTCAAAAGTACTTTCTTTCTGTAATCTCTGGTATGCCCTTTTCTTCTCAGAAATTTTCCTGCCATCTTCTGATTCTACAATAATGGCTTCCAACATTTTTTCCTAATAACCTTCATTGGAATACACTGTTCTTGGATTATGTTTAATATAGTCTTAAAAATGTCCCACATCTCATAAGTATTCTTTCCACTGAATTCTATATCACACCTAATGTGATTTAGCAAGTTGTGTAATTTATTGTAATCACCCCTATAAAAATTTGTTTCTAATGAACTTCATTGTGATGCACTGCTCCTGGACTATATTTTATATAACTATTCTTAAGTGTCCCACCTGATCTGATTTAGCAAGTTGGGTAATTTATCATAATTCCCCCTATAAAAATTTGAGATTTGTAGAGTTTGCTGATCTTGTACCATTCTCTATTTCCAAGTTAAAATGAACAATATGATGATCACTATTTACCAATGTTTTCCCGATAGTCAATTCTTGAACCAAGTGATCAGCATTTGAAAGAACCAGATCTAATATATTGGCATCCCTCGTTGGCTTATTAACAAATTGAGTAAAAGAATTATCTTCAAAGCATTCTAGAAACTTACAACTTACTCTATCCCTTCCTATCATATTTTCTCAGTCCACATAATTTAAACTAAAGTCAAAGAATAATCATATCTACTCTACATCCTTTACTTATTTCTCTGATCATTAACTCATCAATAACATCAGTCTATCCAGGTGGTCTGTAAAAGGCTCCCAAGTGTATTATTCTATATTTACCTGCCCTAATATCTATCCACAGAGACTCAACTTCTTGCTTTATAGACTTTAGATTTGAACTAATGCTATTTCTGATATACCTAAATGATCAACCTAGCACCAGTCATATCTCATAACATAACATAATTTCAATGATAACAAAAGCTGCAAGGGCCTATCAAAGGTCATCTGCATTTGTCACAATCCGCCAACAAAATGCAATCATAGGATTGTGTCAGATCATGCATCTACAATATACAATTTAAACCATCCACAGGAATGCCTCAAAAAGCATCATCATCAAGGCTCGTCAAAATCAAAATCACCCCATTATATACAAAAATTAAATACATCCATAGAAATAAGTCCAGAATCCCCCCCCCCCCCCTCCCTCCCCATATAATGATCTAATGTACAGTTGACTACATTCTAGTTTGGATTGTCATAGTGGCAAACAAACTATTTGAGTAATCTACCATTCTGTTGGTGGAAAAATATTTTCTAACATCCAACTTTCACCGATGTTTTTAAAATTTTAAGTGGTGACCCCTAGTCCTATTACTACCTTCCAACTCAAATAAACTTGCTAAAATCCAACTTATCCATCCCAGAACACACCTTTCAAATGAGAACATATATATTTACCTCAGTCTATCTTCATATTCCCCCTTAAGGGGCGCTGCGATTTGCCTTCCTGGCTGCCATACTGACGGGACTCAGCGCCCCGTCCAGCCCCAGCTTAGCCTCTTCTCCTTCTTTCAGTCAGCCTTTATTTCTCCCCTACTTCCTCACTCCCCCTACAACCTCCCCCACAACTTTCATTGGTCGGCCTCTATTTTCACAGGGTAGATACTGACCTTCTTCTCAGCCAACTATCCCGGATCGGGGCTGAGGGGGAGGGGACAATGTTTGTCTAACCCCTGAGCTCCGGTTTGGGATGGTGGGTTTTTAACAACCTGCTGCATCCCCACCTATACCTTCATCACATTCCCTTTCCTTCTCACTTCACACTATCAATTTTAACATAACATAATTTCATGGATGACAAAAGCCACAAGGGCCTATCAAAGGTCATCCGCATCCATCAAAATCCACCCACATAGGACTATATCAGATCATGCAGCTACTTTATAAACTATCCATAGGATTGTGTCAGATCACGCGCCCACAATATACAATTTAAACCAGCCACACAAGCGGATCAAAAACAAAAAGCACCATCGCCACGAGAAGACAAAATCAAATTCCCCCACAATATAATATAACAGATGACAAAAGCCACAAGGGCCCATCATAGGTCATCCGAGTCAAACGGCCTCTTTTTTAAGGCACCCAAACTCCCAAGAAAACTACATCCAGAGGATTGCGTCCAGAAACAAGGGTATCACCAATCAAGGCTTGTCAAGAACTAAATCATGCAGCTATAGATATATACAAATAAAATTAATATATTTAAAACTTAGGAACCATCACAACCTTCCCTCCCCATAAACTCATCCAACCTACTCTTAAATACATTTAAATTTGGACTACCTACCACCCTCCACGGCAATTTGTTCCAGAAGTCCACCACTCTATTGGTGAAAAAATATTTTTTTAAATCCAACCTACACCCTTGCTTTTTAATTTTCAAGTGGTGACCTTTAGCCCGATTTCCATCATCTAACTCAAAAAACTTGCTAACATTCAATTTATCTATCCCAGAAAATTTTTTAAACAGCTCAATCATATCTCCTCTCACACCTCCTTTCAAATGAGAACATATTTAATACCCTCAGTCTATCTATATATTTAAGGTGCCTCAGGGAAGGAATAATCTTTGTTGCCCTCCGTTGCATTGACTCAAGAAGGTTAATATCGTGTCTAAAATGTGGGGACCATGCCTGCATACAGTACTCTAGATATGGCCTAACATAATAGTTATAGAGTTTAAGAATAACCTTACTTTTGTAACTGACATTTCTCTTAATGAAACCCAGCACTCTATTTGCCCTATTTCTTGCTTCAATACACTGCTTAGAAAACCTTAATGACTTATCTATTACTACTCCTAGATCTTTCTCATCCTCTACTGAGCTCAGCTAATGCCCATCCATTTCATAGTTAAATTCTCTATTATCTTTTCCCATGTTAATAACTTTGCACTTATCAAGATTGAAAGTCATTTGCCACTTATGTGCCCAGGATAACAATTTATTTAAATCCCCCTGCACTTTAAAATATCATCAATATCTTTAACTACAGCTGCTAATTTGGTATCATCCGCAAAAATTGACACTTTATTATTAACTGCCTCCCCAAGATCCTTTATATAGATGACAAATAATAATGGACTGAGAACTGATTCCTGAGGAACCCCACTGATAACATCCCTCCACCCTGACTTTACACCATTTAGCACTACCCTTTACTTCCTATCTTTCAGCCACTCAGCTATCCAATTTGAAACACCCCCACATATCCCAATCATTTTTAATTTATGAACTAGTCTCCTATGTGGTACCTTATCAAATGCTTTACTAAAATCCAAGTAATTACATCTACATTCTCTCCCTTATCTACTTGATTTGTTATGAACTCCAGAAAGTCTAGTAAATTAGTCATACTTGATCTACTTGATCTAAACCCATGCCGAGCATCGCTGATTAACCCCTCCCCCCTCTCTAGATGTTGTCAAATCCCTTTTTTAACTATTTTCTCAAGAATTTTACAGACTACAGGAGTTAGGCTAACCGGTATAAAGTTATTTGGATCCTCTTTACTACCCTTCTTGAAAATAGGGACTACATTTGCTCTCTTCCAATCATCAGGTATTTCTCCATATTCCAGTGACCTAGTATACAACTTCTCCAGAGCTATTGAGATTCTTTCCACCCCTTCTTTAAGTATCCTAGAATGAATATTATCAGGGCCGGAGGCCTTGGTAGCATCTAACTCACCTATTAGTCCTTTTATCATCCTCCAATCCACACTAATGGTAGTAAACACCTCTTTCCCTGAGTACTATACATAAGAATATTTAGTTTCTCCTTTGTAAATACTGATGCAAAATGACCATTTAGTACCTCAACTATTTCCTCATCAGTTTCTCTCACAACCCCTTCATATGTGATAGGTCCTATTTTAACTCTGCCAGACTTGTTATTAATTTTATAGTAACTAAAGAACTTTCTATGATATTTGTTGCTATCCTGAGCTAATTTAATTTCTGATACCCTTTTTTTCTTCTTTATAATCTTATTTAACTCATTCCTAGCCATTCTATAATCACTTAAATTTTGAATATTATTTTCTACTTGTAATTTTTTGTATGCCCTTTTCTTCTCTGAAATTTTTCTAGCTATCTCCTGATTCCACCATAATGGTTTCCTACTTTTGTTCCTAATGGCCTTCATTGGGATACATTGCTCTTGGACTACATTTATTATATGCTTGAAAGTATCCCACATCCCATAAGCATTTTTACCTCTGAATTCTACATCCCAGTCTACCAAATTTAGCAAGCTTTGAAGTTTTACATAATCTCCCTTATGAAAATTTCGAACTTTTACAGCATTCTCTTTTATTTTACCCTTCTCAATTCCCAAATTAAAACAAACTATTTGATGGTCGCTATTTCCCAATGCTTCCCCAACAGTCAATTCTTGAACTAAATGATCACTGTTAGAAAGTACTAAATCTAATATATTGTTCTCCCTCGTTGGCTCATTAACAAATTGATTAAAAAAATTATCCTCAATGCATTCTATGAACCTGCCACTTGTTCTTCTATCCTTACCTATCATATTTTCCCAGTCCACAGAGTTTCACATCCCTTACTTATTTTCCTTATCATTAGATCATCTATATCATCAGTCTGCCCAGGTGGTCTGTAAAAAGCTCCAAAATGCACCATTCTATTTTTACTGAACCTAATATCTATCCAAAGTGACTCAACTCCATCCTGCTTTATTGAAGTATTTAGACTTGAAATTATGATGTTTTTTATATAGATAATTATTCCTCCACCAATCCTACCTGTCCTTTGACTAATGTACATATTATAACCCTGTAGATCAAATTCACTTATAGTGTCACTAAATTCTATTTCATTAACCCATGATTCAGTAACACATAATATATCTATATCCTCATCGGTAATATAACTAAATAGCTCAACCTTCTTGTTTCTAAGACTACGAGCATTTGTATAGAAACAATTTAACCCCCCTATCCCTGAAGCACCTCTTCCAACCTGAATGACCTCACCTCTATCGCCTTGGAACCTATTTCTGTTATCTGCTAAGTCCATTCTACTTTCAGTACTATAATGTCCTCTCATAATTCCCTGACCACTATTAGTATCTAGTTTCCCGCCCGCAAAGACCTAATAACACGATCATACTCCTCCCACAACACATCTACCCCCTCCTACTCAAATGCAGTCCATCCATCGCATACATTTCTTTCATTCCAACAAACCTATCCCACACATCCACAAACATGACACCTTCCATCTCACACATCCTCCTCACATAATCATTCAGCCCAATTGCACGAGACATCCATTCTACTCCAACATCCATTCTTGGAAGCACACCTGTCACAAAACCTTTCATTCTACTTTCTTTCACCTTTTCAATCAACCTCTTGTACCTCTCATGTATGTAACTCACATGCACCCACTTTCTTCACATCATTCACTTCTACATGTGTAATCACAACCGCATCCCTTGCACAGCCAGACACCAGCTCCTCATACCTATCAGACAGATCTCTCACTGCAGCACCTGGCAAACACACCCTCAAACCATTCAATCTACTTGCATCTAACTTCCTATCTAAATATCTAACTTGCGAATCACCCATCACAAGCACTTCAGTCAGACTCCTATTCCTAACCCCCACAGACCTAACTCCATCTCCACTCCTATTCTCATTCAAACTACCAGTCACTCTACCTCTACCCCCACCCCCATCAGTCATATCACTTACAGTTACTTCCTTTCTTAGGGCATTGAATCTATTAGTCAAGCTAATAGGTTCTGTGTCCCTCTGACTCACACACCTATTCTCTCCCTGGCTAACCACCTCAACAGAGGCAACCCTATTCTCACAAAGAATAGGAGAAGCCTCCCTAGCTACACATTTCCTAACCATTCTCCACTGTCCCCCATCCTCACTAGGCCTATTTCTAACTAATCTAAGGGGGCTAACTTCACTATCATATCCTACCTCCTCCACCGGCCCTCTACCTTCACCTGAAACATCTCTCTGGCCTACCTCACTACCTAACCTATTCCCAGTCCTAGGCCTAACACTAAGTTCCCTCCTGAGCTCAGAAACTAACCCCTCCAGCCTACATATCCTGTCTTAATCCTGCATTCTCATCCCCTCTAAATCTACACTGCATTCACGCAGCCCACATACAACACATGTATACCCCTCACCAACTACACCACAACCAATGCATACATTCCAACACTCATGCTCACTTTCATCCCCGAACTCCATCACTTATTCAAACAAAGAAAGAACTTAAGTAGTAATAAGAAAAAAAAGAGCAACTTAGCTTTTGCTGGTTCTGTGGTGAAAAACTGTAGAAAAATCTGAAAAATAGATCAACAGACCGAAATGAAATGAGATTTAAGGCACAACACAAGTCCAAATCAGTCGCTAATTAAACCGTCAACCTAGAAACGAGGTTTCAAAACACTAATTTAATTTATCTACTATCCACTACCATGCTGAAGGGCTGCCAGGTCACAAGGCAGGAGGAGTGGCCTTAAATGGCAGCACCTGGCTCTGTCAGCCCTATACGCACCCCTTGCAGAGCATGCTACTGCGAGGGGTGATGAGTGTCTGCATCCTGTAAAAAAATTATGGGCTCCACCGAAAAAATGTAAGTCTTCCCCCACCATGTGCTCCCGCAGAGGACCTTCCATCAGTCGCTTCCCTCAAAAGACCGGCTGGCTAGAATATTAAACCTAGCAGGGGTCAAGGCCTGTGCCTCCCCAACCTCGACTTGTGACACAGCTGCCAATGAGACCTGTGATGTCCTGGGGGGTGGGATGGCCAACTGGAGCCCCCCCATCTCCGAGATAGACATGGTCCTTGAGGCAACCCAGCCTCAGACGGTAGGGCCTTCGATAGGGGCAAATCTGGGCTCGGTGCCAAGCACTAAACTCAAATCTGCGCCTATACAAGGTCCTCCTCAAACAGCTCGGGTTTCCAAGGCAGTACAAGGTGGGGAGGGGGGATATTCTCCTCTAGCTGGTGCCCATATGGCCGCCAGGACCTTCTCCATCTCAGAGAAGCACCTTGCTGAGGCCGGTCCATCCTGCCGACACAGGGGAGAAGCAGGCTCATTCCCGACCCTCCTCTCCTAAAAAGAAGAAAAATGAGAAAAAGACAAGACTTGGGGCTCCTCTCCATCCATGGGGGATGCAGGGACAGATGGGTCTGCTGCCACTTCGGTAAGCGACCAAGCCAAGATCAGCACATCCGCCCCCTGGGTGCATAGCCGCTGACTAAGACTGAAAGTGCTAGTGCACGGATCTGAACCTCAATTACATCAGGGCCCCTCATTCAGAGAATACCGGGCATTTTCGAGCCCACTGGCTTCAAATGCTTGCTCGTTATTCGCTCCACTGATGGCAGCATGTTGGCTAAGGGCAATATGATCCATCAGAGGAGAGCTTTTGTCGAATGCGTTGAATCCCTCTGAGGCAGCCATGATTAGTGCCTTTCGAACACTTGATGGCACGCCTCTGAGTGTAACGCGGCACTGTACCATGAACTTCGTGAAAGGAGTAGTTTATGTGAGGGAACTCATGGACTACTCCATAGAGGACATCACATTAGAGCTGGCTGACCATGGGGCGGTCAAGGTCAAATGTGTGATGAGAAAACAGGGATGGTCTTCGAGACCCATCCCTATACTTTTCATCACATTCGACTGTGACAAGATCCCTGAGTCAGTGCGTGCCAGTTGGTATCACTACCGCATGAAGGCATTCGTGCCACTGCCATGGAGGTGCTATTACTGCCACTGCTTCGGCCATACTAATTGCTCCTGTCAATGTGCAAAGTCGGGTTACCCGAAACCTGTGTAAGTTACTCCAAGGTCACACACAATAAGTCCAAATTGTGTGTGGCCAAGTGTGTCAATTGTGGAGAGCCGCACCCCGCTTCATCGAAGCAATGTGGTGCGTATCTCCTTGGGAAGGAAATCTTGGCTATTCAGGCCCAGGATTGTCTCTCATTTTGCGAGGCTAAGGACTTGGTCCGGGCGCTTCCCGGGATGTCCTATGCCTCAATGTTGAAAGTACACCCTCTGCTCCAGGCCTACAAGTAGGGTAATTTCCGCGCCCATTCAGAACTATTCTGTGGGTTCTACCCACCCTGGGCGCTTCCCTGGTAAAGCTTGCGGCACAAAGGCTCCAGCCCCAGCCCCGGCTAAAACCAGGGCTCCCCCCCTTCCCCCAGCATGACTGTTTCAAGTAAGGTGAAATGGCCACGCACCTCCACCGAGTCGTTAGACTCACAGGAGGCAACACCCCTGAAGTTGGTTGCCAGGCCATCTTCTGGGGTTCCTAAAGCTGCCCCCCCGGAAATGAGGACAGCAACAAAGGAGCTTCAGCTCCTTCTCCCAAGCCCAGTGGTGGGCTGGGTGGCCCGGAGACGGTGGATCCTCGAAAAGAGGCCTCCCTGCCCACCTAAGATTTTGAGGCGGAGGGAGTAAAAGACTTGCATGGTGAGCCTAACCTCCCCCAATAAGTCCTCAAAGGCGACAGCGCATTGTCCAGCCAACAGCGCCTGGATTTCTGCCTCCGGGAAGCGTACGGCCATTCCCATGAGGGTCTTCTCTTCAAAGAGCCCTCCTCCCATCTCTTCCAAGCTAGGCCTGGAGGGCATCTTCCTTCAATGGAATTGCCGCAGACTCCGGGCCTACTGGGAGGAGTGCGGAGGCTCATCTTCTCCCATTCCCCGTTAGTTATCTTTTTGCAGGATGCCATGCTGGGCACATGCCCACTGCCCACCCTCCCGGGCTAAAAGGGTTTTGCAACCACACCACCACAGGATGGGGGCCAGGCGGGATAATGTGTGATTTACAACCTATTCTTCTCTTTGCTTTAGATACCTCCTTTCAGGCAGTAGCTATGCAGCTGCACCTTGATAAGAGGTATACTGTTATTTCCGCTTACATTCCACCATCAGCCAACTTCGATGCGGGGGACTTCCACCACGTTGTGGCACGGTTGTCGAGACCCTTTCTCTTGCTCAGAGATCTAAATGGTAGACACCCCCTCTGGGGAGACTACTCTATCAGTCCCTGGGGTCAAGTCCTTGCCGACTTGAACGACGAGCTTGAGATGGTTGTCCTAATTGTGGATGAGTTTACACATCACTGCCCAAGAACTGCTTAATTTTCCTGCCTCGATCTATCTTTGTGCTCTCAGGATACACAGCCTGATTTTGATTGGGGAGTGGTCGATGACCTCCATGGTAGTCATCACTTTCCCATTCAAATATCATTTTCTGGGCCGCTGCTGCCTGAGAGCCTGCCCCGGGGGTGTTTGTCGCAGTTGCCTTGGTCTGCATTTCAGGAAATGACTGAATTATATATCTCAGTTGAGGAGTTTAGGTCGGTAGATAAGGCCTTGAGTTCTCCGGCAACCTCATCGCTGCAGGCCTAGCTACTATTTCTAGAAGGTCTGGCCATTTTGCACGCCGACCAATTCCGTGGTGGTCAGCCGAGTGTCTGACGGCCCTCAAGCAGAAGCGCTATTCCTAAATACGCTATAAGCGCTGCCCGAACAATTTCACTGTTGGTGAATTCGAAGCACGCCCTCGCTCTACTTGGCGGGCATACATGTCTTCACTTAACGGGAAGACCCCTCTATCAGAGGTGTGGAAGCGAGTCAAAAGGATTCGGAGCAAGTTCTCGCAGGACCTCCCCTCCCATTCTCCAGGAGAATGGGACCACAATCTCGGACCCCGGGTCCGTGGTGGAATCTTTCGAGACTGCTTTCTCCGCCAGCATTCAATGCACGTTGGGATGTCGCGGAAGGCCGCTAGTTGTACTCTACTTCCACTCTTGCTTTGTGCGCGGACACCGCCCATTCTCCTGACGATATCCCGTACGCCATGCTTCGACACCTGAATCAATGAGGCATGGCCTTTCTGTTAGATTTGTTCAACAGGATCTGAGTGGAGGGTCTCCTCCCGGATTCCTGGCGAATCGCTATTTTGCTCGCCCTTCACAAACCGGGGAGGGATCACTCTACTCAGGCCGGTTTCCACCCAATCTCTCTAACCTCTTGCGTGTGCAAGTTGATGGAGAAATTGGTAAATGTTAGATTAGCCTTTTTTTCTGGATAGTGGAGGCCATCTGTCTTCTGCACAGTGCGGTTTCCACAAGTTCCACTCCACGTCGGATGCTCTGCCTCAACTTGAAAATGCCGTCTGCGAGGCCTTCCCTCGTAGACAGCATGGGGTGCTGATAGGGCTACTGCCTTACTTTTTTATTGATCCTTTGTTCATTCGAAGCTCGACTACAGATGCGAGTTTTATGCATCCGCAGTTGAGCCTGTATTGCGGAATACCGGCTTTCGCCTGGCGACTGGTGCCTTCCGCACTTCCTCCATTGAGAGCCTACTAGTCGATGCTGGGGAGATGCCACTCGCTCTACGCCTTGCACAGTATATTATTCACCTGTATGCACGAGTCCGGCATGCCCTCAGTCGCCAATAGCTCTCAGTCGGCAATAGCTCTCAATGCATCCGCAGCTGATTTTGATGGTGCCTATGCCACCGAGAGAGACAGTCATATCGTAAGTGCTAGGAAACTTCTTTTGAGAGCTAGGTATAGATCTCGGTCCCAGTGGCGTTCCTGGTTCTGCCCAGGATGCCACCCTGGAGGGTACCACCTTTGGCTATTTGTCACCATGCCTGCTCCCAAAGCTTCTACAGCACCGGGAGTATTGTGTTTGATCTTTTTCGAGCACACTTCGTGTCATGCTGGAACCGTGCCAGTGTATACAGATGGCTCCAAGTCCCAACAGGGGGTTGGCTTCCACGCTGTATTCCCTCTGTTTGAAGTCAGTGGGGCTCTGCCGAGCTGGTGACAATACACCACTCAGTATGGGAGATTATACGATGTACCCAGTTCGGAGACCGGATTATGATTTATAGTGACTCACAAACCTTTTGGAATCACCGCATCTCCTGGTTCGCGATATCCATAACGCCACGGTTTTGGAAAGCCGGCCAGATGTCGAGATTATCTTCTGTTGGGTCCTGGACATGTAGGAATTGCCGGAAATGAGCGCGCCTAAGAGTCCGCAAGCACTCGACGACCGGACCAGCGTTTCACTCTTCCTCACACCGACTACATGGCAGGAATACGTGCATTTCTTTGAGCTGCCTGGCAAAGAAGATGGGAGACTGTCGAATGGAACTTAAAGTTGCATGCCATTGCGTCGTGACTATTCCCATGGACCTAGCCCACAATGCAGCGAATGCTTCAGGTTACTTTCTGTCATCTCCGAATTGGACACACTCGCGGGATGCACCGCCATTTGACGGAGCGCTCGCCAGCGCCCTACGGTGAAGACTGGTTGTCCCCCAGACTGTT
Source organism: Ceratothoa steindachneri (assembly GCA_963969495.1). Classification (NCBI taxonomy): domain Eukaryota; kingdom Metazoa; phylum Arthropoda; class Malacostraca; order Isopoda; family Cymothoidae; genus Ceratothoa; species Ceratothoa steindachneri. The sequence goes on along the minus strand of OZ018317.1, from coordinate 65,320,652 downwards.
GGGCACATTCTTGTTGAATGTCCCAGTCTGGGCGATCTCCACGCATGTTACCTCTCCCGGTACCAGAATGGGCGGGGTCGCTACCGCCTGTATATTGTACTTGTAAGTTCGTGTATGTTGACTGGTGGACTTATAGACTTTTGGGGAAAAGCCGGCTTTCTCCCTTTTATTTAAATTTTTTTTATTTCATTATAGTAGGTCGCACGTTCCTCCGCCGGGGGACCTCCCCTGACACTAGAGCTTGCTTCCTGATTATTGCCTATTTCCTTTTTTTATTTCAATCATTTTTTTTGCATCTTATTTTAAAGATGCCTAGTATTAGGCAGTGTTAACTATGGCGACTAATGTCCAAGTTGGCAGTCGCCAGATGAGCTTTTTAAAAATAAAATATATCTTCAGGGAAGGTATTATTTTTGTTGCCCTCCTTTGTACTTTTATACTGAGTGTAGTAGATTGATATCATGTCTAAAATGTGTTGACCATGCTCGTATGCAATACTCAAATGGAGCCTGACATGCGAATTGTAGAGTTTAATAATAACTTCTTTACTCATGTAGTTAACATTCCTATCATGTCTAAAATGTGGTGATCATGATGTATACAGTACTCTAAATGTGGCCTGACATACAAATTGTAGAGTTTAAGAATAACCTCTTACTCTTGTAGCTAACATTCCTCTTAATGCATCTTACTTTTATACTGACTCTAGTAAGTTGATATCATATCTAAAATGTGGTGACCATGCTTGTATAGAGAACTCTAAATGTGGCCTGACATACAAATTGTAGAGTTTAAGAATAACCTCTTTACTCTTGTAGCTAACATTCCTCTTAATGGATCTTAGCACCCTATTTGCTCTATTCTTTGTCTCAATACACTGTTTCGAAATCTTAAGTGACGTCTAAGTCCTTTGCATCTTCAAATGAATTCAGCCAATATCGATCCATTTCTTAGCTAGATTCCCTATTATCCCTTCCCATGTTAATAACTTTGCATTTTTTAAGGTTAAAACTCATAGATCTGTCACTTCTGAGCTCAAGCTAATAACTTATTTAAGTCACTCTGCACTTTAAATCTACCCTCAACTTCTTTGACTAAAGCTGTAATTTATTGTCATCAGCAAAAATTGACACTTTGCTATTTACAGTCCATCTAAGATCATTTATATAAATATTTCAATTGTGCATATTGTAGATGTACTACTCTCATACTGCCTGACCAAGTTGACAACACGCTCATGTTTATTGATGATTTTGTGCTTTAATTCCAAAGACATCATCCTTTTCTTAGGACCCATAGGTAATACTGTACAGTATAACAAAATAACTACACAAAAAGCACCAAACACAATGGAAAAAGCAACAATGATGCAACAGAGCTGCTTGCACTGCAAGGTAACCACATAAACTGAACAAGGCTCAGCAAATGTGGCAGCGCGCTCACTAAGCTACCTTAGTAGTGGTGTATGTGAACCTCATTTAGGATATATTTTCTCTTTTAAATTTTCATTTTACTCAGATTAGTTTCATCTATGTATACTCATATATTAAGATATAAAATTTTAAAGAGAAATTTATATTTTCTTGTTTAAATTTTTGTTTTAATTATTCATATCAGGAATTTTTTCTTTTGAAATGTCCCCAAACTTTGAATTTGTTTTTCTTCCTTAAATGAAATTTCTATATGGCATACTTTAGTTTATTTAACCACTTAAGCTGATGATTTATAAAATATGAGTTGGAAAAATATCCAGATGATAAACTTAATAAAGAGAGAAAGCCATCATCACATTTTTCATGCAAATGATTAGATAAAACCAAGAGTTGGAGTTAGTCAAACTATTGAAAAACTAATGAGTCAGTGTTTTAGCCTACCTACTCCATGCCCCTGCTCTCAAGGCCAGATGTTGATTGACTAACCAGTACCAAAGAGCTGAAAAGGAGAAGGCATCTTCGGTCACAAATTCACTGCCACACTCAAACATCCTTATCCTAAAACTCACAACAACACCCACTCACACAGATCATCACTCACTTGTCATTTATCCACCTCTCTGCTTTCTCACTTTTATCTGATCACTGAACATGTGTGCACATATGTAAAATTTCAATACCTCTCTCATCTTCTTCATTCCATGCACCCTGAAAAAGAAGAAAGTTTTAGACATTTTGGGGTGGTGATTGGAGACGGACTCCTACATAACTACTAGATCCCTCCCACTTAAGTTCGCCTCATCTCATCATGTCTCAATTCCTATTTTTGCAAACATATTTCACTCATTCACAATGCTTTTGGCATCACCCAGTCATACTCTTTCACTTTGCCTCTCCTATTTGCACAGGGCTGACAATTGTCCCTGTCATATGTTGCAAAGTCTCTTTGTCATGTCTATCCATGTCCCTTTCTCTATGCACTTCATCCACACACACATCTGACATTCCCTGAGGAATCTTACTCAAATCTTCAACCAGCTTCTCTACTTCATCCATTAATCCTTCCTATTTTTTCATAGCATTCATCAACTCTTGCTTTAATTGCACACTTATCCCATTTATACTTGCTAACATACACTCACTCATTCAAAGGAAATTTACAAATACTATACATTCTATCATATACCCCATCTCAATCTTGAAAAAATCCTGAAAACTATCCCACCTCACTCTCATTGAATTGTACCATCCATCAATCCTTTCTCGACTGTTTCCTCTTATGCTTTCCCCTTCCATGTTCGACCTACACTTAACTGCTTCACTTCTAAGGCACTAGCTATAATTTCCACTCCTTCGCAGTCTTCCATGCTTTCCAACACAAACTCATTCACCGGATTTTGCACCAAATATTCAGGAGCTTCACGCCACTTTCGTAACTGACATTGATGCGCTCTACATTCCTCCAAACTTCCATCCTTCTTGATGAACTATCACATAACTTACTCCATTTGACCACACCTTTCTCACCACACATGGACCTTCAAACTTCTCTTTTAACTTATCCACATTCAGTCTACCTTTTGTTTTGATCTCTTTCAGCTGTTTATCTACAACAGAAATTTTTTTAACCTTAATTACCTTTTCTCCATAACTCATGATCACTCTCACTAAGTCCCATATGTGGCCTAATCATTCTTTCAAAATTCATCAAATACTTACATGATGTCATTCCAGTCACCTTATGCACTGTCATGTTATACACCCAAAGTACTCTTCCCAAACATTCATCCCATTCTTTCCCCATTAATTGCAACATCTCACTCAGGACTCTTTCAGCCAATCCATTCACACTAGGTACATACAGCATTGTTTGCACATGATCTATCTCCCATTCACTCGACAGCACTTTAAAAGTACATCACACAAACTCAAGTCTATTGTCACTCAACATTTGTGCAGGCTTACACATGCACATGGGTAACATTCTCTCACTCACTATAGCAAGACTCAACAATGATTTATTTATCACAAGTGCCACATATGCAAATTTACTCTTATAAACACCATTGTAACCATTCCTACATACCCTCTTACAGTCATTGGAAGAGAGAGACAATACTGATTACTGATGGAGCAGCATACACTGATGATATTTTTCTTTCTGGTACACTTCACATGTAGTCACTACATCCCCGCAAATCTTTCTCAAAAAGGGAGTAAACACACATCCTTTCATACATTCTCGCAATTTATTTTTACCCATATGTCCAAATATATCATGCACAATCTTCACCATTACAATCATACCACATACAGAAAACATTGGAATATAATCATCCTCATCATCTATACATCACACAAAATACACTAAGTCCTTGCATACCCCAAATTTTCCAGCAAACCTTCTAAACTCTTAATATGCCACTCCATTCATTTGCAGGAACACTTCATCATACTATCTTTCAATTCATGCACCATTGGACACAACTCTTGCATTCTCTCTATATCTTAAGCAGTCATCAGCTCTTCACTCAAATCAATACTTGCTACTACTGCAAATCCAGTTGAACCTACAAGCTCACTCTGCAAATTCCCAACTTTTATAACATCTTTCACTAAATATTCATTACCTACATCCACTGAAATCTTATTCTTACGCAAAAAAATTCAATCCCAAACCAAAAACAATACATTAACTCATTTTCGCTTAACACAACAAATTCATGCATATAATATGTCATTCAATCTCCCCATGCATATAGACAAACTCACTTCGTCCCATGCTATAATATGTCCACTTGTTGAAACTGTCACACCCATTCTGTCTCCTGTAGTCTCACACACTAAATCTGTCCTTCCCTTCCATAATATCTACATTCATTCACAATTCACCTTCATTCGCCTCATTTGCTCCAGGCCTGACTCTAGGCCTACCTTTCCTAACTACTTTCCATTGACCATCTTCCCACTTTGCCCAAATTCTAGCTAATACAGGTTGGCTAACCCCACATGCTCTAGAACTATCCCTATCCCTACCTATATCTGACACTTCTACTTATCCTACCTCAATATCTACCTTGCTTCCAGACCTAGGCCTAGCACTAATTTACCTCCTGAACTCAGAAACTTCAGTCTATACTCAAAAACCAAGACTGAGACCATTAGTACCTCACTATGAGAATTGTGAATTCTTGTGGAGAAATTAACAAATATTTGTGTCAGTGTTTTTTTTTTCTTTCTATGGAAGACAGAATTTTTAAATGCATTAAAAAACATGGTTAGCATTTTAAACACTTGCTTTAATTATGTTTTATAACTATTGTTCTACTATCATGTACATTTTAATTTCTTAAATTGTGACTAGAATTTTTAAAAAATATTAATTGGGAATAAGTACTTATTGACTGCCCAGTTACTTCTGCCTCATACACTGTTTATTAAAAGGCAGTGTTGAACTGAATTTTCATACTGAGATAAATCAAAGATTCATGTAAAGAAAATTTTTCATTGACCTCAATCTATAAAAAATTAAATGTTTTTAATTTTATTTTCAGGTTTAATATATCAGCAATGGCTCCAAATTTTAGTAAGATTGACTTTTTAAATAATTTGAACAAAGATACAAAAGTATTTGCTCTGCTCTCATCATCAGCTTTAGGTTATTGGCTCTATACAGTGGCAACTTCACAAAATATTAAATGGTAAGTCTGAATTATTTTAATTTTTCTATAGTAAAAACAATGCAACTCGGGTATAAAAAGGTGCCTTGTTAAATTGGCTGTCTTATAGGGAAGAAAAGGTGAGGGATATCTACCAAAGTTTTCATCAGTAGAGAGACCGAGGACAAGCTTTTCTACACTGAGCACCATAGTTTAGGTTTTTTGAAAACATATAAAAAGGAAGTGATAGGAAGCGCAGTTATTGAAAATTGTTTATTTTTTTGCTAAATTTGAATCAGATGCACAAATTATCTCAATGTATTTGATGTAGTTTATGTAGTGAGTTTGGAAGTGTTTGTGGATGGGGGGGGCTTGACTCAGAATTCCTTTGATAGGCGTCTGTGGGTTTTGTCATGTTATCCATGAATGTTATGTTATTGAGATCTTGGAGTTGAATTTTGATAATTATTTTAACCAAATCTCTTTTATTGTCCTGTATTATTTTTAACATTTGTTTTTCTGAGAATTTACAATTTTACTTTCCTGATATTTAGCCATTTCTTTAGTCTTTTATGTCAGTGATGGATTATGAAAATTAATTTTAAACTCACATTTGACTCTGCTTAATTTATTTCTGATCAAAGTTCTGTTCAAATGAAAATAGAAGATTGATCAATAATTCTATAGAATATTGATATAAAGTTAGTCGAGGCTGATAGGTAAATTATTAATATAATTTAAGACATGATACATTTTGTAATCTCATCTAACTTCTTTCTCTTTAGGGCTACTTATATTTATTTATGGCAAAAGTATATTAATTGAACTTGAAAGTCTCTTGCAAAAGATCCCTATGCATTAGTTTTACAATTATCAGTGCTCAAGGAGCCTTTGTTGAGTTCGATAGAAAAAGGATAATTTATAAGGGTTTTTTGCCACTATTTGAGACTTTTAATTTTTGTGTAGGGACCTGCAGTTAAACATGGATCTGAGCTTAGGTTAGGGATCACCACAGTTTTTACCCAATTAAACATAGTGAGACCATCAAGAACGCCTGTATCAGGTTCCAGTACCACCTGGATGCTCTGGTGTAGGCTGATGTTGATTTCATTGAATAAAATGAAGTCCAATCCTTTAAGTCTTGAACATGTCATTTTGGTAAATAAATCTCTATAAATGAACTCTGTTATTCATAACAATATATTTTAAGAATGCAATTTTTTTAATAGTTTGAATTTTAGTTTGTAAGTCACCTGGGAATATTTGAAGCTTTTATTCAATTTTTTTTTAAGATTTTATTTACAGTTCAAAAAACAGCCAGCACAGCTGGGTTTTTGTATATTTAAATCTTTTATTAAAGTTCTTGGAATATTTTAAAACAAAATTAATTACAAATCGTGCAACTCATAAAATGTATTAAAATTAAGGCATGATTGTTTTAAATTTTTTTTGTTTGTAAAAGCAGATTTAGATGGAGAAAAAAGAGCTCTGAGGATTGCTTTTTCTGTATATCAAAAGAATTCTGTTAAAGGTTTTTCTTGTCTTTAGGCCTAGCAATAAAATGTCGATCTGAAAAACATAGACCAAGAGTAAATTATTAGGAGATACTAGGAACCTCTTAATTTTTTTTAGACCCAAACTCTGTTGTTAGAACCAGATAAGCCATAGTCCACAGATTAAAGGTCTGCCTGTGAAGCGCAAGCTCATGTAAGGAGTAGCAAAATTCCTCCTTGTTTTTTATTATATTGGTTAGGCAAAAAATTACCCACCACACCCACAAACTTACCCCTAGATTTGGATATTATGTCATCATTTAGCCATCTGCCTCTATGCCTTGAGGAGTAGTGGTTCATTTGTTCACCAAGAGTAGTATTATTTGCTTTATTACCTACCCAATATGAGAAGCAGAGTTAGTCTTAAAACCAATAATTAAATTGTATCTGTTACGAATGTCTGTGCATGCTTACCTCTGAACAATGACTGCAGCGGAGCGGCACCCAGCCACCATTACACCCACCCACTGCACTGCTATGACATCATGCCACACCATAAACAAATGAACAGTGTGCAGCATACAATTGCGCACTATTATTACTCCACCACATATTAAGACAATTCATCTCTTCTTTTTACTGCCTGATCTTGTTTGCAGTGAAAGCAACTTGATAAACAACCATTAGTCTTTACTGATAGCGGCCCGCAGCTGCTGGGTGGACGCTCCATGCTTGGTGAGATTCTGCTAGTTGTTGTGATGTGTCAACCCAAGTCACCAATGTTATATCCTTTCTAGCAAGCATATCATGTAGAACAGCCACATCATTAATCATCAACATTTTTAGAAGAGTACAGAGCATCAGCCAAACTCATGTTGTCCACAAAGCAATGAATGTTAACACCAGCGCAGCGAGATATTTCAACAATGATACTGGCAATGTATACTGCAGTTTCAGTGCACTCAAGAAGAGCTAGGGTCTCAGTAGACAATGTTGACTTGACAACACGCCAGATTTTCCTAGTTTGCCAGTAGATCGGACAACCAGTATCACTCTCATCCTCCAGGAATACAATAAATGCTCTTTGCGAATCACGATCAGCCAAATTAGCAAAAGCTTCATCCAAATAACACTTTAGAGAACAGGCTTCGAGTGGCTCAAGCTTAGGAAAGTCTAATCTGATGTTGTCTCTTGTCACTTGAACTATTAACTTATTCAATCTTACCAAATCACCAACAGTTGCCTTGTTACATGCAACACTCATTGACAAGTTTCAAAGCAATGTCTGCTCTGGTATGTGTTGCGATCCAGTTCAGTTGTCCAATCAAAGCTCTGTACCGTCTTTTCCATCAGTGTTAAATCACTTGTTTTAAGAAGAGCACGCTGATGACTGATGCCGACAGGTGTCAAAGTTTTGAAGCATACTGGTACCAGTCAACAGTCAAGCCATCTGTGTTGATGTTCAAACCAACATACTTGAATGATGCTGATGCTAGGCTGCCAATCAAGAACATGTGATGTAATTCCTTAACATCATCCTCCTCAAATGCATCAGTTCCTGCCCATAGAAAATCATCAACATAGACTCAAATTATGCCCTCAAAATTGTTGTCATTGTATCACAAAAACAAAGAATTATCTAATGAACACATGTGAACACAAAGCATTGATAATACATCCTTCACTCTTAAATACCAAGCTCTGGCGCATCACACAAACCGTACACAGTCTTCTTTAATTTCCACAAGTTACCATTAAAATATTCAGGAGGAAGTTTCAAGTAAATCTCAGGTTCATTGATGTCAGCCTTGATGTCAACAGTGCAACACTCCCACTGCTTGGAAGATGCCAGAGACAAAGCCAGATGTACTGCCTCCCTGGAACATGTAGGTGTATCCTTGCACAACAAGATAGTGTTCTCTTCAAAGCCATGTGCTACTAATCTCACTTTAGTAACAGTCTTATTACCTTTCACTTTCTCATTTATCACCCACCTCACTGATACGACATCTTGACCAACAATTTTTATCTTCATAAACATTGTTGTTTCTCCAGTTTTGCATTTTGGCTTCGCTATTAAATATTACAACCATTTCTACACTGCCACGTATCACAGACAATTCAACAATATCATTGAAGTCAATATAACCAACAGTACCATCAGAATTGTACCTGACATTGAAACAATTATGATATTTGTTCCTTGTGGCTTTTCCTGCTCTACTTATCACCTTACCAGAGACAAGTTCACCAGTAGCTGAACTCACACCTTGAAATCACTCTCCAACTTTGATTTAGGCTCCAGAGTTACCGCCGTTGTCAAGATAACTATCTTCATGTTGATTCTCATTACTATCAGCCGGCTGATGCCCTTCAGCAGCTCCATTACTGCCGTCATTTTTGCTGTCATGGCTGTGATCATCCTCATCATCCACAGGAGCATAGCAGTCCTCTTCACCAGACGTCTGTTGCTCTACACCATCTGGTATAGTGTCACTGCACATGGTTGTGCTAACTGGAGCATGGGTTAAGCAACAAGCATGAACTCTCACATAGACAGCAACATGATGAACCAACACCTGCTATCTGTCACGTCTGATCATAATACCTGGCCTGTGCCACTCATTATTGTCATTACACTTATAGAAAACTTCATCACCATTACTTAGATTTTCCACATCAGTAGTATGCACATGGCTTCTTAATGCTCTATTCAGTCACTCGTTTGACTTGATCTTCAAAAACTGCTGCCTGGAAGTGTGTGCAGCATTCAAATTATTACAATAGTGGAAGCCATCACCGGTTTGCCCACAGGAAGTTTATTGCAAAACACATTAGGCATAGCAGGGTCAAAGCCAAATACTAGTTGGTCTGGTGAAAATCCTTAATTATTCAATTCAACAAGAGACCGTGCTTGCCCAGGTAAGTACGGTCTCTGGATCACAACTACAATCAGTCAGAATTTTATTTACCAGTACCAATGACTGCATTTAGCCATTCAATAGTCCAGTTTTCCACAGGCTCTCTGCTGCTGTAGTCATCACCTTTATATTGAATGCTTCACCAAGGGGTCTCATCTCATCATTATTAGTTGAAGCAGTTTTGTTTTTGATTACTGTTGCCCTACAAAATCTCGTATCCATGTCGACTATCACAAGAAGTAACATTGACCCCACACTTTCAAATCCATTACAATACTTTCATTAAAACTCATCACCATTGGTAAACATACTAGGAACAGGTTTTTTAAATTTAGCATATGTTTCACAAACACCTAATAAATCATTAATTTCCTTTTCAAGTTCAGTATTGTTACTACCTGCATTTCTTATAAGTTTTATCAATTTTTCAGCTGTCCAAATTGTTTGTGTAGCTTCAAGGCAACTTCGCATCAGTAGAAGCCAACATCACCTCGTAAATGTTAGCCTGGTTTAGTCATCTACACAATGGTAGTACATATTATCCAGATTAAGTAGAACCTAGCTAGACCCATTTATTGTCAATCTTCACATTGTTGTTCATAAAATCCCAAACCATGCCAGCAGTTTTCATCAGGAATTGAATATTAGCTGCAACAACATTGGTAGTAATTTCCACACGCATGTTATTAATCTAGCAAGGAATTGTTAATTTCTTTAATGAAGGTACAGAGGCGCCATCAACAAATGTAAATGTTGAAACAGATAGCTGCTCTCTAATCAATGACTAGTCATATTCAGATAAGGAATTTAGGTATTGCTGCAGCCACAAACTACCACACACTGTAGCAGAACAACTGGTGTCTAGTATAGCGCAGCCTTCTGACTCTTCAAGCAATAAAAAAAGCTTAGTTTCCCTTGCTTTGTTGTGTACATCACCCATAAATATTGATAATTGCACAATTTCATTCGGATCATCTTCTTTAATAACCCTATTGTTATTGTTCTCATATGCATGTGGACACCGATGTGCCCAATGATACTTCAAATCACAAACTGCACACTGAGACACTTGACCATCACGTCCTATAGGATTAAGCTTATGAGCTTGTGACTGCAAATGGTAGGATTCTTGTCCAGGTACCACACAGTCCACACTACTCGTAGTACCCTGACCCAGTGATGCACAACCATCACGGTAGGAACCTTGACCATGCCATCCACCACGATTAAACAATGCCTCACCACTAGTAGGCTTGTCAGCACAAAACATTGGCTCACTCTTGATAATAACAACAGGTATCATAGTCATTGTGCTTGAAGCACCGATCTCATAACCAAAAACACGTTTTAGAGTAGATTTCATATTAGCCTTGAAAACCTCACTGATGGCTGACATGACTAACCTCACTTCATTTTCAGGAAGTTTACAAACACCAACAATATAAACGCCATCACAGGATCAGGAAGATTCCTATCTTCCTGCAAAAATTTGAAATACATGTGCTCAGAATCGCTCACAAACTTAATGTTTACGCTTTCTGACCTACGAAAATTGTACAAATTACAAAAATTTTTAAATTACCAATGACCCTTTTGGGGTAGAACAGTCCATCTAGTTTCACCAACAAAATTTTGACACTCATCCTTTTTAAAATGATCAACACTGATTTCTGAAGAGGCTGCCTTACCCCTTCCAGTCAAGAAAAGATGAATCGGTAATGCGCATTTAGTTTTCAGCAATTTAGTAAGTTCCTTCTAAATACCAATATCTTTTTTCCAACTGTTATAGCACCCATCATTGTCAAGTTTAGGTGGGCATTTTGATGAACAGGCACTGCTATTAGCCCCTTCCATAACAGAGGCCATGATGTAAGGGCTCTGCTACCACTGTTAAGAACGTCAGAGCATGCTTACCTCTGAACAACGACTGCAGTGGAGCGGGCACCCGGTCACCATTACACCACCAGCTGTGATGTGACACTCACCAGCTGCATGGCCATGATGTCACACCATGCCATAAAGAAATGAACATCGTGCAGTGTACAATTGCATGCCATTATTACTCCACCAGATATTAACAGTATCACTCACTGCCCCCATATCATATAGGTAACTATATATATATAAAAGCCAGGTGAATCAAACCATTCTACTCAGCAGATGTGATCAGTTTGAATCATGGAACATATTTAAAGCATCATTTATGTTTTTATCAACAATTATACCAAACACTCCCCCTCCCCCCAAATATAGTCTTTCACCAACTGAAGGGAAAACGTTATGACTGGTATGGAAGGTCATGCCAGTTTATGGCTGGTAATGTCACCTGTTATGACTGGAGAAAGTTGTCTGATACAACTGGTGAGGAAGGTTATGTCAGTTTACGTTACGGCTGGTAACATTGTCTGATCCAACTGGAGAAGGCACGATGCTACACAGAGGAAGAGAGGACCAGTCTCTTAAATGTTTGAATTGGTTATGTCCAAATACATGAGGGACAGAAGGATGTAATGAGACAACCTCAAGGTGGTGGATTTATGTATAAGACTCTCTCTTCTCTCTAACAAGAATTTTTTTAGTTTTATATATACTCATTTCAAATGCGTGTAGTTACATAAAATATTAAACTGTAGGAGAGGTTTTATAATAATGGTTGTTATATTTGATTTAGTTACTAATTTTTTAAAGATTTTTGCCATTGAGCCACTGGTTATATAGACAAATATACAACTCTACACTTACTTTAACTTAGTTCATAGGTATCTAGGTATTCAGGAATAGAACTACTGTTCTTTCTATAGTATATGCAAAGATTGTAGTTATAGCCATTCCATTCCTTTTCACTGTTGCATAAAATGAATAGTTTTATTCCAAAATGGGCCCCCTTAGTTTTGATGAATTGGTGAAACCCTAGCCTTCTTTTTCAGAGAACAAGGGCTTCATCAACTGCACAATTTTCACCAGCATCAATGTTGTTCATTGCATTGGTATTCAGCATATTGCAGAAAATGCTTAAATGAATGGATGAATCATTCTTTTTTTACATCTTTTACTTCACTAAATCTTAGAAACTTCATTATAGAAGGGTAGTAATCCCTGTTCATAATCAATCCACAATAAAGTAAACCCCTGGTGAAGTGGTGTTCCAGATCAATACAAATTTATCTCACAGAGTTTATATAAGCCTGTATAAAAATACAAGGCAAGAAATGTATACACATTGTCATTATTTGCATCCTCCCATTGTATTCCATATGATATACCTTGATGAGATATAACCTCATCAGTTATAAACTTTTTGAAAACATCCAATACACTCATATTTTCATTACAATCAAGAGCAGGATTTGTACCACTGTAACTATGAACTAACTATGGTAATATTTTAGGCATTGTGTCTGCAAAAATGTCACTAACTCTTCTCCACCCTTCTGACAAAGTAACTTCTTCATCTGATATATTGAACATATCACTATCATAGCAATTTATTGTTTCATCATCACACTCTATGGGTTCATGATCACTATTATCTATGTCAGAATCAGGTATTGTGAATGTTTAAAAAATTAAAAAAACTAATATGGGTATTTCACAGAACAACTAGGTAGGCAATGGCTATTTCACAACTAAGTCACAATGGGTTCATTCGGCTCCACCCACTGCATTTGTGATTGGTTTACTCAAATGATGTCACATTTTTCAAGCAGACTCCACCATTGTTCATATAGCATCACTCAGTCAGTTTCCAAATTTCATTTAAATCTATTGGAGGTGTTTTTTTCAAGATGCTCACATGAGCATCACCGAAATATGTACTGGCATATCACGTGATGACCGTTTGGGAGTCATTGAGGGGAATGGGTTAATGAACTTTTGGGGTTGCTGAGTTTTGCTATCGCATTCTTCCTTTCCTGATCTTTTTTCCTTTTCTTTTCATTCCATCTTTTTCTTCATCCATCTTCATCTCCACTGCATAAAATCACCCTGTTTATTATATTTTTCTTTGACAAAATTTTCTGTGACCATATTGAACTTTTCAGGAGGCCTCTGAAAGATGAAATAAAGTTCTATGTTGGTGACCCAGACAAGTCCTCTACAAAGAAAGTACAGGCAAGATCTCTGTTCATTATTTTTTTCATTTGCTTTCTCAGTGTTTATTAATGTAATACATTTTAGATGAGTTAGCAGTTGCTTGAGAAATTAAATTTGAATACTGAATATTAGTTGAGCATTCTAAGAGTATTTTTCATTTCAGGTAGATGCAGAGTTTTTTACTTCAATAAAAAAAATTCTAAAAATTATTGTGCCTGGAGTCTCAACCCCCGAAACCTTTTATCTCATTCTTGTGGCAGCTGCTCTTGTTTCTCGAAGTCTCTGTGATATATGGATGATAACCAATGGAACAATGATTGAAGGGTAAAATTACTGCTCTAATTTATGTCTTTTGCTTTAAGGAAATTTTTTTCTTGTGGATTATAGTGTCTTTTGGTGAGTCATTTTTAAAACCTCATTCTGAGGTTTTTCTTCTATTTTAATGTTCTATCATTTTTCTCAACCTTTTAAAGGTTGGAGTGTAATCTTTATTGCTCCTAATTTTTATTCTTACCTGAATAAAAATGCCCTTGTTCATTCCACCACTTTTTTTAAATTGTCACCAAAATTTTTGTTCCTTCTTAGATAGTTAGGAGTTGATTATCCAATGAGCCAGTCCTCATTGGGAAGGATGGGGCAGGAATACTGTAGCACTGTCTGTGCTTTACCACCAACCAGCAAGCTGGGGACTCATATAGCCCAAGGGAGAGCTACCCTCTATGCAAATACAGTGTAAATGCCTTAAGACCTACACAACTGACTCAATTTAAAATATCCAATTTGTGACCTCCCTGCCCAAGTCCTATAAAAGATATGCACCATCTGTCCCTTTTCATTTGTGGACAAAGCATCACAATTAGGTAATAAAAATCACATAAATCTCATAATGACAATAATTGGCAAAGGCCTAGGGCATAAGGAAGGGGGCAACCCTCTGTGGCTCAGGAGAAAGGCACACATCTTGCATTAGGAGCGTATGGAAATGAAAACCCATTCAGGAGGTTCTGAGATGGAAGTGGTGTGTTTATGGTACACAGGAAGGGTAGGGGTGACATAGTCTGCTGTCTCCACACATGTCTAAGACTAGACCTACCACGAATGGTGGCAGCTCCCTGTGAGCTTGAGCACCCAAACTTTTTGTGCTCACTTCACCGGGAATTGAACCTGGTACCTAGGTATCAAAATCACCTAGTACCTAGGTATTGAATTTATAGTTTGACAACAGGTGGAACATATGAGGTAAAGGCAACAAAGAAAACGTTAAGGGAAGTGATGGGTACTACCAATCACTACCCTTGCCCTTTTCTTTGCTGCCTTCATTTGATATGTGGGAAAAAAAGTGACCCTCAGCTTTTTACAAATATCTCAGATATACCCCTTGGGTGCATTGGATAAACCATTTATATACTGTTCACATATATACTTATGAATTTGAACTTTGTAATATTTTCCTAATGATTAAAAGCTTCCTGGATGTTTCTTTCACTTAAGTTAATAACTTTTTTCATGATTATTCTTGAATTGAAGATGAAAGCCAGTCACTTCCAAAACTAGTCTCCAGAATATAAGATTTCTGAGGAAATGCATCTCATTTCCCACCCAACTTTATTATGCTGATAGAAAGTAATATGTGTGGTTGGTGATAAACTTTGCTTGTTTGGGTAGAGATGAGTAAAAGCAGATTACTTGCACTATATAGCAAGGATAACAACTTGCAACCCACTCCTACAGAATTAATCTGAACTTTTCCTTTCTGAACAGAGCCATCATTACCGGAAATTTCAAGCGCTTCAGGCGATATCTCGGGGACTTCTTTCTTGCAATGCCTACCGTAAGTTTTAAATGTAAATTAAAATGTCTTTTCAGAAGCCCATTTTTAACATTCAGCTTGATGGGTGATATATTGAAGTGAGATATGTTTCAGGTTATTTAGTAATTAAAGTTCCCCACTAGATTTGTTTTATGAAAACGCATTCATTCAAACTTAAATGCTGCTACTTCATAAAGATTAACAATAAGTAAGCATTCATCTGTTTTAATGAGTCAGGGGTCAAAGCTAAGCTTCAAATGATGCGCATTTTCCTGCCTGCCTAGTAGACCTAGTTCCTCCACTCTAGATAAGTTTCTCACACATTCACTTAAAATGCAATCCATTCATCATATCTATTTGGTATAAAATCTTTAACAAGGACTTATACCTTGACAGACACTATCTAAAACCGTCATTATTATAGTATTGATGGTACCCTGTGTAGACTGATACACCCAGTATCCAGTTGAGCTACTACACATCACAGCCCAAGTGAAAATAAGGAAAGCAGTGCTTTTTTATTTCTCTCATTGTTCACAATTATTTATAATTTTTGGTGGTGGTTAACTTAGGCCCCCCCCAAAAATGGATTACATTCCTTTAAGTGAAACTTCACCCAACCTTGGGGTTTGGATGGGTGCGAAATTCAACGGCACCACTCCGCTGGGTGGAGGGGCTGCCTCTAACCATTTTTCTGTGGCAAACATGCTTCCCACTTGCCATTTTCAGAGTTTCCCTTGGGCAATTCTACCTCTATGATAGTAGTGCACTTCCTCCTTCTGTGCTTTCCCAAGGGCCCCACAAGAATCTCATAGTAAAGAAGGGGCTTCCCACTCTCCTATAAATTGAAGTTTGGGAGTTTTCCCCCTTACCCCTTTGCACAGTCATATCTGGACAACACACTAACAGGGGTGGGTCCCCTTCACTTTCTCAGAGGTATGCCAAGAATAGAGTGAGCCAGAGGAGGAGGTGCTTTGGTTCCTGTTGACCCTCCCAGTGTGGGTAGGTGAACCAGTTTGACCCCGTTAGATGGGTAAGCGGGTGTGTAGTCAACTGGCTTTGTCACATCACCATTGATCCAAGCTTCCTAACCTTGTGTGGTGCTGGAAATGTCCGCTCTCCTTTTCTCCACTGGAGGTCAGCATCCTCCTTCATCTATGCAGGCAATAGGACTAGCCTATTGTCTGCTGTCGTCTCATAAAAAGAAAAAAAAGACCCAATTCAAGAAGACAAGGGGGTAGAAGGAAGGATGGGTCCTCTGCCATTTTGCCAGGTGGCCAGGCACGGACTGGCACATCTGGCCGCTGGGTGCCTTTCTGCAGAGAGGCAGATAGACCTAGAGTATGAAGATGAAAGTTGGAAGCAAGGTGAAAGAGCCTTGATGATATCAGGGTCCCTCATTGAGAGCCTACCTACATGTCATTTTCTGCCATCCTGGCTTCAAACACTTCATCATTAAGTCTACTAATGGCAGCATGGTACCCAAAGGCCACTCATTCAGAGAGTAGCATTTGCTAGGGTAATTGATAGTGAACCAAGGGTACTCGTTTCTCAGGTGGGTCCCTTCAAGTGAATGCAGCAAACCGTGCCTAGTAGCCATTATTATTGATTTTTGTACACTTGATGGCTCCCCTGTGCAAATGGCACCCCTGTAAGGGGTACGACAATTTACTTTCCTGGCCGCCGTGCTGACGGGACTCAGCGCCCCATCCGGCCCCAGCTTAGCCTCTTCTTCTTTCTGACATCCTTTTTTTCTACCCCACTTCCTCACTTTCCCTACAACCTCTCCCACAAACTTCTCTGGTTGGCCTCTTAATTTCACTGGGTAGACGCTGACCAGCTTCCTCTCAACCAACTATCCCGGATCGAGGCTGAGGGGCGAGGGGACAACGTTCCTTCACTCCTGAGCTACGGTCTGGGGTGGTGGGTTTTTAACAACTTGTCTCCTGCCCACCCACACCTTCCTCACATCCCCTTTCTTTCTCCTTTCACTATCTATCCATTTTACGCCAAGCCTAAAGTGGAGCCGCCATGTCGATGGGCTGCTTCAAATGGCGAAAGCTGCTTCTGCCGGCCCCGTATTCACACCTCGCAGAGCGGGCTACTGCGTGGGGTGATTAGTGTTTGCTTCCCATATCACTAATAGGGTCTCCATGCCCAATGATGAGAATTAAAAAAAATCAAAATCTCCCCGGCCATTTCTCCTTCATCATCAATGGAGCCACCTTCAGGCAGTTCCACTGAAAAATGGAGGTCCACCCTCCCCCACTCCTTTGCCTACAGGTGTAGGGGACTCCCCCTCTCCCCTTTCCCTGGAGGTGCCCTCGAGTGCCTTCCTCTTTCCAGCGGCAGTCTCCCTATTTCTTTCTAAGGGGAGTGCCAAGAAAGGCAGTTGGCCCATAATTGACCGCTCCCGGTGTGGGCGGCACGATAGGGCCAACCCCCTTAGGGGGAGGAGGAAAGACGTGGCCCATCGCCTGTTCCCTCCAAAGACCTGTGGGCTCGAATTTTGAGCTTAGAGGGGGTCACCCTACGTGCACTCCTCTCTTACCTGACTAAAGACAATGAAAGCAATGGGACCTGTGATGTCCTGGGAAAGGGGGTATGACCAACTGGAGGCCCCCCTTGAGATGGACATGCTCCCTGAGGCAACCCAGCCCCAGACGGTAGGACATTGCATGAGGATGAACCTGGGCTCGGTGCTAAGCACCGAACCCGAGTCCGCCCCTGTGCAAGGTCCTCCTCAGATGGCTCGAGTCTCCAAGGCTTTACAAGGAGAGGAGGGATCTCCTCCTCTGGCTGGTGCTCCTGAGAATGACAAGACCTTCTCCATCTCGGAGAAGGATCTTGCTGAGGCCGGTCCATCTGGCCTTGGGGTTCCTGCTGGTGGAGGTGAGAAGAGGGTTCATTTCCCACCCTCCTCTCCAAAAAAGAAAAGAAAAAGACAGAGCTCCTCTCCATCCATGGGGGCTGCGTGGACGGATGGGTGTAATGCCACTTCAGTAAGCAACGAAGACAAAATGGGTACGTTCATCCCCGCTGGTCCCCCGGGTGCAGAGTCCTTGATAAAGACCAAAAGTGCAAGTGTGCAGTGTGAAGTATTGGTTACGTTGGGGCCCCTCATTCAGAGACTACCTGGCGTTTTCGAGCCCGCTCGCTTCAAACGCTTCCTTATTAATCGCGCCACTGATGGCAACATGTTAGCTAAGGGCAACATAATCCATCAGAAGAGAGCTTTAGCTAGTGTGATTGTTAGAGAGCCGAAGGTGACCCGTTTTTCGGAGTGGGGCCTTTTGTCGAATCCCTCCGAAGCGGCGATGATTAGTGCCCTTCGGAAACTTGATGGCACGCCAGTGACTGTGACGCCGTACTCTACCATGAACAACGTGAAAGGAGTAGTTTATGCCATGGGACTCGTGGACTACTCTATAGATAACATCACCTTAGAGCTGGCCGACCATGGGGCGGTCAAGGTCGAACGTGTGATGAGAAAACAGGGAGGTGCCTCGAGACCCACCCATACACTCTTCGTCACGTTCGACTCTGTTACAAGCTCCCTGAGTCGGTGCGCGCCGGTTGGTATCGCTACCCCGTGTAGGCATTCGTGCCACTGCCTCGGAGGGGTTATTACTGTCACTGCTTCGTCCATGTTAATCACTCCTGTAGACGTGCAAAGTCGGGGTTACCCAAAGTCTGTGTAAGTTGCTCCAAGGCCACACATTATAAATCCAAATCGTGTGTGGCTAAGTATTAATTGCGGAGTGCCGCACCCCGCTTCTTCGAAGCAATGTGGTGCGTATCTCCGTATCTCCTTGAGAAGGAAAGCCTGGCCGTTCAGGCACAGGATCGTCTCTTATTTCGCGAAGCTAAGGACTTGGTCCTGGCGCGCCCGGCGCTGTCTGGTACATCCTATGCCTCAATGTTGAGAAAGACACTCTGCTCCTTGCCCCTCCAGGCTTACAGGCACGGTCGTTCACGCGCCCATTTGGAACCCTTCTATGGGTTCTACCCACCCCGGGCGCTTCCCTGGTAAAGCTGGCGGCACAAAGAGTTCACACCCAGCCCCGGCTAAAACCAGGCCTCCCCTCCCTTCCCCAGCGTGACAGTTTCCCGTAAGGCGAAACGGCCGCGCGCCTCCACTGAGTCGCTAGGCTCTCAGGAGGCAACACTCATGTGAAGTTGGTCGTGGGGCCATCTTCCGGCGTTTCTAAAGCTGTCCCCCGAAAGGAGGGCAGCACCCAACCTCCCCTAATAAGTCTTCGAAGGCGACGCACCTTCAGCGCTTTGTCCGGCCAACAGCTCCCGGAGTTGTGCCTCCGGGTAACGTACGGCCATTCCCGTGAGGGTCTTCTCTTCGAAGAGAGCCCCCGCGTCTCCTCCGAGCTAGGCCTGGAGGGCATATTCCTTCAATGCAATTGCCGCGGACTCCGGGCCAACTGGGAGGAGCTGCGGAGACTCGTCTCCTCCCCTTCCCCGTTAGCTATCTTTTTGCAGGAGACCATGCTGGGCGTGTGACCCTGCCCACCCTTCCCGGGTGTAAGGGTTTTGCGACCCCACCACGACGGTATGGGGGCCGGGCGGGAGGATGCGTGATATACACCCTGCATGATGTCTCGGTTCCTCTCTTTACTTTAGATACCTCCTTTCAGGCAGTAACTGTGCAGCTGCACCTTGATAGGAGGTATACTGTTATTTCCGCGTACATTCCACTGTCAGCCGACTACGACGCGGGGGACTTCCGCCGCGTCGTGGCATGGTTGCCGAGGCCCTTTCTCTTGTTCGGAGATCTCAACGGTAGACACCCCATCTGGGGAGACTACTGGATTAATCCCCCAGGTCAAGTCCTTGCCGACCCGATCGACGAGCTGGAGATAAGTCTCCTAAATGTGGATGAGTTTACGCATCACTGCCCGAGCACCGCTTCATGTTCCCGCCTCGATCTATCTTTGTGCTCTCCGGATGCACAGCCTAATTTAGGGTGGGGGGTGGTCGATGACCTCCATGGTAGTAATCACTTTCCCATTCAAATATTATTTTCTGGGCCACTGCTGCCCGAGACCCAGCCCCGGTGGTGCTTGGCGCGGCCGCGTTGGCCTGCATTTCAGGAAATGACCGATTTCTCTATCTCATTCGAGGAGTTTAGTTCGGTTGATGAGGCCGTTGAGTTCTCCGGCAACCTCATCCTTGTGAGCCTAGCTACTATTCCTAGAACGTCTGACCGTTTCGCACGCCGACCACTACCGTGGTGGTCAGCAGAGTGTGAGACGGCCCTCAAACAGAAACGCTATGCCTACAAGTGCCATAAGCGCCGCCAAACGATTTCACTGTTGGTGAATTTCGTCGGGCTAGGTTCGGGTATATTTCGAAGCACGCCCCCCGCTCTTCTTGGAGGGCATACGTGTTTTCACTTAACGGGAAAGACCCCTCTAGCAGAGGCGTGGAAGCGAGTCAAAAGGATTCGGGGCAAGTTCTCGCAAGACTTCCCCTCCCGTTCTCCAGGAGAATGGGACCGCAATCTCGGACCCCACGTCTGTGGCGGAATCATTCGCGACCGCATTCTCTAGCCGGGATGCTGCTCCGCCAGCATTCACTGCGTGTCGTGATGTTGCGTCTCTCCCTACGCCGAAGCGCACAGGCTTCGGTTTTCCTTGGCCAAGACTAAGGTGGTGCACTTTTGCCGCCATCCACGGCTCCACCCTGACCCAAACTTGTTTCTAAATGATATCGGGACGAGCGGGGTTGCTACCGCCTATCCCTTGTACTCGGGACGAGGCTGGCCTTCTCCCCTTTATTTAACTAGTTGTTTTTTTGTAGTTTTATTTTATTATTTTTGTAGGTCGCACGTTCCTGCGCCGGGGGGAGGCGGACCTCCTCCCGACGCTGGAGCTTGCTTCCTGCTTCTTGCCTTCCTCCTTTTTTATTCTATTGGTTTTTTTTTATTATTACATGTTGCTATTTTAAAGTAGCCTAGTACTAAGGCAGTGGTTAGTACGGCGACTTATGCCCAAGTAGGCAGTCGCCAGATGATATAAAAAAAAAAGTTCCTTAATGGGGTGCGCCTGTAAGTGGTGGACTCGCACCATTTCCTTGGTCTTGTATTTTACCGACGTCTCACCTGGAAAGCTCATATTCACAGCCTTACGGTTTCTTGTACCCGCGCCATGGATATTCTTGGTTCCGTTCAGCGCCTGGGGCGCTGATAGGACTACTGCCTTACTTTTTTATTGATCCTTTGTTCGTTCAAAGCTCGACTACGGCTGCCAGTTTTATGCATCTGCAGCCAGTGTATATTGCGGAAGGTAGACTCGATCCATCATACCGGCCTTCGCCTGGCGACCGGTGCTTTCCGTACTTCCCCCATTGAGAGCCTACTTGTCGATTCTGGGGAGATGCCACTCGCTCTGCGCCGTGCACAGTGCATTATTCGCCTGTGCGCGCGAGCCTGGCGCCTCCCCCAGTTGCCAACAGCTCTCACTGCATTCGCAGCTGATCTCCACGGTGCCTATGCCGCCGAGAGACGCCAGTCATACCCTAAGCCCTTCGTGTTTAGGGCTAGGTATAGCTCTCGGGCCGGTGGCGCCCCTGGTTCTACCCAGGACGCCACTCTGGAGGGTACCACCTTTGACTATTTGTCGCCATGCCTCTGCTCCCAAAGCTTCTACAGCGCCGGGAGTATTGCGTTCGATCTTTTTGGATCACACTTCGTGTCACACTGGAACTGTGCCAGTGCATATGGATGGCTCCAAGTCCTAAGAGGGGTCGTTTTCCACGCTGTATCCCCTCTGTATGAAGTCAGCGAGGCTTTGCCAGGCGCTGCATCTGTCTTCACGGCCGAGCTTGTTGCAATAAACCGCTCGGTACGGGAGATAACGCGACGCCCCCGGTTTATAGACCGAATTGTGATTTATAGCGATCACAAAGCGCCCTGATTGCTTTCTGGGCATTGGAATCTCCGCATCCCTTGGTTCGCGATATCCGTGACGTCACGCTTTTGGCGAGCCGGGCGGATGTCGTGATTATCTTCTGCTGGGTTCCTGGACATGTAAGAATTGCGGGGAATGAGCGCGCCGATAACCACAACAAAGAGTCCGCGAGGACTGGGTACCAGAAGAGCGTTTCGCTCTTCCTCACACCGATTACATACCAGGAATACGGGCAGCTCTCCGGGCTGCTTGGTAAATAAGATTGGAGACGGTCGAGGGAACCTAAATTTGCGTGCCATTGCTCCGCGACTGTTCCCATGCCCCCCCCCCCTCCCAACCAATGCCACGACGGCTTCAAGTTGCTTTCTGCCGTCTCCGAATTGGACACACTCGCGAGACGCATCGCAATTTGAGGAAGCGCTCGCCTGCGCCTTACCTTGACGACTGCGTTGTTCCCCAGACACATTCTTGTCGAATGTCCTTTGTACTCGGGACGTTTTCGTGCACTCTGACTTGTGGACTTTACGACTTTTTGGAATAGGATGGCCTCATCCCCTTTATTTGACTGTTGTTTTTTTTGTAGGTTGTATGTTCCTGCGACGGGGGTAGGCCAGCCTACCCCCGACGCTGGATCATGCAAATGTGCAAAGTCAGTTTACCTAAAATCTGTACCAATTGCTCCAAGACCATACACAATAATTCTTTATTATGTATGGTCAAGTCAGGGAATTGGGGAGAGCCATACCCTGCTTCCTCACAGCAGAGTGGCTTGTATTTCCTGGAAAAAGGGGTCCTGGCTATTCAGTCTATAAACAGAATTTCTTTTTGATTGGCTAAGGATTTGGTCCTGTCATGCCCTCTCAGGTTAAAAAAGCATCCTCTGCTCCTGTCTTCGAAAGGCCAATGGCATAGTACCTTATATATCATTTTTTTGCAACCCTTCTGTGGGTTTTACACCCTCCTTCCCTCCTGGATGATTCCCTGGTAAAGATTGTGTCTCCACAGGCTCATGCCCCACCCTTTCTAAAACTAACCCCCTTCCCCATGCATTACTGCTTCCCATTAGCTGAAATTGGCTGTGCACCACCTAGTCATTAGACTCAGAAAAGTTGACTCTGAAATGCATGTCCCTCCAAAAGACAACTTGCCTCACCTTCCAAAGGTTTTGATGCAGAGGGAGAAAAAGACTTGCATGCTAAGCCAAACCTTCCCCCATTAAGTCTGCTAAGTCTATGGCTAACAGCTCCCGGAGTTATTCTGCTTTCAAAAAGTCTACAGCCATTGCCTCGACGGTCTTCACATCGAAGAGCTCCTACAAGCAAGGCCTTGATGACATATTCTTACACTGGAATAACTGTAGACTTCAAGCCAATAGGGAGGAGCTGTGGAGGCTCATCTCATCCCATCCCCTTTTAGCTATCTATTTGCAGGAGACCATGCTCAGTATGTGCCCTCTACCCACAATTTACATCTGACGTGTCTCCATTCTTCTACTCTATAAATACCTCCTTTCCAGTTGTGGCAGTGGTGCTACACATGGATAGGAAGTATACTTTTATATCTGCGTACCTTCCACTGTTGAGTAACTTTGACAGAGGGACTAATGTCGCGTCTGGCATTTTGCCTAGTCCCTTTCTCCACTGGGGACTTGAACCATATGCATTCCCAGGGGTCAAGTCCTTGCCAACCTGAGTGAAGAATTGGAAATAGGTGTCCTTAATGTGGATTTTATGCAACATTGTAAGAGAACTGCTTCATTTTCTGGTATTGATGCCTCTCTGTGATTTTCAGAAGCACAGCCTGATTTTGGGTGGGAGATGGTTGATAACCTTCATGGTAGTGACTAATTTCCCATTCCAATATTATTCTCTGAGCTACTGCCACCTGAGAAACTACCTCACTGGTGCTTGGACTGAGTGAGTTGTTCTGCATTTTTGGAAATGACTGATTTCTCTACCACAGTTGGGGAGTTTAGGTCAGATAATGAAGCTGTTTAGTTCTCCAGCAACCTCATCACTGTGAGCCTAACTCCCATTCCTATAATCTCTGGCCTTTTGGGATTCTGTCCACTTCTTTGGTTGTTTGCTGAATGTGAGACTGGCATAAAAAAGAAGATATGTGCAGATATCCGCTGTAAGTACCGCCTTAACTATTTCAGTCTCTGTGTATTTCATTGAGCTAGGGCTAGGTTGCTTCCGGCGTGTTTCAAAGCAAGCACTCCACATTTTATTTGCAGTCATACATATCTTCACTTAATAGGAAGACCCCTCTTGCAGAGGTGTGGAAATGAGGCAAAAGGATATGGAGCAATTTCTGGCAGCACTCTCTCTCATCTTCCAGGGGAATGTGATTGTAATTTCAGACCTGTTGTCCATGGCTAACTCCTTTGTAACTTTCTTCTCAACATTCCCTAGTCTCGATGCTGCTCAACCAGCATTCATTATGTGCTGTGAATTTACTGGTCTATTGTCTGGACTTTATCTCGAGGAGTGGAGAACCTTTCAATGACCTGTTTAGGTTGAGCTGCATTCCACTCTTGCTTCATGTGTAGACTCTGCTTCCAGTATGGACGATCTCCTGTATGCCATGATACAACATCTGGGTGAGTGAGTCGCGTCCTTTGTGATAGATTAGTTCAACAGGATCTGGACTGAGGGTATCCTACGAGACTCCTGGCAAATGGCTACTCTGCTCATTTATTTTCAAACTGGGGAGAAATCGCTCTACTCCAATTTCTTTATCCTCCTCCATGTAGAAGTTGATTGAGAAATTGATTGTTTGTTTAGTCTTTTCCTGAACAGTGACTGCCACCAGTCTTCTGCACACTGTGGCTTCTGCAAGTTTCACTCCATGTCAGATGCTCTGCTCTGGCTGAAAAATGCTTTCTGCTAAAACTTCCTTCATAGACACCATTGCTAGTGTTTCTCAATTTGCAAAAGGCCTATGATACTGCATGGTGATATGGTATCATGGAGACCCTTCACACCATGGGGATGAGGGAATACCTATCAATCTTCATATCTGAATTCCTTTGAGATCGTCAATTTCGCCAATGAGTTAGAGAAGCCCTCTCTGGTGGCTCAATAGGGCAGAAAATAGGCACCTCAGAGGAAAGTGTCCTCAGTGTTAGTCTGTCCCAAGCATCAACCACCTTGGTGCTGCCAAAAAATGATCTTCCAATCTCTCTTGGTTTGCATTTACCAACTCTGGAGCATAGCCTCCAACAATCAATGTACCTCATCTCTTGCTATGCCAAAGCATATAGGTTTTGGCTTTGCTTCGCCAATACTAAGGTAGGCCAATTCTGTAACCATCCACGGCTCCACCTCTATCTAGACATGTTCCTAAAGAGGGTTTACCTGGATGCTGTAGATTCACAATTTCCTTTATTTTGTTATTGACCAGTGCCTCATCTTAAAGGTCCATATCCACAAGTTTTCGGGTCTCTTGTACCCACACCATGAGCATTACTTGTTCTGACATTAACCACTTGGGGTTCAGATAGGACTACTGGCTTACTTTTCTAGTTTCTACCGATCGTTTGTTCATTCAAAGCTTGACTATGGATGTAAGTTTCACGTATCCGTAGCTGAGAGTGATTTGTGGACTGAATCCATTACACTAGCCTCAATTTGATGACCTGTGCCTTCCATACATCCCTTATTAAGAGCTTGCATATCAATGCTGTGGAGTTGCTGTTCACTCTGCATTATGCACTTGTACACATGGGTCCAGCCTCTCCCTAAGTTGCCAATGGCTCTAATTGCTGTTGCTCTCAATGTTGCCTAAACTCTTGGGAGACAGCATTCATACCCTTAGCTTTTTGTGTTTAAGGTCAGGAAACTTCAGAAGCTCAATGTAGCTCTCAGGCCAGTGGCACCTTGGGTTCTGCCCAGGACACCACCCTGTAGGTATTACCTTTTACTATTTGTCACCATGACTCTGCTCCCAAAGCACCCTCTTCACAGATACAACATAGCACTCTTCCATGCCACAACCTTCTGTAGGGTTCTTAACTACTTATCCCATACACCCATTCACATGGAACATTCTGTTTATTTATACAAGTTTTATTATTGGGGATTTGTGCACCTTTGATAGACACTGGTGACCTAACTTAACTAAGTCTCCTTACGTAAAAGAATTGATGTTATGCAACTAGAAAAATCTAGGTTTTGTCTGATTACAACAATTTCATTTTGTTCCTAAAACTTAGTCAAATTTGCAGCATCATATCCTAACAAAAATGTTATTACATTTGCCCTAACTACATCAAAATGTAATCACATTTGCCCTAGCTTTACAAAAATGTGATTACATTTGCCTAACTTTTAAAAAATGCAGTCATAAATTTACAAAAATGTAATCACATTTGCCTTAATTTTACAAAAATGTAATCATAACTTTACAAAAATATAATCTCATTTGCTCCATAATCGATATGTTATAATATTAAATTACCAATAAGCCTGATTTGATTGAGGTCATTCACCTTAAAACCCCTTTTATTTTCAGTTTTCTCTTGTAAATAATTTATTGAAATTTAGTTTGAATAAACTAAAGCTTAAGTTTCGTACCCGACTATCAAATCACCTTTACAATCAATATTTAACGTAAGTTTTATTTATATTTTTGTCCCGTTGGTTTAAGGATGCATTTGGAAAAAAATTATGATATAAGAAAAACTATTCATGACTTGATTTCTGCTTCATTTAATATTACATAATACTATTACTCAGAAAAATTAGTGCACCTGTGATTCCAGACTTCATGGTTATTTCTTTACTATCAGTCATTTTCTTGTTAAGGAAATTGGAGAAAATGAAGGTAGAAATCCAGGAAGCATTTCTATGCTTAGAAAGGCATACTATGGAAGGAAATAATATAACTTTTGTTAATTATTAAAAATGAAGCTTGTGGAATTCAATGTTTAGGTGTTTATTCAGTGTCAATAGGATGAGTGAGACCTGGAAAATGTAAGTCAACATAAAAATGAGTCAAAGTTCCAAAATGCTGGGGTGAAGGGGTGCTTACACAATTTACATGAATAGAGAGCATGAGAACTAAACTTGATTGGAACCTTACTGCCAACAAAGTCATGGTATCCAAATTTTTATTCCATCCAGAGTCATTGAGTGTATTTATATAATTATTATACTAGAGAGTAGTTAGTCTCTTACAATGCATTTTTAACATTGGCCCAGTGGTATTCATAGTCCAATGCCAGAAGGGTAAAAAATGGGAACTCAAAAGTATGTATGTATTTGAAGTTTTGTGCATCCCAGATTGTGGCATTATTGATTTTATGGAGGAGGCAAGTCACCTCCATAACATTTTGCTTTTGGTGTATTGGGTGCATATTCTGGAGGTGTGCCAGGTCTCACTCTTTTTTTCTTTTGTAAGATTTTCTTTTGGTATGTGTGGGCTTCTGGATTCTAGGTTTGTTAATTTTTTTTTATAACAATGTAGCTTAAGAATAGATGTCTCTGATAGCAGTCACCAGAGGGCGGGAGGTGTCTCATGGTCTAATCTAAATTTTATTAATATAACTTGCGAGGGGGAGGGGGCCTTGGTTTTAGGCAGTCATGTGAAAATGGTTCAGCATTATAGGCTTGCTTTGGATTGGTTTGGGAGAGAGGGATGGGGCATTGGATTAAACCATTTTGCTTGTTTTTTTTTTTTTACAAAATTCTCACATTTGATCACAAATTTTCCAAAAAGCTTTTGAAAGAAGTTGAGTCACTATGGATAGATATTAGTCAGTAAAAATAGGATAATACACTTGGGAGCTTTTTACAGACCATCCGGACAGACTGACTGTATTGATGAACTAATGATCAAGGAAATAAGGAAAGGATGTGAAGTAGATACAGTTATTCTTGGTGACTTTAATTTAAATTCTGTGGACTGGGAAAATATGATAGGAAGGGATAGAGCAAGTTGTAAGTTTATAGAATGCTTTGAGGATAATTTTTGGACTCATTTTGTTAATAGGCCAACAAGGGGTGCCAATATATTAGATCTGGTTCTTTCAAATGATGATCACTTGGTGGTTCAGGAATTGACTGTCTGGGAATCATTGGGAAATAGTGATCATCGGATGGTTCATTTTAACTTGGGAAATAATGAAAGGTACAACATCAACAAACTCCACAAAAACTCAAAATTTTTATATGGGAGATTACGATAAATTATGAAACTTGCTAAATCGGATTAGGTGGGATATAGAATTCAGGGTGAAGAATACTTATGGGATATGGGACACTTTTAAGACTACTAAACATAGTCCAGGAGCAGTGTATTTCAATGAAGGCTATTAGGAAGAAATGTAGGAAGCTGTTGTGGTAGAATCAGGAGATAGCTAGGAAATTTTCTGAGAAGAAAAGGGCATACCAGAGATTACAGAGAGAAAGTACTTTTGACAATTTAAATCATTATAGGTTGACCAGAAATGAGCTAATAAGATTATTACGAAGAGCAAAAGGGTCGGCAGAAATTGATTTAGCTCAAAATAATAATAAAGATCCAATAAAATTCTTTAGCTATTATAGAATTAATAACAAAGGGGTTTTGAAAGAATTTTATGAGGAAATAGTAATGGTTCTTAATGATAATTTTTCTTCAGTATTTACACAAGAGAATCGAGATAGACTAATTGATGATAATTCTAGTTCAAGGGAAGTAGTGTTGAAGACCATTAATGTGAACAGAGAAATAATTAAAGGGCTTAAGTCATCTGGCCCAGACAACATTCACTCAAGGTTACTCAAAGAAGATGTAGATAGTATTGCAGTAGCTCTTTAGAAGATATATACTAGATCACTAGAGTTTGGAGAAATACCTAATGATTGGAAATTAGAGAATGTAGTGCCAATTTTTAAAAAGGGAAGTAAAGACCCAAATAACTTTAGGCCAGTAGGCTTAACTTCTATCGTTTGTAAAATTCTTGAGAAGATAGTTAAGAAGTAGATTTCTGACCATCTAAAGTGTGGTAGGTTAATAAATGATGCTCAGCATGGGTTTAATAAAGAAATAGAGCAAATAGGGTGCTAGGAAACATTAAGAGGAATGTTAGCTCTAAATGTTAGGCCACATTTAGAGTACTGTATACAAGCATGGTCACCACATTTTAGACATGACATCAACTTGCTAGAGTCGGTACAAAGGAGGGCAACAAAAATAATACGTATCCTGAAGCACCTTGAATATGAAGATAGATTGAGGGTATTAAATATGTTCTCATTTGAAAGAAGATGTGTGAGGAGAGATATGATTGAGCTTTTTAAAATCTGTTCTGGATGGATAAGTTGGATTTTAGCAAGTTATTTGAGTTGGAAGATAGTAATAGGACTAGGGGTCACCACTTAAAAATTAAAAAACAGAGGTGCAGGCTGGATGTTAGGAAATATTTTTCCACCAATAGATTGGTAGATTACTGGAATAGTTTGCCACCTGTGACAGTAGAGAGTCCAAACTTGAATGTTTTCAAATGCAGATTAGATGATTATATGGGGAGGGAGGATTAACTTTGAGGGGCGGAGGTTATTCTTGACTCCTCTGGATGCAGTTTTTTATTATTGTATATTATGATTGATTTTGATTTTAATGAGTCTTGATGATGCTTTTTGTTTTTGACACATTCCTGTGTATGGTTCTAATTGTATATTGTAGATGTATGATTTGACACAATCATATGGATGCATTTTGTGGATGGGTTTTGATGGATCAAGATGATCTTTGATAGGCCCTTGTGACTTTTGTCATCTGTGAAATTGTTATGTTATGTTATGGCAGGGTTCCACGTAAAACACACAAAGCTAAAAGTGCCTGGAATGGGGAGAAACATAGTACTAAAATAGATGCCTTTTTATTTCTAAGTTTGTATCTACAGTTTTATGTGGGATCCAAACCATGAGTATCTACAGCATTTACACCACAGCCATGAAGGCGATCCAAAATGGAACTCTATCCATCTGGCAACTTGCCACACCTGATTTGGATCTAAACAAAAGCAGTGTTTCTACTTTGCTAAAATCCTAGCCTCATTAATGGAAATACAGATTCACCCCCAAAAAACATGGGGCCCACTCAACTTTTGATAGGCTTCATTTCTTAATTTTATGCAACAATTGAATGAAACTTTGGTGATAACTAGTTTATTGTGTTTAAAAAATTATATCAAAACATGAGAATCTTTGGACTTTTCTTCTTTATTCTAGAGCACATGTTCGAGATGACCTCCATTTAATTCTGTGCATTTCTTGAGGCACAATACAAAGTTGTCTCTGATGTCCTTATAAACTGATCGACTAATGGCTCTTATCTCCTTCCTGATGGCTTTCTTGAGTTCCATGATGGTCCTGGGTCTTCCTGCGTTCACTGTGTCTTTAAGGTAGCCCCAGAGAAGAAATCTGAGGGGCTAAGGTCTGGGCTGTGAGGTGCCCACTCAAAATCACTCTTGAAACATCACACGGCCACCAAAGTTCTCTTTCAACCAATCTCGGGACAGGTTTGAGGTGTGAGAGATTGCTCCATCTTGCTGGAACCAGAACTTCCCCATAAGCGATGGGAACACGGTCTTCAGCTCCTTCTTGAAGGTTTTGAGGACCTCAACATACCGCTCATGGTGACTGTCACTATCGTGCCAGATTCCTCAAAGAAGAATGGTCCAATGATGTCTTTGGCTGAAATTGCAGTCCATACGATGCACTTAGAGGAGTATAGGGGCTTGGTGGCTACCTCATTTGGTCTGGAGGTCCCCCAGAAGACATTTGTCTTCGAGTTTACCTTTTCTTCAAGATGGAATTGAGCTTCATCTGAGGTCCAAAGGAGGTTAAGGAAAATTGGGGTCTCCTGAATCTTCTCCAGTATCTTGACTGCAATAGCCTTTTTCTGCTCCTTGTCTGAAGCTGTAAGGGTCTGCTTCCTCTGTCTTTTATATTGGTAGGTCTTTACATCCATTAAAAGCACTCTTCCTGCAAGTCTCACAGGATATACGGAGGGACTGACTTTGTTTGCGCACAGTTTGTTTTGGACTCTTCTGAATTGACTCTCTCACGCTCCCAACCAGCTCAGCTGTACGCTTCCTGGGGCATCCTGAATGGCTTGGAGAGTTGTCACTGGCTGCATTGAGGTTCTCCACTGTCCCATAGTTCTCAAAGTGGTCCACCCAATCCTGAATTCTGCTCTTGGAGGGGGCTTTTTCACATTCGAACTGATGCTCCAAAGTGTCCTGCACTTTCTTGAACAAGCCTATCTTGTAGTAATGTTTGATGCAGTATATTCTTTGCTGGAGCTCCTATTGAGATCTAGTTGTGTTCACAGGCGTTATTTCTGTCATGTCCTGCAAAGTAAGGGTGATTAGTGAATAAATGAAGTATATATCACAAAAAGTGTGTGCAGGCCAATTTTTTGGAGTCATCCTGTAGTTCATCATGAACATTACATAGTGATCTCTTCTCAGACCCTTGCTTTTTTGACTATATATAAATGATCTTGATACATTTATGATGTAAAATTTGTTGTCATAGCACTAGGTTCTAGGGCGAAGTAGCATAATAACTGAAAACTTGCAAAAAGACTTGTATTGAATAGTCAAATTGTTGGGAATATCGTAGATGCAATTCAAGTTTAGGGTAATGCACATAGGGCATGAAGAGATTACAATATGAATGGACAAATTTTCAACTTTATTAACTTGAAAAAGGATTTTAATCGTGACTGATCTAAAAAAAAGAAGGTGAATAAGGTTCTAGGATACATAGCTAGATGTTTTGCGTTAAAATCAAAAGATATGCTTCTCATATAAAGTGTTTGTAAGACCTCATTTGAAGTATGCAGTGGAATTCTGGTTTCCACACATGTAAAAGAGGGGGAGACATGGTAATATTTGAACACATTAAAGTTTGAGCCAAGATATTAATTCCTGAACTTAGAAATAGATTGTGTGAATAAAGATCAATCTACCTCAATTTACTTTTGCTGAAAAAGTGGCATCTGTTTAGCCAATTTATTGAAGTCTTGTAAGATATTTATAACTAAATACTGAATTGTGGCCACTTGATATAATGACTTCATCTAACCTGGTAAACAAAACATTTAACACAATAGCAAAATATTTTGCTTAGAAAATAACACAAACTTGGAATAATTTGCCTAGGAATGTCATTGTAAGGACTCCAGTGCATCTTAGGGTCTTTGCTGCTACTAATTCTGTAAGATCATTGAATACATTCATGGGATTATTATACTAGAAAGTGGGGTCTCAGTGTAACATCTCGGTTTCACACTTGGTTGTCTTACTTGATGTGCAGCTGATTGCATGGTTGTAGTAATACTCTCCTACCAAAGGGAGGAAGAATTGAGGTAGAGTTTAGTGCTTGACTTTTGTGAGACTTTAGCTTATTATGCCCCAATTTTTTTTATTAATATTTTTCTTATATATTATGGCTTATTTTGAAGCTAAACTAGCTTTATAATTGTTTAATAGGAGAATTTCTAAAAAACAAATGGGTAATATGAAAAATTTGTTGTAATTCTAGGACAGTGGGTATTAATGAGTTCATTAACTAGCAGTGCCTTTCTGACAACACTTAATGTAATGATGCTTACTTCGTGTTCCAGGGGCTTCACTTATTATAAGATGAATAACTTGGACAACAGAATCAGCAATCCTGACCAACTCTTAACTCAAGATGTTGAGAAATTTTGTGACTCGATTGTCGATTTGTATTCCAATATCAGCAAACCTATGTTGGATATTCTCATCTATGTTCAGAAGTTGACAACAGCCATTGGTGCTCAGGTTTGTATTCATGATTTTTCTCTATGAGGAAACGTTATAAGGTGGAGAAAAACCATTTTCAAAGATCTCTGTGTAGATCACTTGACTGCCAAGTGCTGCTTTGTTAGAGCCATCAACTAGTAGTTTACAAGGTCACCCCATTAAATGCTTGAGGGGAATGTGTATGTTCAGAAGTTGACAACAGCCATTGTTACTTAGCCTTAAGGACCTGACCAGCTACCTCATGCTATGTCAGAACAGAGCTTGTGGAATTCTCACACAGCAGCATGTCATCCCTGCAAGGGGGCCTAATGTAGACTGTTCCACCTGGTGACTTGATGAATGGTATCCCCCTCAGGCCCCAGTGGTGCACCTGGGCCATCTTTCAAGCCTGTCCCGATCCTTAAGGAGATTCTCTTGTAAAGGCAAGTAAAAGAATACAAGCTCCCCTTCTCCCGGTGGCGGGCAGGGCCTTCATCATTTCAGACTGAGGTGGCTCTGTCCAGCCTTAATATAGACTAAAGGTCTTGCTTGTTTGTGGACAGGATTCTTCTGACTGTGACAATTTGCATGATCTTAGGACACTCAATGGCAGACCAGTATGAGCGTCCCCATACTCTACTTTGCACTTTGTAAAAGGTGTAGTGTATCCTGCGAACTGGTAGGCTACTCCTTGACCACATTACTGAAAATCTGACCGAAAGGAGGGAGAAGTCTTTAAACCCAGCCTGACTGTCTTCCTCACACTCAACTTAGATTGGTTCTCAGTCACCTAGTGCTGACTGATATTAGTATTGTGTGAAAGCATTTATAATATTAGCATGGCGGTGTTATCATTGCTACCGATTCTGCAACACTGCCCTACTCTGGTCAATACCAAAGCTTCCACTCTCTCATGCATTCCCACATTGAGGAACACAGCAGCTATGGTCATCCATGGAGTTGCTAGATTTGGAGGAGGTAAAGCCCAGAAATGTCTGGTGAACCACCACATAGGTGAGTCTAAGCTTACTCTCTGGTACGGCATCCTCCTAGCCTGAGTGCAAATTAGGGATGTCACTGGGTTGAATTGAACTCTGTGACAGTGCCAGAGTAAGTTGTTGGTGTGCTTTCTATTTTCTTCCTGACAACATTCCTTTTTCTCTATGACCCTCATCCCTCAACGCTCTTCTGTCTAGGCTTAAGGAACTAACCAGCTACCTCATGCTATGTCAGAAAAGGGAGTCTAAAACCTCTTTAAACACTACTCCTTAATGCCTGCAGGTTGAAAGAGATCTGGGCATTGGGGCACAAATAATGGAGGTATCAGTTTTGCCCAAATAACCACATCCCTGTGTGTAATGGGTTAACCACCTCCCTGTGGCTGTTCTTGGGTGCATAAGGCTATACTGCTTGTGGAGGGCGCACTTTACTGCCTTGTTGGCTGCCAGGCCAAATAGAAGTGTCAGGTCCCTTATCTGGGTCTGCCACAGCAGATGTTGAGATCAGGGCCATACTGTTGAGGATTAGTATGTCCCAGTAAGGATATCTGCCCTCTCACGTAGCCTCTTGCTGTCCAGTTAGGAGCTGTGACCTTTGTAGAAGAACCAGACACTGGGTAACTTCTGGTTTGTGTGAGCCACTGTCTTAGGTTGTGGACACTCATTTTTGCATGCACCCATGGTAGACCCCTGAAAAGTGTAGAAATTTGAGACAGGATAGGTGGGAGCAGCTGGATGTGAGATATAGCCTACCAACCACCTTCTTTTTCCTTTAGGTTCACAAATGTCAGAAAATACTGTATTGGTAGGCATTCTAGAGTTATTCAAGTTTCACCATCCCACTCTGACAGTGCAAGGGCTTTTCCTCCTACCTCCTGAATGCAGCAAAGTGGTCCTCACCCCCTTTTGTAGAGTTGCTTCTGGGTGACTCCCTACTTGCATGGGGAGTCTTTGCTTTCTCAAAGGCCCGCTAAGAACACAGTGAGACCCGATGTGTCCCTGAGTACCTGCCCCTCCAGTCTGGGTCAGGTGACCCACAACATTGTTCACTAGGCCTTTCTCCCAAAGAGGGTACCCTGTGCAGCTTGTTACAGTACCTGGAGGAGCTGCACATCCTCCTAGCCTAAGTGGAAATTAGGGAAGCCCCGTCACTAGGTTGATTTGAAGTCTCTGATGGGGCCTGGGAAAGTTGTTGGGGGCGCTTCCCCGCTCTCCACTACTTTACTTTTTTATTGTTTAGTTATTATTATTTTTAAAATTATGATTATTATGTATTATAATTATTGTGTTACTATTACTGGTATTATTATTATTGCATTTTATTATTATTGTATTATAATTATTGTGTAATTATTACGGCTATCACCTCAACCTTTTCTAGCCACAATTAGTACCAGGAGGACTGTACCAACCTGGACTGAGTTTGGTCTGGTAGCCATAGTTCCTTGGTGGACTGCAAGCCATCCTGAGATCACCTAGTACTGTAGCGGGCCGAAAATATATCTCTAATCCCAATCGATCCAACCCGCTTCCTACACTGTCCGGACGTGAGAAATCGAGGGAGAATGAAACGGATTGTATATACAGTCCCTTTACTTACAAAAAAAAGTACAATGATAGTTACAGTTATATTTACAGCAATTTATATTTACAAGGGAAGTGTGCACACTTCAAAATGAGGCCAAATTCCCCAATCCAAATACGATACCAAAAGAGAATTTTATAACAGGCGAATACAACAATTTACTTATATATCTACACCAAACATAAAAAAAACACAACAACAACCGAACGAAAAGGGGCTCGCGCTATCACTTGTGTGCTGGGGTGGGTGGTAGTAGGCTAACTTAGAAAGGCGGGTATGGTGGTCCAGGTGGCTAGTGAGGTATGAAAGCCCTCCGTCTCAGGGCTGGGCGGAGCACTCATCTAGAGAACCCTTCTTGCTGTCAGTCCACGCTTCCACTCTCTCTTTCCAGAATATGACTCTTTGATAAAAGATTATTTTAAACAAAGTACAATCTTGTTTTACCTATAGTGATATCTCAAAACTAGCTACTATCTTTCCAGAATATGACGCCTGGAAAGAAAGAAAAACATGGTAATCATTTTATACATAAAATAAACAAAACAAAACAAACCCATTCCCATTCACACACATTCTTACAGAGGGAGGGAGAGGGTACTGAGAAAAGGGGTGGGAGACTGGCCCTTTTACACACACTCACATTCGCTCCACCACAGTACCAGATATGATAATAATAGATGAACCTAGTACCAGATAGGATAATAATAGATAATCACCCACGCTATTCGTTAGTGGACCTGCCTATATCTATTTCCCTTCATTACATACCCTCCTACCCCTTTCCACACTTGTCCTTCTATCAACAGCGGTTCTGGCTGCTTGGCGCACTTTCCCCCTCTTATGATCTTTAGTCGAGTGAAGTGTATACCGTGAGTTCCCTACTTGAAGCAAGGACTGCAAGCCCATTGGCTCGGGCAAGTATTAGGTATGGGGTGTGCTGGGCTGTCGAGTCTGCTCACCTTCCTCCACATATTAGGTGGGGCGGGATGGCAAAGCCCATCAATGCTGGACTTGAACCGATCATGTGTAAATGATGACATTCTGGAAAATTTTGATCCTATGGAGATTTTTTTCCTAACCTTCCCTCTCACAGGGAGGTCATAGCATCTACTTTCCATTAGTTCCTTCTTCTCTTAGGATATGTTAACAAGTGAAAGTAATAGTGGGACTACACACAGATCCACCTCCAAGCGCCACCTCTCCCTCCCTAGGTGTCAGGAAGGATGAGGTAACACGAAACAGCCTTCGACCTGTGGTAGGGCTCCTCTCTCATCATCAACATGCAGCAAAGGGTTCCCCTTTGCCACCTCTGGAGCCACGCTTGGGCAGCTTCACATCTGAAAAAGAGGTGGTCCCCCCTATGCTTTCTCAGAACCCCATCCAACTATCGTTTCCTAGAGAGGAGGCTTACTCCTCTCCTAGTCCTACGGGTGCTGGGAATTTCCTCCTTGTGGGGGATGGCCACATGGAGCCCCCTCCCCCCCACATGAGATGGACATGGAACAAGAGGTGACCCAGCCCCAGATGACAGGATCTTCCATGGGGTCGAAGCGGGACACGGTGCCAAACACCGAACCTGAGTCCGCTGCTGTCTCGGCAAGCCATCAGTCCAAGATCGGCACGTGCGGCTCCGAGGTGCCCGCAAGTGGGAGGACCAACACTAAAATCCCAAATTCACTGAGTAGATCTCCGATTGCCTTTGAACTCTCATTGAGAGACTATCTGGCATTTTTGAGCCCGCTGGCTTCAAACACTTTCTGGTTATTCGCTCCACTGATGGCATCAAGTTGATTAAGGGCAACATGATCCATCAGATGAGAGCACTAGCTAGTTTGATTGCTAGAGAGCCGAAGGTGACCCGTTTCTCGGACAGGAGCCTTCTGACGAATGTGTCGTATCCCTCCAAGGCAGAATGATTAGTGCCCATCAGCCAGTTAACGGCTTGCTGGTGAATGTGTAGCCACATTCTACCATGAACTTTGCGAAAGGACTGGTTTATGCAAGGAAACTCGTGGACTACTCCATATAAGACATCACCTTAGTGCTGGCTGACAATTGCCCCATACAGGGCACAGCAATTTGCCTTCCTGGCCGCCATGCTAATGTGACTCAGCGCTTCGCCCAGCCCCAGCTTAGCCTCTTCTTCTTTCTGACACCCTCTCTTCTTATCCTGCTTCCTGACTTTCCATACAACTTCTCCCACAACTTTCTATGGTTAGCCTTTAATTTTACAGGATAGATGCCAACCAGCTTCCTCTCAGCCAACCATCCTGGATTGGGCTGAGAGGGGAGGGGACAACACCCCCTCACCCCTGAGCTCCAGTTTGGGATGGTGGGTTTTTAACAACCTGTTTCACACCCACCTTCACCTTCTTCACATCCCCTTTCTTTCACCTTTCACTATCATTTTTTACGCCGTGCCTAAGGTGGAACCACCATGCCACTGGGCTGCCAGGTCACTAGGTGGGAGGGGTGGCAGCAAATGGTGGCAGCTGGTTCTACTGGCCCCATATCCACCCCTCACAGAACAGGCTACTGCGTGGGGTGATGAGTGTGTGCATCCCGTGAATTACCACAAGTCACCATGTCCAATGATGAGTCAATAAAAAAAAAAATCTCTTCCCTTACCTTCCCCTCTACCATCCCCGGACCCGACTTCAGGCAGGTACATTGACAAAATGAAGGTCCTCCCTCCCCTCTGTGCTCTGTCAGGGAACCTTGCAAATTTCTTGTACCGGAGATGAGGCTTAGTCTTCTGCTTTGCTTATGGATGCAAGGGACTCTCCCCTCACCCCATTCTCTGTCACTTTTTGCAAAGGCAGTCCCCCCTTTACTTTCCAAGGGGACTGCCAAGAAAGCAGGCAGGCGGCCCATAATTCACTGCTCCTGGTTGGGGCGGCTTGATAGGACCAACTTCATTAGGGGAGCAAAGGATGCCTTGGCCTGTGCCTCTTAATGTCCTGCAGGCATGCGCAACAAGTTTACAGGGGGTCAGTGTACCTGCCCTACAATCCTTCCTCGACGGATGCTGGTTTGCCAGCATTGGAAAATAAAAAAAGAACCTCAAATGGGATCTGTGATGTCTTAAGGGGGGGATGGCGAATGGAGGCATCCCTTGAGATGGACTTGGTCCCTGAGGTAACCCAGCCTCAGAGGGTAGGACCTTCCATGGGGACAAACCTGGGCTCGGTGCCAAGCACTGGACCCAAGTCCGCTCCTGTGCAAGAACCTCCTCAGAGGTTTGGACCCCCGGGTCCTTACAAGAAGAGGAGGGATCTCCTCCCCCAGCTGGTGCCCCTATGATAGCAAGGACCTTCTCCATTTCAGAGAAGGATCTTGCTGAGGCTGGTCCATCTGGCCTGGGGGCTCTTGCCAGTGGAGGAGAGAAGCGGGTTCATTTCCCGCCCACCTCTCCTAAAAAGAAAAAAGAAAACTGGATGCTCCTTTCTTTCCAAGGGAGCCAAGGGGGTGGACGGGTCTGCTGCCGTTTAGGTAAGTGACCAGGCCAAGTTCGCCACGTCCGACCCCGTTGCTTCCCCGGGTGTGGGGTGCCAGACAAAGACCAAAATTGAGCAGAACCGAACCTCGATTACGTCGGAGCCCCTCATTCAAAGATTACCAGAGATTACGCTTCCTTGTTATTCGC
Source organism: Ceratothoa steindachneri (assembly GCA_963969495.1). Classification (NCBI taxonomy): domain Eukaryota; kingdom Metazoa; phylum Arthropoda; class Malacostraca; order Isopoda; family Cymothoidae; genus Ceratothoa; species Ceratothoa steindachneri. Next base: position 65,281,327 of record OZ018317.1, on the reverse strand, counting down.
TCTACTGATGGCAGCATGTTGGCTAAGGAAAACATGATCCACCAGAGGAGAGCTCTAGCTAGTGTGATTGGTAGAGAGCCGGACGGGAGCCTTCTCGGGAATGAATCGAATCCCTCTGAGGCAACCATGATTAGTGCCCTTCGGACATTTGATGGCACGCCAGTGAGGGTGACACCATACCCTACAAGAACTCTGTGAAAGGAGTAGTTTATTCCAAGGAATTCATGGACTACTCCTTAAATGACACCACCTTAGAGCTGGACTACCATGGGGCGGTCAAGGTCGAACATGTGATGAGAAAACAGGGAGGTGCCTCGAGACCCACCCCTACACTCTTCATCACGTTCGACTGTGACAAGCTCTCTGAGTCGGTGCGTGCTGGTTGGTATCGCTACCGCGTGAATGCATTCGTGCCACTGCCGTGGAGGTGCTACTACTGTCACCGCTTTGGCCATGTTAATTGTTTGTGTAGACGTCCAAATTCAGAATTACCTGATTTCTGTGTAAGTTGGTTCAAGGCCGCACATTATAAGTCCAAATCGTGTGTGGCCAATATTGCTTCTCGAAGCAATGTGATGCATATCTCATTGAGAAGGAAATCTTGGCCGTTCAAGCCAGGACTTGGTCTTGGCGCGCCGGGAACCCAAGTGGGCAGTCGCTAGATGGGCTCTAAAGAAAAAAAAAAAAAAATTGCGCGCCCGGCGCTGCCTGGTACATCCTAGGCCTCAATGTTGAGAAAGAAACCCTATGCTCCTGGCCCTTCCAGGCCTACGAGTACGGCTTCTACCCACCCCGGGCGCTTCCCTGGTAGAGCTGGTGGCACAAAGGGTTCACACTCAGCCCCAGCTAAAACCATGGCTCCCCTCCTTTCCTCCAGCGTGACCGTTTCCCGTAAAGCGAAACGGCCGCGCGCCTCCACCGAGTCGCTAGACTCGCAGGAGGCAACCCCCCTGAAGTTGGTCGGGAGGCCATCTTCCGGGGTTCATAAAGCTGCTCCCTAAAGGAGGACAGCACTAATGGAGCTTCGGCTACTTCGCCCATGCCCAGTGGTAGGCGGGTGGCTCACAGACTGTGGATCCTCCAAAAGAGGGATCCCACCTCCGAAGCCGCCACGCTCATCTAAGGTTTCGAAGCGGAGGGAGGAAAAGATCCCATGGTGAGCCCAACCTTCCCCAATAAGTCCTCGAAGGCAACAGCCTTCAGCACACTGTCCGGCTAACGTTGCACAAAGTTCTGCCCCTGGCAAGATTACGGCCATTATCGTGAGGGTCTTCATTTTGAAGAGGGTTCCCGCATCTCCTCTGAGCTAAACCTGGAGTACATATTTCTTCATTGGAGTTGCCGCAGACTCCGGGTCAACTGGGAAAAGTTGTGGAGGCTCGTCTCCACCCGTTCCCCGTTAGCTTGCTTTTTGCAGGAGATATTGCTGGGTGCGTGCCCCCTGCCCACCCTCCCGGGGTATAAGGTTTTGCGACCCCACCACGACGGGTTGGGGTCCGGGCAGGAGGATGCACGATTTACACCCGGCATGATATATCTGTTCTTTTTGCTTTAGATACCTCATTTCAGGTAGTAGCAGTGCAGCTGCACGTGGATAGGAAGCATACCGTTATTTTAGCGTACATACCCACCGTCAGCCGACTTCGACGCAGAGGACTTCCACCGAGTCGTGGCACGGTTGCCGAGGCATTTTCTCTTGCTCGGAGAAGTGAACAGCAGGCATCCTCTCTTGGGAGATTACTCAATAAATCCCAGAGGTCAAGTCCTTGCCGATCTAATCGACGAGCTGGAGATACGTGTCATAAATGTAGATGAGAACCGCTTCATTTTCCTGCCTCGATCTATCTTTGTTTTCACCGGACGCAGAACCTGATTTTGTGTGCGGGTTGGTCGATGACCTCCATAGTAGTGATCACTTTCCCATTCAAATGTCATTTTCTTGGTCACTGCCGCCCTAGAGCCCGCCCCGGTGGTGCTTGGCGCGGCTGCGGTGGTCCGCATTTCAGGAAATGACTGATTTTTTCTCTCTCAGTCAAGGAGTTTAGATCTGTTGATGAGGCCGTTGAGTTTTCTCCGTCTACCTCATCGCCGTGAGACTAACTACTATTCCTAGAACGTCTGACCATTTTGCACGCCGACCACTCCAGTGGTGGTCAGCAGAGTGTGAGACGGCCCTCAAACAGAAGCGTTATGCCTACAAGTGCTATAAGCGCCGCTCGAACGATTTCACCATCGTTGAATTTCGTCGGGCTGGGGCTAGGTTCGGGTATATTTCGAAGCACGCACGCCACTCTTCTTGGCGAGCATACGTGTCTTCACTTAAGGGGAATACCCCTCTAGCAGATGTGTGGAAGCGAGTTAAAAGGATTCGGAGCAAGTTCTCGCAGGAGCCCCCTCCCGTTCTCCAGGAGAATGGGACCGCAATGTCGGACACCACGTTCGTGGCGAAATCCTTCGCGAACGCTTTCTCCGCATTCTCTAGCGGGGATGATGCTCCGCCAGCATTCAATGCGCGTCATGATGTCGCGGAAGGCCGCCGACTGGACTTTACCTCCAGAGGCGGAGAACTCTTCAACGACAGGTTTACTCTGAGTGAGCTGCGTTCCGCTTTCGCTTCGTGCGCGGACACCGCCCATGATCCAGATGATGTTCCGTACGCCATGCTTCGACACCTGGATGAGCGAGGCATGGCCTTTCTGTTAGATTTGTTCAACAGGATCTGGGTAGAGGGTATCCTCCCAGATTCCTTGCCAATCGCTATTATGTTCGCTTTTCGCAAACCAGGGAGAAATCGATCTACCCCGGCCGGTTTCCGCCCAATCTCTCTAACTTCATGCTTGTGTAATTGGTGGAGAAATTGGTAAATGTTAGATTACCCTTTTATCTGGACAGCGGAGGCCATCTGCCTTCTGCACAGTGCGGCTTCCGCAAGTTCCAATTCACGTCGGATGCTCTGCTCTGACTAGGAAATGCCGTCTGCGAGGCCTTCCTTCGTAGACAGCACTACGCCACGGTGTTTTTCGATCTGGAGAAGGCCTATGATACCGCTTGGCGATACGGTATCATGGAGACTTGAAACGATGTGGGCGAGTGGACGCCTCCCAATCTTTATATCTGATTTTTTGAGATATCTTTGCCCTGAGCATCAACGGCATCACCTCGATGCTACCGGAAGATGTTCTCGCTACGTTCTACGTGGACAACCTCGCAATCTCTTTTGGCGCAGCCCACATGCCAACTCTGCACCGTCGACTCCAGCAGGCATTGAACCGCGTCTCTCGCTATACCGAAACGCATTGGCTTCGATTTTCCTTAGCCAAGACTAAGGTGGTACACTTCTGCCACCATCCACGGCTCCACCCTGAACAAAACTTGCTTCTAAATGGTGTGCGCCTGGAAGTGGTGGACTCGCATCGTTTCTCTCGCCTTATATTTTACCGACGCCTCACCTGGAGCTCATATTCGCAGCCTTAGGGTCTCTTGTACTCGCGCCATGGATATTCTTCGGTCCGTGACCTTCAGCGCCTGGGCTACTGCCTTACTTTTTTCTCGATCCTTTGTTCGTTCGAAGCTCGACTACCGACGCGAGTTTTACGCATCCGAAGCCGAGCGTGTATTACGGAAGGAGGACTCGATCCAACACACCGGCCTTCGCCTGGCGACCGGTGCCTTCCTCACTTCCCCCATTGATAGCCTACTTGTCGATACTGGGGAGATGCCACTCGCTCTGCTCCGTGCACAGTGCATTATTCGCCTGTACGCGCGAGCCCAGAGCCTCCCTCAGTCGCCAACAGCTTTCACTGCTTTCGCAGCCGATCACGACGGTGCCTTTGCCGCCGAGAGACGCCAGTCATACGCTAAGCATTTAGGGCCAGGAAACTCATCCAAAGCTAGCTATAGCTCTCGTGCCGGTGGTACCTCTGGCTCTGCCCACGACGCCACCCTGGAAGGTATCACCTTTGCCCATTTGTCGCTACGCCTCTGCTCCCAAAACTTCTACAGCGCCGGGAGTATTGCGTTTGGCCTTTTTGGAACATCCGAAGCCAAGCATTTATTACGCAAGGTGGATCGATCCAGCTCACCTGTCTCCCCCTGGCGACCAGTGCCTTCCGCACGTCCCCTATTGAAAGCCTACTTGTCAATGCCGGGGAGATACCACTTGCTCTGCGCCGTGCACAGTGCATTATTCGCTTGTACGCGCTTTCCCTCAGTCACCAACGGCTCTCACTGTTTTCGCGGCTGATCTCAACGGTGCTTATGCCTAAGCCCTTTGGGTTTAGGGGTACGAAACTCCTTCGAGAGCTCGGTGTCGCTCTCAACTCAAGCCGCTGGCACCTCTGGTTCTTCCATGTACGCCATCCTGCTCTTTTTGACCACACTTCGTGTCACACTTGATCCGTGCCTGTGTACACAGATGGCCCCAAGTCCCAAGATGGGGTCGGCTTTCATTTCCGTATCCCTTCTGTTTGATCTCAGCGAGGCTTTATCAAGCGTGCTACGTATGTCTTTACGGCAGAGCTGGTTGCAATAGACCGCTCGGTACAGGAGAGAACGTGTCGTGCACGGTTCGGCGACCGAATTTTGATCTTTTGCGACCTGTAAAGTGCCTTGAGTGCCCTCGGGTTATTGGAATCTCTTTTACACCCTTGCCTGGTTCGCCGTATCCCTGACGCCAGGGTTGCGACGAGCGGAGTGGATTTCGAGATCATCTTATGCTGGGTTCCTGGACATGTGGGAATTGCACGGAATGAGTGTGCCAAAGAGTCTGCCCTGACTGGGCGACCAGAACAGTGTTTCGCTCTTCCTCACACCGACTACACGCCAGGAATCAGGGCTCCCCAGCAATTATAGGAAACGCTTGAAGAGAACTTAAAGTTGCGCTCCATTTCGCTGCGACCGTGCCCATGGACCTAACGCTATTGCCGCGATGGCTTCAGGTCTCTTTCTCTCGTCTTTGAATTTGGCACACTCGCGGGATGCACCGCTATTTGATAGAGCGCTCACTCGCACCTTATTACGACAACTGCCTTGTCCACCAGACTCTTGGGTACATTTTTGTTGTTTCCCAGTCCGGTGGATCTTTGCCACGTTACCCTCCCAAGGTAGCTGCTGCTTGTTCGTTGTATCCAGAACTGCTTCGTGTACCCCTACCTGTGACCTATTAAACTTGTTAAAGGAGGCTGTCATCTTACATTTTATTTAACTTTGTTGTTCGGTGCATCCTCTGTCGCGTGTGGGAGAGGGGGGAGAGCTGTCTGTTGCTTTGCTGTTTTGTTCATTGTTTGTTTTGGTTGCTTTTAGTTATTTTAATATAGCCTAACTTGTAGGCTGGCCCATGCAGACAATTACCAGGATGGCCCCTAAATAACAAAAATGCACCTGGATTTGAGGTGATTGAGTTTTTGGAGGAATCGGGTCTCCTCTGTAGTATATAATTTTGTGGGTTTGTTGTATTCTCAGATCCCTGAGGGAGGCAGGCTCCATCCGTCACCCGAACATGCCCTTAATGTTCGTTGTCCTTTTTTTGGTTATGGTATGTTTTTGTTTTGAACTTTTTAATATAGGTCTTCTAATTTTTGCACCTATGCCCATTCTGGCCGCTACACTCAGTTATTTAATTCTGGAAGGGCGATTGTGATCTCCTTTGTAGGCCTCTTTTTGATTGCTACTTCAGTCAGACTACCAAGCCAGTCCAACTTTTCATCTTGTAAATGATACTGGCAACCATAGGGTGGTTCGAACCATATTTGGAAAACTATAGGCTCCCAGTGTGTTAAGCCTCGGCTGATGCAATTCATTGTTGAAAAACGCACCAAAACATCATCATATCCATATTCAAGATCATTACTGGATTGTCAAATGGCCGACACGTGTTCCTGTATTTAATGGTGAATGAAACAGTTTATATCTAAGTGTCTTTATTAATGTGTGTCCTTTGCTGTGTTTAGGCTCCCGCGGTGATGATCGCGTATATGGTACTGTCTGGTTTTCTTCTGACGAATCTGAGAAAGCCCATCAGTCGATTGACCGTCACTGAACAACGCCTCGAAGGTGAATTTCGATTCGTTAACTCCAGATTAATTACGAACTCGGAAGAAATTGCCTTCTATAATGGCAATCAACGGGAAAAATTGAGCCTCGATTCATCATTCAAAAGACTGGTAGGTATTCACTAAAGACTTAATATAATTTAGGGATCCTTGAACATATGTGACCCTAAAACGAGAAAGGGTTTTGTTTGTAACTCTAAGATGGAGCATCAACCCAGGAGGAAATAATCGTGCACAGCGTTTTCTAAAGCCTCATTTCAGCCTTTTGAGTCATAACTGATTAGAGGATCTCTTTATGAACTACTCAATTCGTTTCACCTAGATTTCCATTTACAGGTGAACCATCTCAAGAAATTGATCAACTTTAGATTTAGCATGGGATTTCTGGACAACATAATCGCCAAATGTGAGTTTTATGGAAGTGGCCTTAGCCAGACTCGGGTCTGACCACCACCCATCCCTACAGTACCACACACACATACACACGTACACGCACACACAACAATTCAACTAGTAACTGACTATCCTACCCACAATTACACACACCAACAACACAATAATACTTGAGGGCTCTGCGCTAGGATACCCAGTTCGAGTCATAGCCTTCCTCAGTCTCGAGGCAATGCAGTCAGACAACTTGAGGATCAGCTTCCTATCACAAGGGACGGCCAAGAGAGAAGGCCAACCCTTGTAGGAAGCAAGGGATAGCAGGGCCGACATTAAGTGTCCTCTACAGCCCTGCAGTGACAGTTTGCAAGGGGTCGGCCTTCCTCCCCGCTCTCTTTCCCGAAGACGAACATAGAAATGTTGTTTTTTAATCTAGCCTAACATTAATTAGGCTGGGGTGTGAGTACGGCGACTTATGCTCAAGTAGGCAGTCATCAAATGGTGTTTTTAGCCTTTGTTGCTATTTAATCTGTTTTTTTAATCTAGCCTAGTATTAAGTTGTAACGTGATTATGGCGACTTTTGCACTAGTAGGCAGTCGCTAGATGGGCTCTTAAAAAAAAACACCCTGAGTGTTACTCCTTTTACTATTTCCCGCCACTCATCTGCTTTTAAAGCTTCTACAGAGGCCGGAGTATTGCGTTCAGCCTTTTTAGAGCACATTTCGTGTCACGCTGGATCCGTGTCAGTGAATACGGATGATTCCATGGCCCAGGACGGGTCCGGTTTCCATGTCGTTTCCCTTGTGTTTAAAGTCAGCGGAGCTCTACCAGGCGCTGCATCTGCCTTCACGACCGAGCTAGTAGCAATACACGCCATGGTCCGGGAGATAAAGCATCCTTCCCAGTTCTCAGACTGGATTGTGATTTATACCGACTCACAAAACGCCCTGACTGCCCTCGGGGCATTAGAATCTCCACACCCTCTGGTTCGCGGTATCCGTGACGCTACAGCTGCCGCGAGCCGGGTGGATGTCTAGATTATTTTTTGCTGAGTTTACTGGACATGTGGGAATTGCTGGGAATGATGGTGCCAAAGAGTCATCGAGGACTGAACGACCAGCCAAGCCCTTGGTTCTTCCTCATACAGACTACATCGCAGTAATCAAGGTAGCCCTCCGGATTGCTTGGCAAAAAAGAAGGAAGATGGCTGAGGAAACTTAAAGTTGCGTGCCATTTCGCCCTGACTTTTGCCATGGACCTAACTCACCAATACCGGGACGCCTTCGGGTTACTTTCTGTCTTCTTAGAATTGGGCACACTCCCGGGACGTACTGCCATTTGATGGGGCGCTCCCGCTTGTTACTTGGAGGAGTCTGGCGTTCTTCATTTATTAAAATTTGTTGTAGGTTTCATGTTCCTGCCCCAGTGTGAGGGGTTCTCTCCGACGGGCGCCTCCCTCAGTCGCCAACAGCTCTCACTGCATCCGCAGCTGATTTCGACGGTGCCTATGCCGCCGAGAGACGTCAGTCATACCCTAAGCTCTCGAAGGAAACTCCTTCGAGAGCTAGGTATAGATATCGGGCCGGTGGTGCCCCTGGTTCTGCCCAGGGTGCCACTCTGGAGGGTACCACATTTGGCTATTTGTCGCCACGCCTCTGCTCCCAAAGCTCGTACAGCGCCGGGAGTATTGCGTTCTACCTTTTTGGAGCACACCTCGTGTCACGCTGGAACCGTGCCAGTGTATACGGATGGCTCCAAGTCCCAAGAGGGGATCGGCTTCCACGCCGTATCCCCTCTGTTTGAAGTCACCGGGGCTCTGCCAGTCTCTGCGTCTGTCTTCACAGCCGAGCTGGTAGCACTACACCACTCGGTACGGGAGATTACGCGACCTGCCCGGTTCGGAGACCGGATTGTGATCTATAGCGACTCACAAAGCGCCCTGAGTGCTTTTGGGGCATTGGAATCTCCGCATCCCCTGGTTCGCGATATCCGTAACGCCACGGTTTTGGCAAGCGGGTGGATATCGAGATTCTCTTCTGCTGGGTTCCTGGACATGTAGGAATTGCGGAGAATGAGCGCGCCAAAGAGTCCGTGAGGACTCTGCGACTGGACCAGCGTTTCGCTCTTCCTCACACCGACTACGGGCAGCTCTTCCGGCTGCTTGGCAAAGAAGATGGGAACGTAAAGTTGCGTGCCATTGCGCCGCAACTGTTCCCATGGACCTACCCCCAATGCCGCGAAGGCTACAGGTTGCTTTCTGTCGTCCCCGAATAGGACACACTCGCGAGACGCACCGCAATTTGATGGACCACTCGTCTGCGCCCTACTGTGAAGAATGCGTTGTCCCCCAGACTGTTGAGCACATTCTTGTTGAATGGCCCAGTCTGGGCGATCTCCGTGCACGTTACCTGTCCCGGTACCGGGATAGGCGGGGTCGCTACCGCCTGTCCCTTGTACTCGGCACGAGTTCGTGTACATTGACTGGTCGACTTATAGACTTTTTGAGGGAGGTCGGCCTTCTCCCCTTTATTTAACTAGGTTTTGTTTTTGTTTTTTTCCTGTTTACTTTGTAGGTCGCACGCTCCTGTGCCGGGGGGAGGCGGACCTTTCCCTGACGCCGGAGCTTGCTTCCTAATTGTTGCCATTTTCCCTTGTTATTGTTGTTGTTTTTTCATATTCTTATTTTATAGTAGCCTAGTGCTAGTCTGTCGTGATTGCGGCGACTTATGTCCAAGTGGGTAGTTGCCAGATAGGCTCGTAAAATTAGAAAAAAAAAAATCCGACGCCGGAGCCTTCTTCCTTTTTTGCTTTGTTGTTTTTTGGTTTTATTTTAGTCTAGCCTTGCATACATTATGCCGTTAGGTGATTACGGCGTTTTGCTCTAGTATGCTGTCGCCAGATGGGTTCTAAAAAATTGTTTCCGGTACTGTTTGTGAAAGGGTTGCGTTTGTGAATTAATAATCCTTGGGTAGGATAGATTTTTGCTCTCAATGCTGTTTATTTTGAGCTGTACGATGTTTAATGATTAGGTAGTGGGTTAAGCTATGCAGGAGTGAGATGATGCAGAGGTTGCAATTTGATTGGCAGTATGAAGGCGTGGTTTAAGCTATGCATGCGTTGCAAGTACAGTGGTAAGTGTAGTTTGGGGGGAACTAGGTTTTGGAAACGGAGTTCTAACCATTTATTAAATTGAACTGTGTGATTGTCAGGGTATAGCGGTTGCATGTGGGAAATATGTAGTGTGGGAGGAAGAGTTGGTTCAATTGCTGTGGTTAAGGCAAGAAAAAAGGGGTGATAGGTAGAAGGGCAAGAGTAGAGAGTGTGGGCATGGTCCCCGAGTCTGGCTCATGCCAGATGACCTCTTGAGGCTGTATCCTCTTGTAAGGCGCATCTTTGCATTGCAGGATTCCTTAGTTTCTTCTTTGGTCGTGTCTGGGTATCCATTGAAGGTTGTCCCGCCACTGGGGAAGTAGCGTCGACTCCATCATGATGGTGATAATCTCTGCCCTTTCATTCTGGAACTGCCCCTTCCCGGATAATTGGAGAAGCACCCACATTACACCCACTACCTCTTGACGCCATTTGAGTATAATCTTTGCTTTGCAGATCTGGCTACCTGTGTTGGCTTTTGTGTGGTCGCTTATCCCTACTTGAAGCCCACATCCCACTTGGCTGGCAAACCACACAAGGACAGAATGCAGGTACGTGCGAGATGGCTGTCACTCAGGGTGCCTATGACACTTAATGCCACCATCATTGTTGTTGGTGATGATTCTCAAATTATCTGGTCGCGGAGCCCCGAGAAAGGATATGGCCCATACTGTGTTTTCTCACAAAGACCACGGAAATGGTTGGGTTGAAAAAAACAAAAACAATAAATAGTTGATCCATTCTGTCTATTTAGTTGGTATTTTTCCTACTCTTACGTACATGGTTGCACATGTGTTCAACACTGCAAATAGGTTTAGGATTGTCGATGGTTCTTTTTGTATCCATAGACATAAATGGCACCATTTTTTGTTGTTTTTTTTTCAGCATTTAGGTAAGATAAGGCTTAGTATTGTAATGCTGCTACCTCTTCTTTCTTGCGAGCAGCGACCTCTGCCCTTGGAGGCAGTCGCCAGATGGGCTCTTTAATATCCTTCCAAAGGATTAGATTCTGCCGTAACTCGTCGATCATTGGCTTAGTCAAATAATAACCAGATTTTATTCCTTCTTGTCGTTGCCGTCTCTCTGTTACCATGACCTGTTGTGCGGAATCGTTCTTTTATTGTCCCCATTAAGATATGGAACGATCATAAGGTCTAAGTTATTGGCCAAAACTGGGCTGACAAAATTGTGACCGACTGTATTAAGATTTACTTTAATTTCCTCCTCAGGAATACTACAAAAGTGGTCGAATGCTTGTGAAATTGGCTGAGGCGATTGGCCGACTCATACTCGCTGGAAGAGAACTGACAAGGTTGGCTGGTTTCACTGCCCGGGTGCAGGATCTGATCATGGTTCTGAATGATCTCAATCAAGGCGTCTACCAGCGAACAATGGTCGACCAGAAACAAAGTAGTATGTGGTTGGCCTGCCATCCAAGGGGGACGACATTGTTCTTTTACCATTCTCCATTGCATCACTTAAGATTTCGCTTCCAGTCTCAGCCGCGTGATTTACCATCTTTTCCTCTATTTCAGTAGCCTCGTCCTTTTTAAAGGAGGGCTTTAAAATAGCGACGAATTATTAATTTTTGTCTGACTCGAACTTTATAAGTAGCGTGTAGTTCTTCTTAGCCTTTCACACACTCGTCTGCATTCTGTCGCAAAGTTTACGGTTTCAACTTTTATTTTTTTCTCTCAGATTTGGGTCGGCGCGCATCATTGCCACATCCATCTCCCACCCTCTTTCTTCCCTACTAAGCACAAAGCCACCCATCATTGTGTCGATGCCAAAAGGCCCTTCATAGTGATGGGGTGCTTGCTATTTACCTAAATTATTATTATTATAACCCACACTATCATGGCTGTGTTTTCTAACCTCTAGCCACCCTTCAGGGAAAGAGAAAGAAAGTCGAAGAATGGTCAATCATTCCCAAATGGATATGCCCCCCTTCCACCTGGATACAATCATGAGATTAATTTGTAACTGAACTTCCACTTCTTAGCCGTTACATGGACCACCACCCCAAGGGCGTGCTATAAAATTCCCACAGCATGCAACACCCTGCCTCCACTCTAGCCTGGTCCCTCAGGACGGACTCACAGAAGGTTCGGCCCCACTTAATTAGGGTAACGGCGGGGCCTACATCACAGACTGTAGGACAAAGGCTTTTCCCCAAGCGGTCAGAGGAAGCAGCGCTGCCACCTTCTCCCGGGGAGCTACGAACAACAACACCACCACTCATAATCTCTGAACCCACCTGGGAATGGAGTGACGTTCTTGGTGTCCCTTCCGACGTCGAAACGTGCTTTTTTCTTTTCCTTTTTGTTTCGGGTTTATTTATTTTATCTTTTGCTTTGTCTGTCCTGATTTTAGTTTAGTCTCTTTTAATATAGCCTAACTAATTGGCTAGCCTGATTAATGTGACTTATGCCCATGTTGACAGTCGCCAGGAGAGACCCTCTTAAAGACGGAGACAAAAATTCCGGGGGTTCTTTCCCCTCGCTGTAGAGAGGTAAAAGGGTAACCAACGTGAGTGAGTGGTGGTGAGTATGATGTAACTAGGTCCATCTCATTTGAACCCTTATGCTTATCATACATGATGCAGTAGTCCTTTTAGGTGTTGACATTGATATGGAATCGTTTCTGTTAAGGTTTAAGTTAAGGAACCAGTGGGTTGCTGCCCAATCCAAGTGAATTCTATATTCGTTTCTGTTATGGGCTCATGTTGTCAAACCTCTGTTGACTTATAGGCTTGCTTACCAACCTACGCTCGAGCATAGTCATACCCTCCCTAATAACTGGACTTTGGTCTTCATTGCTATAGGGTGCTAATTTCATAAATTTAACCCCAATCAAGATGGAGTCATTTGTCCCTCCGTCACTCTGGGTGGCGGTAAAATCGTGAACAAGGACAATCTGATCCGCTTCGACAGGGTTCCTTTGATTACACCTAATGGAGATGTCCTCATCAAGGAGTTGACCTTCGAGGTCAAATCCGGGATGAATGTATTGGTCTGTGGCCCCAATGGGTGCGGAAAATCGTCCTTGTTCCGGATTCTAGGCGAGGTAAGATCGCAGAGCAAGATCATTTTACACTCTTAAATTCACTTTGTACTTTTAATTGAGGAATCATCTCTCTCTTCACTTTTCCGCAAGGGAAGCGAAGAGAGAGATGATTCATGTGTAGCCTGTTACACCTGGTACTCCGAGAAGCTGCACACCCGCGTGGCCAAAGTGCAAATTAGGGAGGTCCTGTCACTGTCGATTTGAACTCTGGTGGTGGCTGGGGAAGTTGCCGATTCGCTTTCTCCTCGCCCCTAATCAGCACTACTTTATCTTTTTTTATTATTATTAGCATTATTATTGTTATTATCATTCCTCTTATTATTTATTATATAGTAGTATTATTTGTATATTATTTATATCATTATTAGTAGTATTTATTATGATTATTTATTCTTATGTATTATAGTTATTTATTATTAGTATGTGTGGGGGAAATTCCACGTGGAATTTCTTTTCCAGCACGGAAGTTCCATGTGCTGGAGAAGATTCTGTTAGGCTTAAATTAGTAAGCCTAACCCCCTCCCTTCCACAAGCGGTAGCCTAGAACCGCGTCCACCACGATTCACCTTTACATGGGCTAGAATAGCCTCGGCAAGAAGATTCGAGGCCATTCGAGAGTAGAGCTGTTTCCCACTAACCCCTTCTTCCCCGCGGGGAGAGCCTCAGACATATATATTGCTCGTTTCCCATGAAACCGACACAGAGTTGAGAAGTCTCGCACGGCCCCCTAGAAAATTCCCCTAGTTCCAAGTCAGGTGCTAACAACAAAGCAAAGTGACACCTGAACTATTTTTGTGTATTGGAATTAGCCCCAGCCAGTGAGGTAATTCCATTTTACGATCGCTACCGAGTGATTTTTCCGACTTCTCTCGTCAACTCCTGTCAAAGCCCTCCTCGTTCGTCCCTCGTTTTCGGGTGGCCGAAATACTCTTCCCTGGACCGGACGTTACCGCCCCCCTCCCTTTTTTTTTGCGAACCGTCATCACTTTAACATCCCGCTTAGAAGCTTCGAGCGGCCTCGCCTCACGTGCAGAAGACATCCGTGAAGCCTTACCCTGACGTCTCACCCGGAATCTTCTGTAAGCCAACCCCTCTCCCCCTCTAGTAACCCATTTACGTTAACTTTCCCCATTTGAATAGTCTCCTCCCGTAACACCTTAAGTTTTAACTTCATAGTCTGATTCATAGCTACAATTCCTTCCCCTTCGTTCATCGATGTAATTTTGCCCGTCAATTCTCTCATTATTTTTATGTAAATAAAATTATATTTTTGTAATGCCTCTTTAAATAACCTTGAGCTTTGCCATTGCCCATAATTTACCTGACCTCGTTGCACTCTTTCTCGCTACTCAGCCCGTCTAAACTAGTGGTGTTCCGTCCCTTTTCGGTTCGCCTTTAAGTTATTGGTCCCTCCCCCATAGATATAATATGGTATTGATGTAATATAATGTCATACCACGACAGTATGTTAGTATTATTTATTATTACCATTACTGCTATCCCCTTCAAAACTTTTATACCCACACTTTGTACCAAGAGAAGTGTTCCCACTGGGACAGAGTTCAGTCCAGTAGCCATAATGTCTTGGTGGACTACATGCCATTGTGAGATCACCTAACAACACCAGGGATATTAATAATAGGTGATCACCCACCCTACCCTTTAGTGACCCTCCCCTATCTATACTTCTCTTAATTACATACCCTCGTATCCCCTTTCCAAACTTGCTCTTCTATCCACATAGGTTCTCGTTGCCCAGCCCACTTTCGTCCACTTATGAGCCTTAGTCGAGTGGTAGTGTATACCGTGAGGGCAGAAAGCCCGCTAGCTTGGGCAAGTATTGGGTATGGAGTGTGGTGCTGAGCCGTCGACTTTCTTCACCTTCCTCCAGCACATATATAAGGTGATTATGAAGGCACTATCCTTTATGGCTAAAGCTCCAGGACAAGGTCGCCTGAATGGCGGGCTGGGTTGGCCAAGCCATCCAATGCTGGACTGAGACCAATTGTGTGTAAATGATCACATTCTGCAATTTCTGATCCTATGGAAACTTCTCTCTTAACCTCCAAAGTTATTGGGAGCTCTTAGTATCTACTTTCCCTGCGTTCCTTTTTCTATTATAACATGGGCACGATGCAAGGCAATAGTGGGAATGTGTATGGGAATCCGCCTCAAAAGCGCACCCTCGCCCTCCCTAGTTGCCTTTAAGGACAAAAGGTAACAGAGACATCCCTACGAACGGTGCATAGGGCTTCCCTCTCACTATCCATATACGGCAAACGGGCTTTCCCTTTGCAATCTTTGGAGCTACTTTTAAGGCAGCTCCACCATTGAAAGGGAGCTGACCTCCCCCCACCCTATGCTTTCTCAGGGACCCCTCCAACCGTCTTCTAACGGAGACGAGGCTTATTCCTCTCCTCGACCTACAGGTGCTGGGGTTTCCCCCTCAACCCCTTCTGTGGAGTCGCCCATGGACGACTCCATCTTTCGCCCACTGGCAGTCTCCCGTTTCCTTTTAGAAGGGACTGCCAAAATAGCAGACAGGCGGTCCAAATTCGACTGCTGTTGGTGTGAGCGACTCGATCGGGCCAATCCCATTAGGGGGCAAGGGAAAACTGGGTCCGTCGGACCGAGCCCCATACAATCATGTATTTTGACTGCAGGAGGTTGGAGTGCCTTTCCCTCTCTCTTTCCCTATGGAGTTCGGTTCACCGGCCATAGACGACACGACAAAAGCTACCTCGAATGGGATCCGTGATGCTTTGGGGGGGGATGGCCATATGAAGGTCCCCCCCTTGAGCTAGACATGATCCCGGAGGTGACCCAGCCACAGATGGCTAGATTTTCCATGGCGGCGAACCTAGAACTGTCATATGCAAGCTTCTCTTCACGTAGCTCGGCCCCTCGAAGACTCACAAGGAGAGGAAGAACCTCCTCCCCCGCCTGGTGCCCCTTTAACTGCCAAGACCTTCTCCATCTCGGAGAAGGATCTTCATGAGGTCAGTCCATCCGGCGTGTGAGAGAAGCGGGTTCATTATACACAGAGAGGAATAAAAGCTACCTCTCCATCCGCGGGCGCTCCACGGACGAATGGGTTGGCTGCCGTTTTGTCAAGCGACCTGTCCAAGATCAGCACATCCTCCCCTAGGGAGACGGCCGAGGAGAACATAAAGATGCGTACCATTGTGCCGCGACTGTTCCCATGGACCTATCCCCCAATGCGGCCGTTACGGCTTCTGGTTGCTTTCTGGTCTCCGATTTGGACTCGCGGGACGCACCTCCATTTGATGGAGCGCTCTCTCGCACCTTATTGCGACGACTGCGTTGTCCTCCGGACTTTTCCGCACATTCTTATTGAATGCCCCCCACCCCCTCCCCATGTCGGCCTGATTTTCGTCCCTCTTACCTGTTCCAATATTGGGATGAGCAGAGTCGCGACTACTTGTCCCTTGTATTGTATTCGGGACGGGTTCGTGTACACATACTTGTCGACGGGCCTTTCCCCGACGCCATGCCGTGCTTCATTCCTGTTTTTTTTTCTCTTCATGTTTGTTTATTCGAATTTTTCGAACAGCTTAGACTAGAATTTTAATAACGGTGACTTATGCCCCTGAAGGCATTCGCCAAGTGGGCATGCTCCATGCCCACTCTCCCCAGCAATAAGGGTTTCCCGACCCCACAACCACTGGATGTGAGCAGCGCAGGAGAATGCCCATCAGGGCCCAGGCATGATGTCTTGAATCATCTTTAAATACATCCTTTCATAAATTCCAGTGCAGCTACACCTGGATAGATGATATACATTAATTTGTTTCTGCATTCCTCTGTTATTTTAAGTTCCAGCTTCAGGCAAGGTTACCGAGGTCGTTTCTCCTCCAATGGTATCTGACGGTAGGTACCCCGTCTAGCAGTACTGCACGATTAATCCCAGAAGTCATCCTTGCCAACCTGATTCGACCAGCTGCAGATAGGTGTCCTAAATGTTGTTGAGTTTACGCATCACTGTCCTAAAACCGCTTCATTTTCCTGTCCTGATTCCCTGTGTTCTCCCGATCCACAGCCTGATTTGGAGGCGTATGTGATCGGACTTCATGGTAGTGACCTTTATCTCATCCAAATATTATTTCCTGGCCCGCTGCCTGATGAGAAATCATCTCTGTGGTGTTTGGAGCGGGCGCAATTTCTCTATCGCAGTCGAGGAGTTAAACTCGGCTGATGAGGCCGTTTAGTTATTCCCAGGCAACTTCTTCGTCGTGTGCCTAATTGACATTCCTCAGTGGAGCTTAAGCGACAAGTTTAAAGATGTGTTTGCTCTCACTGGAAGTTTAGCGAAAGGTTTATAGCTGAGTTTGATCGAGAGGTTTAAAGATGGAGGAATCTGTAATGAAGCCGCCCCTCCCCATCCCCCCTCCTAGGGTCTTTAGCCCGTTGATCGATGTATTTCAAACATGTTATAAGCTTAAAAAAAATGAGGTTCTTAGCGAAAGTTCGAGACGACCGTTTAATTCATCCCCGATTGCACATAAGGACAAGATGAGAATCCCTGGCACTAGATAAGTGTTGGAAATTATTATGGTGCAGATAAATCTTGAATTTGATGTGGTTGCTGAAGTTTATCTCATTTGAAGCATTAACTAGCTCGTAGGGTATGTGGACAACAAACTAGCACAGATTTCATCACAGTGGTAACGAACGAAGTTATTTCTTAAGCGACATGTTCCTCGGAACTACCGTGGCGGGTGAATTGCACTGATTTCCAACTCATCCTTTTTCCTGAACCTTTTCGTCTCCTCCCCCTTTAGCCTCATTTGAGGCTCTCATTGCTGTCTCACGTGCTGTGCCCGCTCTGACTATAGTGGTCCTTTACCGCCCTCCCAACTCGTCTCCGGCCTTAATTCTCGAGGAGTTCAGTAACCTACTCTCCGACCTATCCTCTACTGGTTCTCTCCTTATTCTCAGTGACTTCAATCTTCCTAGCCACAATGAGAATTTTCGTGCATTCATTCACATCATCGACCTCTTCTCTCTTACGCAACATGTGTCATCGCCAACAAACATACATGGTAATACCCTTTACTTAGTCATCTCGAACCTCCATATCTCTAATCTAACGGTAACTCACCTTTCTAATACGATTTCCGACCACTTCTTCGTTAATTTTAAATTCTATATTCACTACCACCTACCTCCTCGCCTCGTCCCGAGATCCTACTCCTTTCCGGCGACTATCGTCAATTGATACCACTACTCTCTATAACGACGTTGTTTCTGCCCTACCCGCTATTGATACTACTGCTTCACCTGACCAAACCTTAAACTCTCGGCACCAATCATTACTCGCCTGCCTTGACGCACACGCCCCCCTTATCACTCCTTCAAACCGCCATCACCGCTCCCCTTCGTTCAAGGAGGTCCTTACGTGCTCATGAACGAGCCCTTCGTAAAGCACGCTCCCGTGGGCAGGACACGACCGCCCTTTCACTTTCTATCGCCTTGCTACTTCGACTTATTCTTCCAAATTAAAATCAGCCCGTGATGTTCATTCACGCAAACTTTTGTCTGAGAGCAAGAATGACCCTCGGACTATCTTTCGTCTCCTCTCTCGTCTTTCCTCGCCTAGCCCCATTTCCCCCACCTCTCCCCCCATCAACCCCTATACTCTTTCTAAATTTTTCTCGGCTAAAGTTATTAACCTTCGCGCCGTACTACCTCAGTCGTCTGAACAAGCCCATGCTGTTCTCCCTGACAATACTCCATTACCGCTTAACGTCCTCTCAGGAAGTAACTGCTCTGATCTCACGCTCTTAACAAATCTGGATCCCCTAATGAAGTATTTCCACCCAAACTCCTCCACCATATTCTCCCTGCTGTCCTCCCACTGATTCTTCATTTCATTAACAATTCACTTGCCACAGGGGTGGTTCCCTCTTCCTTCAAACATGCCTCAATTCGTCCTATCCTTAAAAAAAAACACACCTTAACCCCTCTGAACCATCTAGCTATCGCCCTATCTCACAGCTTCCAATCCTCTCTAAGGTCTTAGAGAGTGGTTATCTCTCGCCTTAATGACCATATTTCTAACTGCAATATCGATGAAATTTACCAATCTGGGTTCAAAGCGAAGCACTCACTGAAACCGCTCTTCTTAATGTTTCAGACGGTTTACGTAGAGCAGCCGATAGGGGTTGTACGTCCATTCTAGCCCTCCTAGACCTCTCCTCTGCTTTCGACACGATCGACCACACTGTCCTCCTAGATCGTCTTCACACTTACCTTGGTCTCTCGGGCACTGCACTTGATGGGTTCCGTTCATACCTCTCCTCCCGCACTCAGTCGGTCACGCTCGATAACCTCTCCTCCGAGGGTCGCGCCCATTCATTTTGGGGTGCCTCAGGGCTCAGTGCTTGCTCCCCTCCTCTTTCGCATCTACTTACTTCCTCTTGGTTCCCTTCTTCGCGATTTGAGCCTGTCCTTCCACCTCTATGCTGATGACGCTCAGATATACTTTTCCTCATCCCTTGTGTCCTTCTCTCAATCAATTACCAAGCTCCTTTCAGCCTACACCTCCATAAACGAATGGATGTCTGCCAACTTTCTCAAACTTAACCACCATAAAACTGAAGTTCTCCTTGTTGGTACCGCATGGAAGGTGGAGAAATCTAAAGCTCTCTTTTCCTCCCTTAACCTTGGGGAAACCAATGTCGCCTTCTTTGATACCGTCAGGAATCTTGGTGTTATTTTCGACGAGTAACTCTCATTTAAACCACACATCCATCGTATCTGTAAGTCTTCCTTCGGTTTCCTCACGTGTTCGATCCCATTTTGATCGACGAAGCCTTGTGAGACTGCTTTTCATGCCTTCGTCACCTCACGCTTAGACTACTGCAATTCTCTTCTAGTGAATCTCCCTTCTTCGTCACTTCGCCCCCTACAACTAGTTCAAAACTATGCTGCCCGGCTCCTCCTTCGATTCCTCTGTTACAGGAGCTACACTGGTTACCTCTTCGCTTCCTACCCGCTATAAAATTCTTCTCATCACCTACAATGCCCTAAACCTCGAGGCTCCACCTTATCTCTCGTCTGCCCTCTCCTGTCGTCAAACTCCTCGGGCACTCCGGCCTAACTTCGCTTCCCTCCTGAACACTCCTCGTTCTGTCCTCTGCACGATGGGTGACCGTTCCTTCTCAGTTTATGTTCCTAGACTTGAATGCTCTTCCTGCCGAAGTCCGATCCTCTTCCTCCCCTGCTACTTTTAAACGTCTTCAGAATTGCCTTCTCTGTCCTGTAAACTTTCTCTACACTCGCTACACAACCTGCGCTCTGGGAAGGCTAACAGCCCTGAAGGGCGCATTGTAAATACCTCTTATTATTATTATTCCTGTGAAGCCAAAAAATGAAATTAGGTATTCCAGATAAAGATTTGTCCTCCCAACATGGAAGTGGAAGTTTGGAGAACACCAAGCGCACTTTTACCACTTATGTCCCATCCCCGAGGATGCTTCGTGTGTCCCTAAATTATGTCTTACATTTGTGGTGTGGTGAATGGGTGTCGAGCTCTCTCTTTCCATTAATGACAGCTGTGTGTGTTTAGTTTTGGGTGATGTCCGCACATGAGTATAGCCAAGGCTGACGGTCAATGATGTCGGAGGGATGTTTCGGACTAATCTCTTTTCATTAAATGAAATTGCCTTGCTTCCACTGCGTTTCCTTCTGTTATAATCCCTCATTCCATAGTTCATTATTAGGAGTTTATAATGTAAGCATCCCATTGAAATTTGGTCCAATGTTTTCACATCTTTCAAATTTATTTTAGAAGTTAAGCCACATTGGGTGTTGTTATTCGCCAGCTGGAGTTCCGATTTGGGTTGCCTTTCCGGCGGCTACCACACGCTGTAAACACGCGTGGTTTGGATCTCGCGTTAATCAATAGGGTCTCCATTCAGAAATGAGCATCTTAGATGAGTGCAGATCCGTCGTAAAACTCCGACCAATTTAATTTTCCCATAAAATTTCAGTTGTGGCCAACATTTGGAGGCGTTCTGACGAAGCCGTCGGCGGGGAAGTTATTCTACATCCCTCAAAGGCCATACATGACTTTGGGTTCATTTAGAGATCAGGTAATGACGATTTCCTATTGAGTATCTCGTTAGCGGTTGTATTGGGAATAGAGTCGAGATTGGCGATTGAGCGAAAGTGCTCCAATATTCGGTTTTGATCTAGGTGATATTTTTTGGCGCCAGGTCATCTATCCGGACACGAAAAGCCAGATGGAAGAGAAGGGATTTTCCGATGACCATTTGAAGCAGCTGCTGGGACAGGTTCAGTTAGCGCACCTGCTGAATCGAGAGGATGATGGCTGGGATGCGATTGCAGACTGGATGGACGTTCTTTCCGGCGGCGAGAAACAGAGAGTAGCGGTAAGGAGAAGACCCAAGATGGTGCTATCCTTGTAAATATTTTTAAATAGTCTTCGATTCCTTGTTTCTCAATTTTGCCACTCTCACTTCACATACATAGAATTTTCGACATGTCTGTAGAATTAATTCTACAGAATAGGCATGTCAACTGTACACTTCAAACCAACTTCCAGAAACATATCGCATCAATTTCACTTAACACTCTATTCACATACAACAGCTGTTGTTGCATGAACCGTTAGCACTAGGGAGTGCTATAAAATTCCCACAGCATACAACAGCCTCCCTCGACTTTAACCTGGTTCCTCAGGACAATCTCACAAAAGGCGCGACCCCACTCAATTGTGGTGACGTTGACGGAGCCTACATCACAGGCTGTAAGATGAAAGGCTTAATCCCGCAAGCAGTCTGGGTTTACGTGAACTCAGTGATGGGGTTTGGAAAAGTTTGTGCGCTTTGCCCTCGCCACCTATCAGCGTTCCTGCTTTGTATCTCTCTGTCTTTCTTTTTTTCAAGACTATCCCTTCTTGATTTCTGAATTTCTGCGAGATCGTCGATTCCGCCTTTGGGTGGAGGACTCCTCTCCGGCCCTCCATATCACCTGTGTTGCCGTAAGATGTTCTTGCTACGCTCTATGTGGACGACCTTTCGATCTCTTTAGATGCAGCCCAGATGCCAAGTCTGGAGCATCGACTCAAACACGTATTGAACTGCACTTCTCGCTATGCCAAAGCTCACAGGTTTCGGTTTTCCTTTGCCAAGAGTAAAGTCGTCCACTTCTGCCGCCATCCACGGCTCCACCCCGACCCAGACTTGTCCCTAAACGGGGTTGGCGTGGAAGTGGTGATTCACACCGTTTCTCTGGTCTTTTTCGACAGACGCCTACCCTGGGAGGCTCATATTCGCAGCCTTAGGGTCTCTTGTACCCTCGCCATGCATTTCTTCGTTTCGTGAATTTCAACACCTGGGGTTCTAATAGGGTTACTGCCTTGCTTTTCTATCGATCTTTTGTTCGTTCGAAGTTCGACTACGGATGCAAGTTTTATGCATCCGCAGCCGAGCGTTTATTGCGGAAGGTCTCCGTCTGGCGACCGGTGCCCTCCACACGTCTTCCATAGAGAGCCTACTTTTCGATGCTGGTGAGATGCCACTCGCGCTGCGCCGTGGACAGTGCACTATTCGCCTGAAGGCTCGAGCCCAGCACCTTCCTCAGTCGGCAACGGCTCTCACTGCATCCGCAGCCCATCTCGACAGGGCCTCTGCCATCGAGACGCCAGTCATACTATAATCCGTTTTTAGTTTAGGGCTAGGAAACTCCTTCAAAAGCTGAATGTAGCTCTCTCGCCGGCGGCGCCTCTGGTTCTGCCCAGGACGCAACCCTTGTGGGTACCACCTTTGACTATTTGCCGCCACACCTCTGTTCCTAAAGCTTCTACAGCGTCGGGAGTATTGCGTTCGGCCTTTTTGGAGCACACTTCGTGTCACCCTGGATCCGTGCCAGTGTATTCAGATGGCTCCAAATCTCATGAGGGGGTCGGTTTCCACGCCGTATCCCCTCTGTTTGAAGTCAGCGGGGCTATCTACCAGGCGCTGCGCCTGCATTCACGGCTGAACTGGTTGCAATACACCTTACCGTCCTGGAGCTAACGCCTTCCTCGGACTCCGGAACCTGCTTTTTTCTTTTGTTTTTTTCTATGTTTAGTTTGGTTTTGTTAATTTTAAAGTACCCGAGCACTAGGCTGAAATTATAAATTATGGCGACTTATGCCCTTGAATGAAGAGACACATTCGCCAGATGGGCGCGCAAAAAAAAGATTAATAGGAAGTTTCGTGTCATTTTTTCGTACCTTCCACCTTCAACCCATTTCCACAGGGAAATGTGTCCCCGCGTCTTGGCACGGTTGACGAGGCCCTCTCTCCTCCACTTGGTCCTCCGAGGGAGCGGGCCTTCCTGTACCTGATCATGATTTTTCCTTTACTTGTTAGTCTTGTTTTTTTCTTCTTTTCCTTGTTTTTTTTTTCTTTTCTTTTTTAAAGTACAATCACCTAAATCATAGTTTTAAGTTTCGACCTTCCATAATTAAAATCCCATATACCAACGTTACCACCTTCATACTCTCATGCACTTTCCTGGCACATTCCATTCCCCCCTCAAATCCTAAGCATTCACTCACACTCTAATCGCCCACACACATCCCGGCCATCTAATGCATTATTATGATATTAATGGTATCAATCGGCCACACGAAGGAGTCAACTTAAGTATAAGCGCTTTATATTATCCTTTAGCTCCGCTTCACTTCTCTTTGAATGCCGGTGGTCATCGAGAGACTTTTACCTTAACTTTTGTCCCAAAAGGTTGAGTCAGAGCGCATCGATCCTACGACTAAACATTCCACCCCTTGTCGCTCTATCGAACACAAAGACACCCATTTTCCATGTCACTATTGACCCTACATAGAAATATGCTACTATGTGCTAGAGCCTCTCGTCCACTCGGGGTTTATATCCTGGCAGATTAAGCCCTATTTGCCGAAATGTCGCCTCCAGTTAGAACTTATTCCTGGACAAAAAGCTCCTTCATAATCCCGTTCCACGCACGCCTATCATAATCAATATCGTCCAGCTGTCCTTCGGTCAGGAAGATCCAAAGATTGATATATAAAACTGTGGCAGATGGCGCGCGCCTTCTATCACAGACCTCAGTTCGCCATTCTGGACGAGTGCACGAGTGCGGTCAGCGTCGATGTGGAGGGCGAGATGTATCGTTACTGCAGGGAGGTCGGCATCACGCTGTTCACGGTTTCCCACCGCAAGTCCCTCTGGAAGCATCATGAGGTGAGGATTTGTTGCGTCGGGTTATAATGTATGAAGGGAGATAAAGCATGGTCGTTTTGCATTAATTTACCCATCCTTTCTTTATTAAATTCGCCACCTTACATATGCTGACCCTCTGCTTAGGATCTTCTCCGATCCTTTGGTCTTCCATAAATCCAGTATTCCTTGTCTACTTATTTTGTCTGTGTGCTAGAGTCGAGTATATTGGGAATATGTGCTGAGCTGTCTGTGCCCTGGTAGCAGCAGGAGCAGATATCTTTATCGGTCTGGGCGGTGCGGTATTTGTATGTTTATTAGTGCGGATGATCGCATCGGAGCATTGCCTTGGCGTCCTGTGTGAGATGTAGGAGGGCTCTTCCTGGTCGATGTCTGGTGAAATGGCGTTTAGGAGAGGTTTGCTGTGTCTCGGTGTAGTATGCCATTGCACTCTTGCACATGTGTTTATTGGTGGATGTCTAGAATAGCATGGAGCTATTGGAGAATTGGTGTTCCGGGAGCCTCTAGGGCAGGAGTGGAGAAACCCTCGCCGCCCGCGAGCCCAATTTGCATCGCTCCCTGAGTGATATACTCGTATTTGTATGCACAAATTTTCAATACTAAAATTTAATAATATTTGCATGTCCAATTTCCGTGGTGTCAGTCAATAAAAATGTTTTGTATTTTTTTTTACATATTAATGCGTGAGTATATCGCACCATGTAATAAATTTAAACATTTACAAAGTTACAAGAGTCATTTTATTTATCGCCCGCCAACTTCTTTTATTAGAAATTTTTGCCCACGGCTCAACAAAAGTTTGCCCACCCCTGCTCTAGGGTGTATTTTATGGGCACTATTTTTGTTCAGGTGGCTTTGTGGTATGTTGCAGTGAATGGATGTTCGATTGGGAGCCCTTATCATACCTACATATGTATGTATGGATGGGGTGAGGGATGCTTCTGAGTGTAACATTTCCTATATTGGCCGAATGTAGCCCTTGTGACTCCTCCGAGTTTGCTCATTTTGTGTTTGCTTTTTTCGCTCTTTTCTTTTTGGGTTGTCACAAATTTAGTTCCGTGTCCATGGTGACCCCGAGCGCTGTTAGTGTTGAGTCTAAGTTTGTTTGATATTGTGTTGCGCGGTTGACGACGACGGAGAGTGTCATGGTGTGGGGGCGGTTACTGATCCTGCCGTGTGTGTGATTTGTTCGTGATTGCTTGTAAGCCATTTCTTGTACTCGACGAAAACTGTAAAGTATTTTATTAATGAGAATGTCTGAGTATTGTGTCGAAGGCTATACTAATGTTTTTTGTTGTCATTTTTGTCCTGCGGGGTTGTGTGGGATAGTCGAAGCCTTCTTGTACCTATGAGCTGAGTAATGTTGGAGAGGCCGATATACAGATTCCGTGTTGGGAGGCGTAGGTTAATTACCTGATTATTAGGCCACCCCTTATTTGAGGTTGGTTGTATATTAAAGAGAGAGAGGGCGCGTGCTATGCTGCGTCTGTAAGCACAGCGCGTCAACTAATCGGTTGTCAGACATCTACGTGCGCTGTTTGTGGTGCGCTCGCTTTTTATTGAACCTGGCACCTCGATGCTAGAAGTCTAACCTATCCACTCCGCAGCTTTGTTTACCGTTGTCTGGTTGTTTGTTTCTTTCGTAAAGTTGACCTGACCCCATTTGAGTGGGGTCGATGGTTCGTGCGAATCTGGGTAGCGTTAGTCATCCGTCCCATCATGGAAGACATCCCTCGAACAGATAATGAAATGTGCATGACGATTAGAATGTCTCACTGGTGATGTGAAAGGCACTCGAGGCCGGTGGTCCTTCTGGGTGGGATTGTGTTTTTAGCCCCAAACGTCGCTCTTGAAACCTATCATGAACCCAGGTGGGACATCCGTTCCGCATCAACGGTATATGGCTACGAGTATGTTGTGTTGTGAATGCTGAAAGGGAAACGATAGCGGTGTTGTGATTGACTATGTGCCTGATGATACGTGTGGAGCTACTTAGCCCCGTGTGTGTGAGTATCAGCGTATCCGCCCATTGGGCGGCAGATCACATAGCCGCTGTGTGTTCTGCGTCCTCTCTCGCTCGGCTCTACCCCGTGCCTCGACGTCAGAAATCCAACGGCGTATCCAGCAGGCTAGAGAGAGCCCGTGCGTATCTTGTTCTCAAGCGCTTGATCTTTCTCTGGTTGTTTGGGATTTAGAGTTTCTCTGGTGCTTGCTTCTGATTTTTTAGGCATTAGTACTTGGATGCTGCCGGTCAGGTTCTTGTTGTCCGTGATCCTCGTGGCTCTTTTCGTCTGTTGCCCGTGGTTTGCATAGCTCTGTCATTGCCATGATTTTCGGGGCTCTTGTTGTCACTTGTCCGGGGTTTTCGAGCTCTTTTCGTCTGATGCCCTTCGTTTTGTGGCTCTTTTCGTCTATTGTCCGTGGTTTTCGTGGTTCTTTTCGTTTGTTGTTCGTGGTTTTCGGGGCTCTTTTCGTCTTTTTTTTGTTCTCCATCCGTCTTTTCGTTTGTTCGTCGTTTTCGTGGCTCCTCTCGTCTATTGTCCATGTTTTTCGGGGCTTTTTTCATCTTGTCCGTCTGTCGTTTTCGTGTGTCTTTTCGCCTGCTGTCCGTCGTTTTCAAGGCTCTTTTCGTTTGTTATCCGTCGTTTTCAAGGCTCTTTTCGTTTGTTATCCGTCGTTTTCGGGGCTCTTTTCGTTTGTTATCCGTGGTTTTCGGGGCTCTTTTCGGCAGTTGTTTGTAGATTTCATAGCTCTTTTCATCTTTTGTTCGTGGCTTTCGTCAGTTGTCCGTGGTTTTTGGGGCTCTTTTTGTCTGATACCCTTCGGCTTCGTGGCTCTTTTCGTTTGTTGTCCTGTCCTTCCGTCGTTATCGTGGCTCTTTTCGTCTGTTGTCTGTCGTTTCGTGGCTCTTTTTGTCTGATACCCTTCGGCTTCGTGGCTCTTTTCGTCTCTTGTTCCCCGTAAGGGGCGCGGCGATTTTGCCTTCCTGGTCGTGCTGACGGGACTCAGCGCCCCGTCCGGCCACAGCTTAGCCTCTTCTCCTTCTTTTCTTACTTCTGCCTCTCTACGGGTCGACGGATGCGCCCACTGGGGGGGCATCGTCTGCAGGACCGTGCCTTAGAGGAGGTTTGGTTGCCCGGGTCGTCAATTTGTTTCTGGGAGGTCTTAGCACCGCAGTCCAGAGAATCTCCGTTATGCGGCTCTGCTGTTTTTAAAACGACTGTGGGAGTCGGGGGAAGGGGTACCTCGTCTGGGCTGTATGGGCGCTCTTTGGACTCCCGCTGACGATTTGGTCCATGCCCTCGGCTCCAGGGGCAGCCCAAAATAAAATATATACTTATATGAGTAAATATAACAAACGTAACTCCCAGAGACCTGTGGTCTCTGGTCATCGTGCCTTGGACCCTGACGGTAGACGCTTTGATCCTTTTGGGTCAGAAGTAGACTATAGTCCTCTAAGTAAGGCTGACATCTTTGACGTTTACGAGGATTTTGTTGAGAAATTTAGCGAACCTGCCCAAATGTGGCCACGTAATGATGGCGCATTGATAGTCGAGGCGAAATTAAGCGAGCAGCATCAACGGATTAAGACCCTACAGTCTTTAGCTTCTGTAGACATGTCCTCTACTTCGCACCCGACATTTAACACCAGTAAAGGTGTTATCCGATCGGGAGAGTTAATAGATTACCATGTTGACAGGCTGGTATCAAATATACAAATCAGAAGGTTGTAAGTGCCCACCGCATTTCCAGGTTTGTGAATGGCGCTAGGTTACCTACCGCCACCATTATCCTGACCTTCAACAGATTGGAACCGCCCAAGTACTTTAAGGCTGGCTATCTTAACATCCCAGTCAAGCCTTACTTTGAAAACCCACGACGCTGCTTCCATTGCCAACGCTTTGGCCATGTAAGCAAGTTTTGTAAACAGGCAAGGTTGTGTGTGAATTGTGGATCGGATTATCACCGGACGCCCTGTTCTCAACAGCCGTGCAGCCCTAACTGTGTTGGAGAACACCCTGCAACATCACAGCAATGCACTTTCTTTTTCTCTGTAAGGGAAGTCATTGCCATTAGAAACAGGAACAGGATCAGTTTTAAAGAGGCCAGAAGAAGAGTAAAGGTGATGTATGTCCAACCTGGTGTGAGCTTTTCTGATGCTCTGCATTCTACCGGGCCAAAGAAAGGGAGAAGCCAGAGACCTCCTACTGGTTCTCCTGTGCCTGACCTAGTAAAAAGTCCTCCCCATCCTAAACGTACATCTCCTCGTGATGAACACTCTCCGTCAGCATCTAACTGCTTCTGAGGTTACCAACAAGAAGAGGAACCTTCCATCCTCTCCTGGTTCCCCAAGGGTAGTTAAGCACCTTGCTATCGCCCCAGAACGTGGATGTTGATCATGTTGGTCCTCAGGTGGTATCCATTCCACCTCTGGACATTCACCCTGCCCCTAAAGGACCAAGCTCTTCTTCAGCTCCAAATCCAGTTATCACTCCAGCCCCCCTTGTTGATACTGCTTTGGAATTCCTTCGATCCTTGAATGAGAAGGAACTAACCTTTGCTCCTTCCCAGGAGCCAGCTGTTGTGGAGGTTACCCCCTCTTCTTAGGAGGACTCTCAAAAACTGACTCCATATCCTTCTCTATCAGCATCGAATTCACAACTTTTGCCGATGTCCTCGCCACCACCATCGCCTCTACCATCCCAACCAATACCACCAGCTGTGTCAACATCGTCTGTTCCCTGACACCTGAACTGACCCCTGGAGTTACTTCCATCTCTGCTTCTCCAGTGAAGACAGTTCTCTCTTACAGCCACTTATCAAAATCTGATGCACCTCCTCTTAAAGAAAAACCACAAAGGCAAAACTCAAGCTCCCAATGCCTCCTTTGTCATACTCCAAGCCTAAGGCTAGTGTGACATGAACTACTTCTGCTGGTAGTTCAAATCCGAAATCCCCTACCCCTAAGGGTAGGAAGAAATCTACCGTTTTGCTTAAATGGTAACAATGTTTCCAATTATTCATTGGAACCTCCAAGTTCTCTTCCCTAAATGGGAAGAGTTTAAGCTCCTGCTTAAGGATTACAATACTGATTGTATGGCTTTAGAGGAAACTTGCTTGGGAGTACCCAACATTTCGGGTTTGTGGGATATTATAAGAACCCTGGAGAACCAATTCATGGTTCTGCTGTCTTTGTTAACAACAGGGTTCCCCACAACCATCTCTCTCTTAACACAGACCTGCAGGCGGTTGCTGTCAACCTGTTTTCCAGTCGCCATTATTCGGTCTGTTCGCTGTATCTTCCTCCTGGCGAGAAAAGAGATACAGCTGTTTTAGCTACAAAGTTTGCTAATTTAATTTCTCAACTCCCCCCTTTATTGATTGGCGACTTTAATGCTCGACACCCTCTTTGGGGGGACCATGATAACAGCCGTAGAGGAAATAAGATTGAGAGATTTGTGGGCACTAATGATGTCTGCTTTCTTAACGATGGCAGCCACACATCATTTCACATCCAGACGAACAGCTTTACATGTGTAGACTTGTCTCTCTGTTCACCAAGCTGTAGAGCTGATTTTGACTGGGCAGTGGATCCTGACTTGTGAGGCAGTGGTCACTTTCCCATTGTAATAACACCATATACAGGTAGTCCTCCTCCACCACCTAGCAAAAGATGGCATACAAAAAAGCAAACTGGCCTAAGGTCCTTCCCTAATGAAGATATTGAAGTGGCTATTGATGATCTAACCCACGTCAATCATGCAGCTAATTCCTCGATCCCGCTCTCCGGCTCAACTGCTCGTGGACCACAATTGCCCTGGTGGTTTGCTGAATGCTCGAGAGTTGTTATTGAATGTAAACAGGCTTGCCGACGTTACCATCGGTGCCCCGCGAAGGTAAAGATACTTGCTCGTAACCGAGCAAGGGCAGCACGTGGACACACCCTTCGCCGAGCTCGAAAGACCTCGTTGGATGGTTACATCGCATCGATATGTTGGCAGACCCCTGTAGACAAAATGTGGAAGAGAGTAAAAAAGCTCTTAGGGAAATCCAATGGCTTTACAACTCCCAACATTGTTCAGGCCGGAGAACTGTTGGGAGACTTGTCGAATATTTCCAATGTTTTGGGCGGATCGTTTGCTAGTATTTCAAGCCCAGACAACTATTCCATCTAATTCCAGCGCTTTAGGCTCGAATAGGAGCAACATCCTATCAACTTTATGGAGCCTAACATGGATAATGAGCCTTATAACCGGCTCTTTTCTATCCATGAACTCCATAATGCACTGAAGCACTATGGATCCACTGCACCCGGATCGGATAGCATTTCCTATGATATGATTAGGAATATGCATCCATCCCTCCTCTCACATTTGCTGTCATCTATAACTTCATCTGGATTAGGGGCTGCTTTCCTTCTATGTGGAGGGAGGCTGTGGTTTTACCTTTCCGAAAAACAGGAAAGGATGGGACGTAAACCACTCATTACCGCCCCATTTCCCTTACTAGTTGTCCATATAAATTGTTTGAGAGGATGATAAATACAAGACTCGTCTGGTTTTTGGAGACAAACCATCTTATATCTCCCTCTCAATCAGGGTTCAGAAAAAACAGAGTACCATCGACCTGCTTATTAGAATGGAGTCTTATTTAAGAGATGCTTTTTCAAAGAGGCAGCATTCTGTTGCTGTTTTCTTTGATATTGAGAAAGCATATGGTATCCTTAAGCAACTCCATGATTGGGGCCTGCGGGGCTTTCTTCCCAGGTTTGTCGAGCAATTCCTCATGTGGCGCACACTACGTGTAAAAGTTGGAAATGCCCTATCAGGACCCGTAGAGCAAGTTGAGGGTGTGCACAGGGAAGTGTCCTCAGTGTTATCTGCTTCTCTGTGGCCATCGATAGCATTATTGCAAATCTCCCAGCTGAGATTTCTTTGACTCTATATGTGGATGACTTAGCGCTTATCTGTTCATCGCCTAGACTTCTATTTGTCATCCATAAGCCACAGCGCGTTATAAATACCGGAGCTGATAATGCTTCTTCCAAGGGCTTCCGCTTTTCCACAGTAAAGACCAAGGCTGTCCACTTTTACAATCCTAGATCGGTGACATGAGACCCTCCCCATTTGTCACTCTATGGTGTCCCTGTCACCTTTGAGCCCCATTTCAGATTTCTAGGGGTGATCTTTGATTCGAGGCTTTCTTGGAGGCCTCATTTGGACGCCTTGAAAAGGTCTTGTCTGAAGAAAATGGAAATAATGAAATTACTGTCACACACTTCTTGGGGAAGTGATCGACGCACCCTGTGGCTTCTGTATTCAGCATTGGTCCAGTCAAAGCTCGACTATGGGTCTCAGGTGTACTCCTCTGCCTCGCCGTCCATCCTTGAAAAATTAAATACTGTGCGTAACTAGGGTGTGCGCCTGGCTTCTGGAGCCTTCAAGTCCTTCCCTGTGTGGAGTCTATGCAGAGAACGGGGCTCTTCCTCTTCCTTTTCACCGGCTCAAGTCTAACCTCAGATATCTTTTTATAGATTTAAGCAATTACCATGGTCGCCAGTATATGAGTGCACGTTCAATTTGCGAACAGTCGCCTCATATGATAGATTTCCATCCTTGGCTTGCCTCTTTGCTCAACGCATGGCCGAGCACACAGGACGTCTAAGGGAGATTTCTGTTATTCCGTTTTCAATACCAAAGATTCCCCCATGGCTCATACCACCTGTAATGGTATGCAAGGGGCTTACTGGTAGGCCCAAGGATCAGTTCTCGCCCCTGTAGCCTTGAGAACCATGTATGATCAACACTCCCACCATCAGCCTAGCACCTTTGTGTTCACCGACGGGTCCAAGTCATCGGACGGAGTTGGAGCTGTTGCTGTCTTCCCATCTCAGACAGCATTGTTTCGCCTACCAAGTGCAGTTTCTGTTTTCACAGCAGAACTTGCCATTCTTGCTGCACTCTTTGTTATTGTTCCTATGCTATCTGTTTGCCTTACGATTTTCTCTCACTCCCTTAGTTCTCTGGAGGCACTGAGTGCTTTTGGTTCTAGCCATCCGCTGGTTTTCAAGATCCAGCAGTGGCTTTTTTATCTTTCTCCTATTCATAAGATTTCTTTTTGTTGGGTGTCCAGTCACGTGGGCATCCCAGGTAATGAAAGGGTGGATGCTGCGGCCAAGGAGGCAGCATCATTGGGGACATCCCCATCAGCCCCAGTCCCACTTCGTGATGTCTATCCCCTCATCACCGAATATGTAGTCGGCTTATTGCATAAGATGTGGGATGAGTTTCCTCAAACCTTCAGTCCTCCCATGGCCACGTACCATGGGGCCACGTAGACTGGAGGTGATTTTGTGCCGACTGAGGATAGGCCATTGCCGCCTCACTCATGGGCACTTGATGAATGGGCAGCCCCACCTTTATGCATCCTGTGCGGGGTGCAGCTGTCCATCCTTCACATCTTTGCCCAGTGTCCCCTTTTGAGAAATCTTGAGAGGAGGGTCTTCCCTTTCATTACTGGGCAGATGCCCCCCTCCCCCCCCCCCCAAAAAAAAGGCTCTGCGGGGCATCTTGTCTGAGACTCATGTTTCTTTTAGTATGAATAGAATTTTTAAATTTGTAGAAGAATCCAATCTTTTAGCCAAAATTTAATATATTGTTTCATGATTTTATATTCTCTGTTCTTGTATCTATTGTTGATCCATCTATAGTCTATGTTTTTATCCTTTGTCGAGTTCTCAATAGTTTATTTTTTATATCCTTTTACACCCCTTGATGGTTTTAAATTCCTGTACTTCCATTCTATTGATCTTAATTGCATAGCTATATTTTTGTATATTCTCCAGATGTCTATATTTTTATTGAGAACATTCATGCAAATTACCCATCCTTGAATTTGGCCTCGGGTATCGTCCGTTTGGGCTTTGCAGCATTTATTTTTGTCACTATCAATTCATTCATTCGTCTCTTGTCCGTGGCTTTCGTTGCTCTTTTCCTCTGTCCGTTTTTTTCGTTGCTCCACGGACAGCTTTGACTGCTTGCCGTGCAGGGCGCGGAGGGTGTACACTAAATATGGATCACTGATACGCCCCCTAATTTGAATGTTTACCCACAAGTAGAATTGTACCATAATTATTGAGCACACTTGTGTGTTCCTTCTTCGGAAATAATGGAGATGAGCCTACTTGTAACGTTGTTGGGTCACTAACTTGAAAATAATGAGGAAAGGACGCTCATTTTCAACATAGTTTTGAATAAACGAACGAGCCTAGTTTCGGGAATATCCTGATGATAGGAACAGGATACTTCTTTTAACTAGTCTCGTCCTTTGAATAAAAACTCCTAAAAATTGCGTTCTTTTCTCAGTATGGCCTTATTTATTTTACGCAAAGCTTTAACTAACTCCATTAGCAGTTGTGGTCCCTTATGAAATTTACTAATTTTTTTATCATCTCTTTTGACACCTAGAGTAACTACCATCCAACATGCATCCCCCCCCTCTAAATAAACCAATCATCAAGAGAAATCACTACACCGGACACAGTCATCCTGTTCCAAGAGTACAAACTCAGAACACCAAACACCTCCTTGACTCCCCAAACCTCACATGCGCGCAACCATCCACCAACATCTCCCACCTCACAGACCTGTGGACTAGTCTTAGGGACGTGTTTCCCTTCCCGGGAGCCACCCTCCTCGCATGAGATGTTTGGTTGCTGGAATATAAGGAATGTTCTAGTTTAAAAAGGAAGGTTCTAGTTTAACATGGAAGGTTCTAGCTTGAAAAAGGAAGGTTCTGGTTTGAAAAGGAAGATTTGAGTTTAAATTGGATATGAAAGAGCAGTTATTATTATTTGGAACGTCATTCTGAATTGATTGAGAGCTGTCGTTGTGGTGTAGGCTTGACTATTACCCTGTTTCCAGTTTTACCTGCACATGGATGGCAGAGGTTCCTTTGAATTCAAGCCCATCGAGGATCACACAGAGGAATTTGGATCGTAGATATCTTCACGATGGATACAAAACAAAGACTTGTAAATATTGGGGTTCCTTTCTTTGATGCTATCATAGGCACGAGTACAAATATTACCCATATTTTTGGAAGGATTTTTTATGATGTCTCTTCGTGAAGAACTGCTATAGGAATATAATTCCTTTAGTTCTTTGAGCCACTTAATTTCGTGGAAATTTATGTATGGGCTGCAATTATGGGTTTCGTATATACTAGAGTTATATAAAGGTTGGTCTTTAGTTCCGAAAATACTCCCGCAACACTATTCAAGGATTTTGTTTTGTAGCCAGACTGTCTTTTTTTTAATTATTGGTGACTGAAATGTCTTTAAAAATATTAAACCCAAGAGGTCAAATGCTTTATATATATGCATAAGTAGAATCTTATATTTTGTATTTTTATTCTGGCATAATTCAGTATTAAGTGAAGATCCACTCTCCTGTCTAGCAAGTTCTCATGACGCATCCATTGGCTCCAAACCTTGTGGTAATGAGTCCCAGTCTGATAGCTTTCGAAATTACTGGGCAAACTGTATACATGAAAACACGCATGAAGAGTGAAGAAAAAAAAAAGACTCATGCACCTTTAATTTCTCTAAGGAGTTAAATTAAGGAATAGGAAAATCATTTGGATTTAGACCTAGGGGGACTCAATTTTTCCTTTGATTTGTGATGACTTATTTTTCAGTTATTTTGTCTCATAAGATGACTTCGATTTCCGTCTCCAATTCAGGAAATCTAGAAAGTCTCACCTTAACCGCACCTGTCCATTAAACTCACCCAGTTAGTTTGTCTTCCCTGCAAACAAACCCTCTTGTTTATTCTTATCAACCACTTATTTGCACAATTTAGCGACCCATTTGGTGAAATAGTCAGCATCATAAATTGCCCCCGCCCGCTCTAAAAAACACCAACTTGACCTGCACCCCGAGGTACGCGTCAACCCCGCCCTATTGCCGTCATCACGTTCGCTAGGGAAACTTTTGGGTACCCGTTCGTTTTCCCAGGCCCGCGTTCTCTATCCCGGTTTAGTCGCCTTTTTTACGACTTATTCAGACGATGAAATACAGTGTGAAATTTTGATGAGGAAAATGACCCTCTTTGAATTTCGATACAGTTTTTTCCTTTTTAAAATGAAGGGGTTCAGTATGTTGCAATTAAGTCCCATCAATATTCAGTTTGTTAACTTAATCCGAAAATAGAAATATTGTAATACATTGGAATTTTTTAGCCCCCCTAAATAAACTTGCTTGTGATATAGTTGATATGATTTTTAATTTCATTTGTCTTGGTTTTAATTTGGCATTTATTTTCTTTTAGCTCTAACTCTATCCGTGCTTTTGGGTTGGAAGAAACATTTTGATGGTTTAGGGATTCTCATCTATTTGATCATATTTAATAAAAGCTGGAGCCCTGTTAGTTTCAGCCTCGTTCTTCATACAAGTTTGATTCCTTTGGGTTCCTGGCGCGACAGATCCAATGTAGCAGAGCGACCATTGCCGTCTTTTCCTCCTTCCATCCCCTCCTCCTGAATAACAGAATTCTATAGTTAACAACATGACAACTGATATATATCTTGTGGTAACTAATTTAAGAATGTGGCAATAAGTTGCAATAAGCCACTCTACAGGAATCGAACAATGTTAACAATTTCTCCTTTTAATACTAAAAATATTCAAGCTTAAATGGGTCTAACGAAATGTTTACACTCCAATAACATTAATGTGTTTGGAAGTAAGAATACCCTAGAATGGTGCTATGTTAGATTACCTCAATTATTTCCCCCTTATTTGATCAATGGGTATCATTGATGCTCAGTTATAGATAAATGCTACTATAATGCTTTACACGGCATTCAGTCTCCAGAAAGTACTAAATCGTGATTGTTGACACCTTGACAAAAATCGAATACAAAAATTCAAGTTTTATTTTCATGTTTAAAGACTACGCTGGTCTCGTCTCCTCTTGACGTTTGTCGTAATTTTAAATCATTTATTCGGTTCAACTCGCGCTATTTTATCTTATTTTTTGTACGAAAGGACGCAACTCGGAAGCATCGACCACGCATTTTTCACCCCCGTAAAGTGGTACTAAGATCTTATGTTTGAGTACTCGTCTTTGTTTAAGCTCGTACCTCGAGTTCATAGTACGCTCTCAGAGCTCCGGTACATAGGGGCCACGTTTAATTTGTACTCTGTTATTCCCCTCCTTTACTGGGTTCCGGAAAGTGCTCTTATTGGTTTTATGTTTCTTTTCTTAGAAGATATAAGTACCTCAGCCCAATTTGTCTTTTTTTAAAATTCTATTTGGGTTTAGTCCTTGTTGATAGGAAATAATTTCTGTTATTTAATTATTCCTGGTTATGTTTATTTTTTGGCTGTGCAGAATCCATATATTTATTGTCACTGATGGTTTAATGGTGTTTTGAGACTAGTACTTCTCTTTTCTCAAATTTGTTGGTAGTAAATGTATAATATATTATCTATACCTTATTCGATAAATACACTATTAAAGATCTATTGTTTCATTTCATTATCCTGTTCTCCCTCTCATTGTTTTTTCCTGTTTGTCTTTCTTACCTTTTGGTTATCATATCATGGCTACTATTAGCCACGCTGTTTATGATTCACGCGGGGAGCTCCGAGGCGAAAATCTCGGTGCTTGGGTGTTCAATCCAAGACGATGTCGATGATCATCAGGAAAGAGTTGGATTAGTCACTCGGAAATCTCACTCTTAAGCTTTCTGATATAAAAAGAACCCCGTAATTTTTCACTGAGATCCAAGCCATAATTGACAACCATCCCAAAGAGTCAATTAGGTCCATAGCCAGGGACAAGGGAGTTTCCGTCTCTCATCAGGCAGTTAGTGGATGAGGACATCCGCCACTACTCCTACAGGATGAGAAATGGTGAGATTCTAGGGCAGAAAATGAAGGACTAGGAAGGAAGTTGCTAACAAACTGAAGTACCTCCTCCCTCTCTGGGATCTTTTCTTCAGGGGTTGTTCCCAGAGAGGCTCTGGCCTTCTCGTGGCGAGGAGGTTCGGTTCTGGGCCCTTTACGGGTCCCATGGTGCTGCCAACAAGACTTTTAACATACCCCTCTTTCTTTCCCCCCCTATTACGTTCTTCCACTGCCCCTTATTTCTCCCTCTTCCTTCACCTATCTAGTGGACCTTATGGATACCCGACCTCTGCTCGTTTAATGGATTGATTCCGAATTGTTCTTTGATGAAGGTGAAAGAGGCTGGGCATCTCCACCGCCTTCGTCTACCGAATGCCCAAGGAGAAACCCATCGTTGACCTCTTTTCTCCGTGCGTAGGAGAACTCGGGCAGCCTCTTAGGTTTCTAAAGATGGTGTGGTGCATCCGTATCCATTCTCCAAGAGGACATACCGAACGTAACTGATTATATAGTTGCAGTAGTGCCGGGCCCTTGTAGGCCTCCATGGTGGGGAGTCCTGAGGGAGAATGCGAAGTTTTTTTCTTTTTCCAATGTCCAGCTATAAACGAAAAACCTCCCCTTCTCGTAAGGGTTCTCGTGCCAAACGTTCCTTAGCTCCCCTTTCAGCCTTCCCTCGCTCGTTGGACCCCTACTCCAACGAAGTAGACCCAGATCTAGATTATCCTCGCTTTCTTGTCATGAATTCATCATCCGACACCCCACTTGCAAAAATCGATGTGTTTGACGTCAATGAATCTTTTGAGTCCCGCTGTAGTGAACCCCGCCAGATGTGGTCAAGAGGTAGTGGTGATGTCTTAGTCGAGGTGTCATCCCACTCTCAACGCAACCTTGTGCGAAATCTATCTTCGATAGCTGAAATTCCAATAACTGTCTCGCCCCATCCGCGTCTGAATTTTGTCAAAGGTGTCGTCCGTTCAAACGAACTAAAGGACTACGACCCCACCCGCCTTCAGAGTAAGCGGGTGGGGTGCGTGACCCAACGTGTCACGCACGTACACAGGGTAACTAAAACATTAGGCTCCACTAGAGTCCCAACTTCCACACTGATTTTAACATTTGAAGGACAAGAACTGCCGCAGTATATTAAAGCTGGGTACCTTCGTGCCCCGGTAAGTCCCTGCATCGAACTACCCAGACGCTGCTTCAATTGCAATCAATTTGGACATGTTAGCCGTGCCTGTCGGCACCCTCGCTCCTGCGTGAATTGTAGCTCTGACTACCATGGCGCCGAATGCACCAAAACACCCCGCTGTGCCAACTGCGGAGGTACTCACAGTGCTGCGTCAAAACTCTGCTCTATATTTTTATATGAAAAGGAGGTGCTCGCTTTGCGCGACTCCCTACGTCTATATATAAGAGGCCCGCCAGCGTGCTCGAGCACAAACCTTCCCTCGGCTGGCTCTTCTCTGACGTTTTACGTGACGCTGGACGAAACCGACCTTTCACGCGCGAGTTCCGACCAGCCTGAAGCACTTCATTCTACATCTACTCGCAGCGTCGGAAACATTCAGAATATGCAGTTGAAGCATCGCTCTCACACTGAGATAACCAATGTAGCCCCCCTCTCTCCAGCATCTCTAGCTGGGAGAGACGCTCAGGGTGAGATACTTGAAGACATCAGACGCTATTTGAAAGAATCCTTAACATCGACCAGTGAAGGTTCATCCACCCGGCCCCGAGACCCAAAGCCCAGTGGTAAGAGGAAGGATTCCTCACCTGGGTCATCGACCACCAATAAGCGGGCACCCTCTGGAGCTGACTCGGCCAAGCCCCGGGAATCTTCAATGGACTCCTCCCCTATGGCTGAACATTCTATGCCCTTAAGTCCGTCCCGCCCTTCACAATACTTAGGCCCCATCCTGATCCAAACGATGGCAGATATACATCCAGCTCCACACACCTCGCTCAGATCACCTGTTCGTTCCGCTCACCCTTCAACCCATGATCCGATGGAAGCAGTTGATACTCAAACATCACCAATCGCGGTGGTTGGACCAACCTCTCAGACACGAAAAATACCCTCAACCCATGAATCCGGATCTACCGGCTGAAAATCCCTTCTCGATCTTCCTTTTCCGCCAGGTTGTGAGCCCGAATTACAATCAAGGGCCTCGATCAGTTCTCCAAAACCCACGAAAAAAGCCCGTTATTGCTCCATCTAGGATCTCTTCCCCTGCAAAAGCAGGCTCCTCCAGATCAGTTCTCCGTCTCCCAAGCTCTTTAGGACGAACCTCAAATACAATATCGGCCTCAAAAGAGAAAAAGGTACCCACAGTGGTATCTAATCGTCACACATAATATCTTCCATTTTACAATGGAATTGCCAAGGCGTTCTTCCATAGTGGGAAGAACTCAAAATTCTTTTGACGACTATCCAACCCGCTGTTATTTGTCTTCAGGAGAATAAACTGGGTATACGGCCCTTTCCGCCGGTACCAGACTTTCTCACTTTCAACTCTATTGCTCCTGCTGGAAGCCCCTCTCATGGGGCGGGGGGGTGTCAATTATGGTATCTTCATTCCACTATGTTTCTCCCAAGCTGTTGCCGTGAGGGGTTTTCTTACTAAGCTTTTTACAGTTTGTTCTATTTATCTATCCCCTTGTCTATCATTTTCAAGACCCGACCTTTTAGAACTTATAGACCAGTTGCCCTCCCCATTCTTATGACTAGGAGATTTTAACACCCGTCACCCATACTGGGGTGACATCACTCGAAATGCCAAAGGCAGTGTTTTAGTCTCTTTTATTATCTGACTTTCTTTGTCTTAAATACTGGCGATTTTACCTCTTATCATGTCCAGACGGACTATTTGGGGCTGTGTTGACCTGTCTGTTTGTTACCCTGATTGCTTCACGGAATTTCGATGGTCAATTCTTGACGATCTCCATGGGAGTGACCACTTTCCTATTGTCTTGTCGGCCCTTTAAGTTAGCCCTCATACAACCATGCCTCTTAAGTGGGACTTAAGTCATGCAGATTGGGAAGGTTTCCAAGAGGCGTCCTTCACAAATGCATCCTTGGGGACCTTCAATGGAGTGGACGCGGCAGTAGACTACTTTACATGGACTATCTACAATGCAGCAACACAGACCATCCCACGGAGGCGACCTGCCACGGGCCGCTCAACCGTGCCCTCGTGGACCTCGACGTGTGCAACAGCTAACAAAAATTACAAGTTAGCCCATGCCCGATTCCGAAAGAATCCAACTTTGTGCAACAAGGTCGACCGAAACCGAGCTCGTGCGCTTCGCCAAAGAACCCTTCGTCAGGCTCGCTGAAATTCATGGCGCCGTTACGTTTCATCAATTTCCTCTATGACACCTACTGCTAAGACCTGGAAGAGGATTAATATGATCAGGGGCCGTTATGCTGATCATCATATCCCCACGCTCAACTTAGACGGTTCCTTGGAGAATGACGGCTTGGCGGTCAGCAATGCTTTTGCTGACCATTTCCGCGCCGTCAGCAGTGGCAGTCGTTACGATAAGGCTTTTCAATCCTACAAAACAAAGGAAGAGTCTCATTCTCTCAACTTCACAACAAAATCTAACCTTCCATATAACGCTCTATTCAGCATCCATGAACAGCATAGCGCTTTGTCCCTTTGCAGA
Organism: Ceratothoa steindachneri; assembly: GCA_963969495.1. Taxonomy (NCBI): domain Eukaryota; kingdom Metazoa; phylum Arthropoda; class Malacostraca; order Isopoda; family Cymothoidae; genus Ceratothoa; species Ceratothoa steindachneri. The sequence goes on along the minus strand of OZ018317.1, from coordinate 65,240,836 downwards.
TCTACTTCCCCTGGTCTTGACAAGATCCATTTCGATATGATTCGGCACCTACATCCACACTCTACTCTCTTCTTACTTGATTTGTACAACCTTATATGGGTGAAGGGTTTTTACCCCTCATCATGGTGCATTGGAATCATCCTTCCCTTTGTCAAACTGGGCAGGGTCGGGTTTCGACACAGATCACTACCGCCCTATAGCTCTCACCAGCTGTTTGAGTAAGTTGCTAAAAAAAATGGTGTTGGAGTGCCTAAACTGGCTCCTAGAAACCAATCACCTTTCTCCATTTCAATGTGGCTTCCGCAAAGGTCATGGTAGCCTTGACCTACTAGTACGTTTCGAGGGATCGGTCCGGAAAGCTTTCTCATTAAAGCAGCGAGTCCTGGCCCCATTTTTCGATATTGAGAAAGCCTATGACACAAATATGGAGATACGACATCTTGAAGCAGTTATACGTCTGGGGGATGAGAGGCCTTTTACCTTCATTTAGTCAAAGTTTTTAGCATCTCGATCCTTTAAGGTACTTGGTGGAGACGCATACTCTGACCTGCAACCCCAAGAGGAAGGAGTTCCTCAGGGCATTGTTTTAATTGTCTTATGTTTTATAATTGCCATCAATGATATTGTTTCGTCTCTCCCAGAGGGTGTATCGGCAACTCTGTTTGTCGATGATTTAGGACTATACTGTTCCTCACCTCACCTTCCATCAGCAGCGCGTCGGCTACAAGTGGCGGTTGATGCTGTATCCAAAAGAGCACAACTTAAGGGATTCCGCTTTTCCACGACCAAAACCAAAGCAATGTATTTCCACCGAAGCAGAAGGGTTCTTGTTCCGCCATCTATCTCCCTACAAGGCGAAGATATAGAGTTTGTCTCCGAGTTTCGGTTCCTTGGAGTAACTCTCGATCCAAAATTATCCTGGTTGCCATACCTACGCCGACTTCGAACAGGCTGTCTGCGGGCTCTAGTCATTTTGAAAGTCCTCTCAGACACTTCGTGGGGCAGCGACCGACAAACATTGTGGACATTATACACAGCCCTCGTCTAATCCAAATTGGATTATGGCTGTCAAATTTACTCATCGGCTTCCCCTTCAGCCCTTAAAATGCTGAACCCCATTCGAAACCTCGGAGTTTGCCTTTCTAGTGCAGCCTTCCGTATTTCCCCTGTCAACAGCCTTTACTGCGAGAGTGGGGTACTTCCCTTTGCCCTACCATAGACTTCAAATCTACATGCGATACCTCAGCAGAGTACAGCAAGCCCTTGTATCAGAGGTCTACAGATGCCTGTATGCTGCCGAATCAACGGCGGCATATAATAAGTTGCCATCTTTACCCTGCTCCCTGAACCTTGGCATAGGAGATCATCTCTCTAACCTGGGTGCTCCAAGGGTCCTTACCCTTCCATCCTTACTGACCCCTAGTTGGCGTGCTCCTCTTCCCACAGTATGTACCAACATGTGGAGCCTGGAGAAGTCCTCGATGGACCCTCCCATCATTAAGAGCCTGTTCTTAGAGCATTCGAACTCACAAACAGTGCTGCCCACTATACACGGATGGCTCTAAGTCGGACGGTGGCGTGGGCACCGCAGCCATCTACCCAGGAGGAGAATTCCTAACTCTATCTTTGCCGCCAGCAGCATCCATTTTTACCCCTGAACTTTCAGCAATCCTTTTAGCCTTTAGACTCATCCAAATTTTACCTTTTAGTGATTTTGTCATTTTTTTCTGACTCAAAGAGTGTTTTACAGTCAATTAGATCTTTTTATGCCTCCCACCCCTTAGTCACAGAAATTTGCAACTGGCTGATCCAAAATGCGTCCCAATATAGAATTATTTTTTGCTGGATCCCTGGGCATGTGGGGGTCCTGGGCAACGAGAGGGCTGATCGGCTGGTCCGCTCAGCACATTCTGTGTCTCCTGAGAACTCCGTTCTGCCTTTTAGGGACTACTTTCCTTCAATAAGCCCCAGCTTAGCCTCTCTTCCTTCCTTCAAAACACTTGTTTCCTCTCTTTTCACACAACCTCTCCCACAACTTTCTCTGGTCAGCCTCTAATTTCACAGGGTAGATGCTGACCTTCCTTTCAGCCAACCGTCCCGCATCGGGGCTGAGGGGGTGGGGGACAATGTTCCCTAACCCCTGAGCTCCGGTCTGGGGTGGCTGGTTTTTAACTACCTGCTTCATCCCCACCCATACCTTCCTCACATCCCTTTTCCTCTCCTCTTCACAATCTATTAATTTTTACGCCGTGTCTAAGGTGGAGCCGCCATGCCGATGGACTGCCAGGCCACCAGGCGGGAGGGGTGGTCTTAAATGGCGGCGCCTGGCTCTGCCGGGCTTGTAAGCACCTCTCGCAGTGCGGGCTACTGCGAGAGGTGTGCGCGATTGCATCCCGTGTTTAAAAAAGGGTCACCATGACCAATGATGATAAAAAAAACAAACAAACCCAACCCTCAACTTCCCCTGTTCCATCGACGGAGCCGCCCTCGGGCAGCTCCAGCAAAAAAATGGAGGTCCTCCCCCACAGGGGACCCTCCATATTTCTCTAACCGGAGAGGAGGCTTACTCCTCTCCTTCTCCTACGGGTGCAGGGGACTCCCCCTCACCCCCTTCTCTGGAGGTGCTTTCGGGCACCTCCCTTTTCCCAGCGGCAGTCCCCTCTTTTCTTTCCAAGGGGACTGCCAAGAAAGCCAGCAGGCAGCCCTTAGCCAGCCGCTCCCCATCAAAGCGGCTCGGTAGGGCAAACCCCCTTAGGGGGGAGAGGGAAGCCAGGCCCCTTCGGTCGCTTCCCTCAAAAGACCTGCTGGCAAGAATTTTAAACCTTGCTGGGGTCAAGGCCTGTGCCTCCCCACACAAGACTGGCGACACTGCCAAGGGGACCTGCGATGTCCTGGGAGGGGATGGCCAACTGGCACCGAACCCGAATCCGACCCTATGCAAGGTCCTCCTCAAATGGCTGAGAGCTCCGAGGCAGTAAAAGGAGGGGAGGGATCTCCTCCGACAGGTGCCCCTACGACAACCAGGACCTTCTCCATTTCAGAGAGGGACCTGGCTGAGGCCGGTCCATCTGGCCTGGGGGCTTCTGCCGGCGGAGATGAAAAGCGGGTTCATTCCCCGCCCTCCTCTCCAAAAAAGAAAAAGACAAACAAGACTAAAAAGACGAAAAAGACTCGGGGCTCCTCTCCATCCGCGGGGGCTGCGGGGACGGATGGGTCTGCTGCCACTTTGGTAGGCGACCAAGCCAAGATCGGCACATCCGGCCCCTCTACCCCCTCGTGTGCGGAGCCCCTGACCAAGACTAACACCAAAAGTGCACAGGGCGGAGCCTCGATGACATCGGGGCCCCTCATTCAGAGGTTACCTGGCGTTTTCGAGCCCGCTGGCTTCAAACGTTCCTCGTAATTCGCTCCACTGATGGCACCATGTTGTCCAAGGGCAACATGATCCATCAGAGGAGAGGATTAGCTAGTGCAATTGGTAGAGAGCCGAAGGTGACCCGTTTGTCGGACGGCAGCCTTCTGGCGAATGCGGCGAATCCCGCCGAGGCGGCCAAGATAAGTGCTCTTCGGACACTTCATGGCACCCCGGTGAGTGTGACGCCGCACTCTACCATGAACTTTGTAAAAGGAGTAGTTTATGCGAGGGAACTCGTTGACTACTCCATTGAGGACATCACCCTAGAGCTGGCCGACCATGGGGCGGTCAAGGTCGAACGTGTGATGAGAAAACAGGGAGGGGCTTCGAGACCCACCCCTACACTCTTCGTCACGTTCGACAGTGACAAGCTCCCTGAGTCGGTGCGTGCCGGTTGGTACCGCTACCGCGTGAAGGCATTCGTGCCACTGCCGCGGCGGTGCTATTACTGTCACCGCTTCGGCCATACGAATCGCTCATGTAGACGTGCAAAATCGGGGTCACCCGAAGTCTGTGTAAATTGCTCCAAGGTGGCACACGATAAGTCCAAATCGTGTGTGGCCAAGTGTGTCAATTGCGGAGAGCCGCACCCTGCTTCTTCGAAGCAATGTGGTGCATATCTCCTGGAGAAAGAAATCCTGGCCGTTCAGGCCCAGGATAGACTCTCATTCCGCGAGGCTAAGGACTTGGTCCTGGAGCGCCCAGCTCTGCCTGGGACGTCATATGCCTCAGTAGTTCGAAAGGCACCCTCTGCTCCTGGCCCTTCCAGGCCAACGAGCACGGTTGTTTCCGCGCCCATTCGGAGCCCTTCTGAGGGCTCTACCAGACCCGGGCGCTCCCCTGGTAAAGCTGGCGGCAAAAAGGGTTCATACCCAGCCCCGGCTAAAACCAGGGCTCCCCCCTCTTCCCCCAGCGTGACCGTTTCCCGCAAGGCGAAACGGCCACGCGCCTCCACCGAGTCGTTAGACTCACAGGAGGCAACACCCCTGAAGATGGTCGCTAGGCCATCTTCAGGGGTTCCTAAAGCTGTCCCCCGAAAGGAGGACAGCAACAAAGGAGCTTCGGCTCCTTCGCCCACGCCCCGAGGTGGAGCGAGTGGCTCGGAGACGGTGGTTCCTCGAAAAGAGGGCCCCCCGCATCCGAAGCCGCAGCGCCCGCCTAAGGTTTCGAGGCGGAGGGAGGAAAAGACTCGCATGGCGAGCCCAACCTCCCCCAATAAGTCCTCGAAGGCGAGAGCGCCTCGAGCGCTTTGTCCGGCCAACAGCGCCCGGGGTTCTGCCCCCGGGAAGCGTACGGCCATTCCCGTGAGGGTCTTCAATTCGAGGAGGGCCCCCACGTCTCCTCCGAGCTAGGCCTGGAGGGCATATTCCTTCAATGGAATTGCCGTGGACTCCGGGCCAACTGGGAGGAGCTGCGGAGGCTCGCCTCGTCCCGTTCCCCGTTAGCTATTTTTTTGCAGGAGACCATGCTAGGCGCGTGCCCCTTGCCTGCCCTCCCGGGGTATAAGGGTCTTGCGACCCCACCACCGCGGGATGGCCGGGCTGGGGGATGCGCGGTTTACACCCGGCATGATGTCTCCGTTCTTCCTTTCTCTTTAGATACCTCCTTTCAGGCAGTGGCTGTACAGTTGCACCTGGATAGGAGGTATACTATCATTTCTGCGTACATTCCACCGTCAGCTGACTTCGACGCGGGGGACTTCCGCCGCGTCGTGGCACGGTTGCCGAGGCCCTATCTCTTGCTTGGAGATCTGAACGGCAGGCATCCTCTCTGGGGAGATTACTCCATAAATCCCAGGGGACAAGTCCTTGCCGATCTGATCGAAGAGCTTGAGATGGGTGTCCTAAACGTGGATGAGTTTACGCATCACTGTCCGAGAACCGCTTCATTTTCTTGCCTTGACCTGTCTTTGTGCTCTTCGGATGCACAGCCTGATTTTGATTGGGGGGGTGGTCGATGACCTCCATGGTAGTGATCACTTTCCCATTCAAATATCATTTTCAGGGCAACTGCCGCCTGAGAGACCACCTCGGTGGTGCTTGGCGCGGGCGCGGTGGCCTGCATTTCAGCAAATGACTGAATTCTCTATCTCAGTCGAGGAGTTTAGGTCGGTAGATAAGGCCGTTGAGTTCTTCTCCGGCAACCTCATCGCCGTGGGCCTGACTACTATTCCTAGGACGTCTGGCCGTTTTGCACGCCGACCACTCCCATGGTGGTCGGCCGAGTGTGAGACGGCCCTCAAACAGAAGCGTTATGCCTACATGCGCTATAAGCGCCGCCCGAACGATTTCACTGTCGCTGAATTTCGTCGGGCTAGGGCTAGGTTCCGGTATATTTCGAAGTACGCCCGCCGCTCTTCTTGGCGGGCATACGTGTCTTCACTTAACGGGAAGACCCCTTTAGCTGAGGTGTGGAAGCGAGTCAAAAGGATTCGGGGCAAGTTCTCGCAGGACCCCCCTCCCGTTCTCCAGGAGAATGGGACCGCAATCTCGGACCCCGCGTCCGTGGTGGAATCCTTAGCGACCGCTTTTTCCGCATTCTCTAGCCGTGATGCTGCTCCGCCAGCATTCAATGCACGTCGTGATGTCGTGGAAGGCCGCCAGCTGGACTTTACCTCCAGAGGCGAAGAACCCTTCAACGACAAGTTTACCGTGAGTGAGTTGCGTTCCGCTCTCGCTTCGTGCGCGGACACCGCCCATGGTCCGGACGATGTCCCGTACGCCATGCTTCGACACCTGGGTGAGCGAGGCATGGCCTTTCTTTTAGATTTGTTCAACAGGATCTGGGTGGAAGGTCTTCTCCCAGACTCCTGGCGAATCGCTACTGTGCTCGCCTTTCACAAGCCGGGGAGAGATCACTCTACTCCGACCGGTTTCCGCCCAATCTCTCTAACCTCTTGCGTGTGCAAGTTGATGGAGAAATTGGTAAATGTTAGATGAGCCTATTTCCTGGACAGCGAAGGCCATCTGTCTTCTGCACAGTGCGGCTTCCGTAAGTTCCACTCCACGTCGGATGCTCTGCTCCGACTGGAAAATGCCGTCTGCGAGGCCTTCCTTCGTAGACAGCACTACGCCACGTTGTTTTTTGATCAGGAGAAGGCCTATGATACCGCATGGCGATACGGTATCATGGAGACTCTCCACACGATGGGGGCGAGGGGACGCCTCCCAATGTTTATATCTGAATTTTTGCGAGATCGTCGATTCCGCGTACGGGTGGGGGGAGCCCTCTCCGGCCCAAAGGAGCAGGAAGAGGGTGTCCCGCAGGGAAGTGTCCTCAGTGTCACACTCTTTGCCCTGAGCATCAACGGCATCACCTCGGTGCTGCCGGAAGATGTTCTCGCTACGCTCTACGTGGACGACCTTTCGATCTCTTTTGGCGCGGCCCAGATGCCAACTCTGGAGCGTCGACTCCAACAGGCATTGAACCGCGTCTCTCGCTATGCCGAAGCGCACAGGTTTCGGTTTTCTTTGGCCAAGACTAAGGTGGTGCACTTCTGCCGCCATCCACGGCTTCAACCCGACCCAGATTTGTTTCTTAATGGGGTGCGCCTGGATGTGGTTGAGTCGCACCGTTTCCTAGGTCTTATATTCGACCGACGCCTCACCTGGGAGGCTCATATTCGCAGCCTTAGGGTCTCTTGTACCCGCGCCATGGACATTCTCCGTTCCGTGACGTTCAGCGCTTGGGGCGCTGATAGGGCTACCGCCTTACTTTTTTTATCGATCCTTTGTTCGCTCGAAGCTCGACTACGGATGTGAGTTTTATGCATCCGCAGCCGAGCGTTTATTGCGGAAGGTGGATTCAATCCACCACACCAGCCTTCGCCTTGCGACCGGTGCCTTCCGCACTTCCCCCATTGACAGCCTGTTGGTCGATGCTGGGAAGATGCCACTCTCTCTGCGCCACGTGCAGTGCATCACTCGCCTGTACGCGCGAGCCCGGCGCCTCCTTCAGTCGCCAACAGCTCTCACTGCATCCGCAGCTGATCTCGATGGTGCCTATGCCGCCGAGAGACGCCAGTCATACCCTAAGCCCTTTGGGTTTAGGGCCAGGAAACTCCTTCGAGAGCTAGATATAGCTCTCGGGCCGGTGGCGCCCCTGGTTCTGCCCAGGACGCCACCATGGAGGGTACCACATTTGGCTATTTGTCGCCACGCCTCTGCTCCCAAAGCTTGTACTGCGCCGGGAGTATTGCGTTCGACCTTTTTGGAGCACACATCGTGTCACGCTGGTACCGTGCCAGTGTATACGGATGGCTCCAAGTCCCAAGAGGGGGTCGGCCATTGCGCCGCGACTGTTCCCATGGACCTATCCCCCAATGCTGCGGCGGCTTCAGGTTGCTTTCTGTCGTCTTCGAATCGGACACACTCGTGTGACGCATCGCTACTTGATGGAGCGCTCGCCTGCGCCCTATTGCAACGACTGCGTCGTCCCCCAGACTGTTCGGCACATTCTTGTTGAATGTCCCAGTCTGGGTGATCTTCGCGCACGATACCTGTCCCGGTACCGGGATGGGCGGGGTCGCTACCGCCTGTCCCTTGTACTCGGGACGAGTGCGTGCATCATGACTAGTGGACTTATTGACTTTTTTGGGGAGGCTGGCCTTCTCCCTTTAATTTAACCCGGTTTGTTGTTGTTGTTGTTATTGTTTTTGTTATTGCTTCTTTATTGTTATTGTTATTTCTTTTTATTGTTTCCTGTTTAATTTTTAAAGTTGCCTAGAACTAGGCTGTTTGTTTACGGCGACTAATGCCTAAGTCGGCAGTCGCCAGATAGCCCCTTAATTAAAAAAAAAAATTTCCTTCAATAAGAAAATTTTTTTTTCAACTGTGGCAGAATGAATGGGATGACTGTTCATCATCCAAACTATACAAAATTAAAAATTCTCTTCGCTCTTGACCCTCGAGTCGTCATAGAAGGCGGTCGTTGGAGGTGGCCCTTTGCCGAGTTCGCATTGGCCACACGAGACTTACTCACGGCCATCTTGTTTCGGGTGATGCTCATATTAGCCCTTGCTGTCGTTTTTGCGGTGGGGACCAATCGGTTGCCCACATTTTATTGGATTGTAGCCATTTCGCCATTCTCCGGTTGTCCTGTTTCCCGACCCTTTTAACTATTCCTCAACACACCTGTCTTCGATTCATATTGTCGGAGGAATTTTTTAACCCGTCGTTTTTTTAATTTTTGTCACAAAGTGGTCTCCACCTTTTATAGATGATTTGCCTCGTTTCATCCTAGCTGACATATAGAATCCACTTGGATTGGACAGCAACCCACTGGTTCCTTACCTTAAACTTTAAACAAACTGAAGCATCCCCTCCAGCCCTGCATGCTTTGGTTCTCAGACAAGAAGAATTTCTGCAAAAAAACAGTTGGTGAACTTGCGAAACAAACGCTGGCTCACTGTTATCTCCAAAGATGTATCCAAAGTCATGAAGTCCAGGTTCCCTGTCCACATCATGATGTTGGGATTGATAAGTAGCGAGGGACACATTCTGCCCCCGCTTATCTTCTAGGAAGCTTCAATCGGACGATGTCCCGTACGCCATGCTTCGACACCTGGGTCTGCGAGGCATGGCCTTTCTGTTAGATTTGTTCAACAGGATCTGGGTGGAGGGTCTCCTCCCGCATTCCTGGTTTCCGCCGCATCTCTCTAACATCTTGCGTGTGCAAGTTGATGGAGAAATTGGTAAATGTTAGATTAGCCTACAGCGGAGGCCAACTGTCTTCTGAAGAGTGCGGAATCCGCCAGTTTCACTCCACGTCGGATGCTCTGCTCCGACTGGAAAATGCCGTCTCCGAGGCCTTCTTTCGTAGACCAGTACGCCACGGTGTTTTTAGACCTGGAGAAGGCCTATGATACCGCATGGTGATACGGTATCATGGAGAGTCTCCCCACGATGGGGTCGAGGGGACGCCTCCCAATCTTTATTCTGAATTTTTGCGAGATCGTTGATACCGCGTACGGGTAAGGGGAGCACTCTCCGCCCCAATGGAGCAGGAAGAGGGTGTCCCGCAGTTGAGTGTCCTCAGTGTTACACTCTAAGCCCTGAGCATCAACGGCATCACCTCGGTGCTGCTGGAATATATACTCGCTACGCTCTCCGTGGACGAACTTTCGGTCTTTTTTGGCGCGGCCCAGATACCAACTCTGGAGCGTCGACTCCAACAGGCATTGATCCGCGTCTCTCTCTATACCAAACCGCACAGGTTTCGGTTTTCTTTGGCCAAGACTATGGAGGTGCAGTTCTGCCGCCATCCACGGCTCCACCCAAAACGGGACTTGTTTCTTAATGGGGTACGCCTGGAAGTGGTTGAATCGCACTGTTTCCTTGGTCTCGTATTTGACCGACGCCTCACCTGGGAGGCTCATATTCGCAGCCTTAGGGTCTCTTGTACCCGCGGTATGGATATTCTCCGTTCCGTGACGTTCAGCGCTTAGGGCGCTGATAAGGATACTGCCTTACTTTTTTATCGATCCTTTGTTCGTCGAAGCTCGACTACGGATGCGAGTTTTATGCACCCGCAACCGACCGTGTATTGCGGAAAGTGGACTCGATACACCACACAGGCCTTCGCCTGGCGACTGGTGCCTTCCGCACTTCTCCCATGGAGAGCCTACTAGTCGATGCGAGTGCGTGCACATTGACTGGTCGACTTTTAGACTTTTAGGGGGGAGGCCGGCCTTCTCCCTTTTATTTAACTAGTTTTTTTGTTTTCTTTATAGGTCGAACGTTCCTGCGCCGGGGGGACCTCCCGCCGACGCAGGAGCTTGTTTCTTGCTCGTCACTGTTTCCTTTTTTTTATTTTTAGTGTCGGGTTTGTTATTTTTGTGTGTTTTTGAATCTTATTTTAAAGTAGCCTAGTACTAGGCAGTTTTTAATAGGGCGACTAATGCCCAAGTAAGACAGTCGCCAGATGAGCTCTTAAAAAAAATACTAGTCGATTTTGGGAAGATACCACTCGCTCTGCGCCGTGCACGGTGCATTATTCACCTGTACGCGCGAGCCCGGTGCCTCCCTCAGTCGCCAACAGCTCTCACTGCATCCGCACCCTATTTCGACGGTGCCTATGCTGCCCAGAGACGCCAGTCATTCCCTAAGCTCTTTGGGTTTAGGGGTTTGGAAACTCCTTCGAGAGCTAGGTATAGCTCTCGGGCTGGTGGCTCCCCTGGTTCTTCCCAGGACGCCACCCTGGAGAATACCACATTTGGCTATTTGTCGCCAAGCCTGTGCTCACAAAGCTTGTACAGTGCCGGGAGTATTGCGTTCGACCTTTTTGGAGCACACTTCGTGTCACGCTGGAACCGTGCCAGTGTATACGGATGGCTCCAAGTCCCAAGAGGGGGTCGGCTTCCACGCCTATCCCCTCTGTTTGAAGTCAGCGGGGCTCTGCCAGGTGTTGCGTCTGTATTTACGGCCGAGCTGGTGGCAATACACCACTCGGTACGGGAGATTACGCGACGTGCTTGTTCGGAGACCGGATTATGATCTATAGCGACTCACAAAGTGCCTTAAGTGTTCTCGAGGAAGTGGAATCTCTGCATTACCTGGTTCACGATATCCTTGACGCCACGGTTTTGGCAAGCCGGGCTTATGTTGAAATTACCTTCTGCTGGGTTCCTGGATATGTAGGAATTGCGTGGAATGAGCGCGCCGCTGAGGTCGCCAAAGAGTCCGCAAGGACTCTTCGACCGGACCAGCGTTTTGCTCTTCCTCACACCGACTACATGGCAGGAATACGGGCAGCTCTTCGGACTGCTTAGCAAAGAAGATTGGAGACGGTCGAAGGAAAATTAAAGTGGTGTGCCATTGCGCCGCGATGGTTCCCATGGACCTAGCCCCCAATGCCGCGAAGCCTTCAGGTTCCTTTCTGTCGTCTCCGAATCGGGCACACTCGTGTGACGCATCGCCATTTGATGAAGCGCTCCCCTGCGCCCTATTGTGACGACCTCGTCGTCCCCCAGACTGTTCGGCACAATCTTGTCGAATGTCCCAGCCTGGATGATCTTCGCGCACGCTACCTGTCCCGATACCGAGATGGGCGGGGTGGCTATCGCCTGGCCCTTGTACTCGCTATGGGTTCTTTTACACCGACCTGTAAACTTTTTTAAGGAGGCCGGCCTTCTCCCCGTTATTTAATATTTGACTATGGATCGCGTTCTTCGCCGGGAGAGGGCGGTCCTTCATCCGTCGACGGAGCTCGCATTATATTTTTTCAATTTGTTTGTTTTTCTTTTTTTTTCTGTTTGTATTTTTTTCTTTTTTTATTTCGCTTTTAATATCGCCTAGATTTGGGCTAGGTTAAGTATGGCGACTTATGCCCTAGAAGGCAGTCGCCAGATAAGATATTAAAAAAAAAGAAAAAAAAAGGAAGCTTCAAAAACGGCACCTGAAAGGCCGTCCTTTCCTTGTGGCATCAGGACTGCACCATGCCACACAAGCATAAGAACCTACTCTTAGCTGTCAGACAATTTCTTTAACCACATCACTTCCAACATCTGGCTTCATAACCCCCCAGACAGCAGCCATCTAGACTATTATGTGTGTGGCGTGATTGAAAGAGAGAATTCCTCTTGCACTGACTTTTTTTCCTCTCCCCAATTTTCTTTTACTTTCCTTTATTTCTCTCTTCTTTCACTTATCTGGTGGCCCTGACTCTTTACCTGATCTAGGCTTGTATTTTTTCGGACTGATTCTGAATTCTTCTTTGATGAAGGTCGGAGGTGGTTGGGCATCTCCAATCCCTTCGTCTGCCGATGCCAAAGGGAAAGCCCATCATTAGCCTTTTTTCTCAGTGCGTAGAACTTCAGAAGCCTCTTGGACCCAAAACATAGTGCGGCGGATCCGTATCTATTCGCCGGGAGGACATATCGGAAGCAACCGATTCAAATGTTTTATGGGGGAGGGATGCTTTATTTCTTCTATTTCTCTTTTATTTATTTATCCATATTATTCTTGGTTTCATTTTATCGAGTTGGAAGGAATTTTTCTCTGATACATTTTCGCACCCCTACACAGGTCCCTTTCTAGAAAGCAGAGCGAATTTGAGGATTGGGGAGAGACTAGTCTTGGATTTCTTAATCGAGGAGTAAGTATCTCTCCCTCCTACGACCTCCGAGTCTGCGGTATGAGTGGAGCTAATTCAGTGTGATTGAGGAGAGTGAACGAAGTCTTGTCTATAATCAATGAGTAATGGCTACTCCTTCTCGGATCTCCGAAGTTCCCAGCAGCACCTTTTCTTAATTTCTAGTAGGAGAGCAGGTGCAGTTGTAACGATGATCAGAAGATTGTTCGGCCTTTTGAGGGTTACCAGTTAGGGGGGGGGGGTTATCATTATTATCAGTTTATTTATCAATATTATTCTTGCTGTTCTCTTGATTTTCTCTTTATCGAATCTATTTACTTCTTTCTGAATTTACTTTTACTTTATGTTAGCCCTTCAAACATTTGTCTTCCATTTATTCTTGACTTCCGTATTCTTTCTTAAGCTCCATATTCTGCTTAGCTGGGTTGGTCCTTGATCTTCGTGTTCTTCCTTTCTTGATGCATTTTCATATTTCTCTCATTTATCTTGAATTGATGATTTCTCGGTCCTTTCTTGATTCTTGATGAGTTGGTCCTTCAAACGTTTTCTTTCTTGACTCCGGTTTCTTCTTGATATTTCTTCATAAAAGGTTTTGGACTTTTGAGGTTAGAACGCGGTACCAGTAGATTTAAATGCCAATGCTCTAGACATTACGCCACGGCTTAGTCCGTTTTTAGTTGGTAATTTAATGGGCTATTTATATTATCGATTTGGAAGGAATTTTTTCTCTGATACATCTTCGCACCCCTACACAGGTCCCTTTCTAGAACGCGGAGCGAATTTGAGGATTGAGGAGAGACTAGTCTTGGATTTCTTAATCGAGGAGTAATAGCTCTCCCTCCCCGGCCTCCGAGTCTGCGGGATAAGTGGAGTTAATTCAGTGGGATTGAGGAGAGCGAACGAACGAAGTCTTGTCTCTTAATCAATGAGTAATAGCATCTCCTTCCCGGATCTCTTGAAGTTCCCAGCAGCACCTTTTCTTAATCTCTAGTAGGAGAGCAGGTGCAGTTGTAACGAAGATCAGAAGATTGTTCGGCCTTTTGAGGGTCACCAGTTATGGGGGGGTGGGCATTCCTTATTTTCAGATTATATATTTATCTAGAATTTTCTTATCTCTATCGAAATCTGGTTACTTCTTCTTGACTGAAGTTGCCCCTTCAAACATTTGTCTTCTATCTTCTCTTTGACTTAATATTCTTGTTGGCTGAGATTCCTTCTTCTTTAAGTTAGCTGGGTTAATTCTTGATCTTCGATTTCTTTCTTGATGTATCTTCATATTTCTTCCAATTATCTTGATGTGGTGATTTCTTCTTGCTTCTTATTGAGTTGATGGTTCCTTCTTGATTCCCGTTGGTGAGTTAGCCCTTGAAGTCGTTTTCCTTGAGTTCCAATCTTCTTGATTCTTCTTGAGTTGGTCCTTAAAGCGTTTTCCTCGGTTTCCGTTTTCTTCTGGAGATTTCTTCGTAAAAGTTGTGGACTTTGAGTTTCGAACGTGGTACCTTTAGATCTAAACGCCAATGCTCTTAGCCATCACGCTACGGCGGAGTCCGTGTTGAGTTGGTAATTTAATGAGCTATTTATATTATCGATTTTAGAAGGAATTTTTCTCTGATACATCTTCACACCCCTACACAGGTCCCTTTCAAGAATGCGATGCGAACTCCTCGATTAAAAAATCCAAGGCTAGTCTCTCCCCAATCCTCAAATTCGCTTGAGTTCGGCGCCCTATACCCTAAAACGCAGTCACCAGATGAGATATATAAAAAAAATCTTTCTCTGACTGTTCTTTTCACTTTCTGTCTTGTCTCTCGAAATAAAGATGTTCTAACTATATATGTGTTCGTTTCGTAAGGGGTGTGACCTAGACTTGTCCGTATGGGTGCCCCCCATTCGTCTGGTTCATTAATTTTTATCCCTAGGGGGGGAGCTGCCGAACAGTTGTGTGTGTACGATATACCTACATAATTTCGAATAGTTTTATCTTTATATGGAATCGCTAGTTACAAATCTGCGTTAAAATTTCTCTTGGTCAAAGTCTATTTGCTCAGCTGCTTTGTGCCTCCCGTTTTCTGATAAATCTATCGCAACAATCTAATGTTTGTTTATGAGTGACCTTCCTATTTTGTATGATCCCGCGCTCGACTCTAATGACCGCTTGCCTTCATATCTATTTATACAAATTACATTTTTTTTTTAATTTCCTTGTTCTCTATACAAATTAACATATATTTTGATCTTATTTTCACATTAGACATATTATTTCCGTTATTTATATGTAAGGCACTTTGTTTGGATTTGATAAATCCACCGATCGTCCATTTATTGATTTTCTAGCTGGGCCTATTAAATCCTGCAATTTGGTGCCAGTGGCCTAACTATTATATAACACTAGCACCACAAAACTCTCCTACCAGTAATGGAGTTGTTCAGAAAATAGCGCATAACAAATACATAGGTAAAAACATATAAAATACATATTTTTGGCACACCCAATGTCTCACAGCATTTTAACAAACGCTCAGGACATCAATACTTACATAAGTGCATACACTTTTATTCAAAAGGGCCTATTCATGCCATGCTCTGCCATACAATACAAGAATATATAATTTAATACATTGATATATAATTTATTTCACAATTTGGTCCCATCCCTTTTTGATTGCAATACAAATTTTATAATTACGACATTGTACAAATACATAAAAATAGCACGCAAGAAAGCTATAGACAAGTGAGGCATTTTATATTTATGCCTCTTCCTTTTTCATAAAATGTGCCGCTACAATAATGCCTACAAAAGGATTCAGAAATATATGAATGACGGATTCTTGGCAAAGGTGACTCGTCTCCCGGAGCGCGTGAAAAAGTCTGGCTTGCCGTTAACGCGATCTATTCGGACCCACACATGAGTTGCTTCACGAAGATTTGGGGACACGAAAGGCTTGGGTACCGAGTGCAGGTGCCCTAGGGATGCCTGCGGGAAATCGACTTGTGCCATGGTTGATGCCATTTTAATAAATTTAGAGTCGGTGACGATGACGAAACCAAGGGTTTCGGGCACAAGAGGGAGGTTTCCGTGCCTGCTGTGAAAGGTGAAAATCCCGAGTCATTAGGCAAAGAACGAATGCCCATAAGGATAATTGGAAGTGCCACCAGCCAGCTTTGTCAACAGGCCATTATGGAGCACTTCAAAGTATTGTGTGCACTTTCAACCATCCTGTTCGTGGACGGGCGGTACGCCGTGGTGCGGAGACAATGAAAACTAAAGAGGGCAAACAGGTCCTTGAATGTTCGTATTCGAACATTCAAGGGTCACTACGTAAAGCGAGACTCCAAATCTGGAAATCCAGCCGTCTAGGAATGCTAACTCAACCGTTTCGGCACTTATGTCCAGGATCCCTAGCGCTTCGATCCATCTCGCCGCTCGGTCGATGCATGATAGTAAATACCGATTGTGTGAGGGGTAGGATTGTCCAGGCAGTGTGGTCCAACTATATCGATATGCACCGTTTCGAACCTTGAAGATGGTATCACTGGGAAGCATCGGTGATTTCGTGTGGCAACTAATCTTTGAAGACTACCATGGGAGGCACTTCCTTGTCGAGAGCGAATAATTTCCTGTCTATATTGGGTCAGAAATATCGAGATTTGATAAGAAGAAGTGGAGCCTTGATCCAGGGTGTGACAGATTATGTAATTGATTGAAGATAGTCCTTCTGCACGCAATAGGGTCAAACGCTCGTGAGTATCTTGATGTTACTTCACACTATAGTTGATCTTCCCCGGGAAAAGAAAAAGATTTTAATCGCAAGTGAAATTCCTTCGTTTCTTTGTCATCATCCTGCGCTGACGCCAAAGCTCGGAAGTCAAAAGAATCGATTTGGACCAAATTCACGTTCCTTGAAAGGCAGTCAGCGAATACGTTGTCCTGACTTCCTACGTAGGGGATATCGCTGATGTATTTCAAAATAGCTGTATAATGGCGTTGCAGCCTGTCTGTGTTTGCACTTAATAGCGATGAAAAAGCTGATACTAATGGCTTGTGATCAGTACACAAGGTATAATGGCGAGCTTCAATCAACTGCCTGAAGTGAATTACAGCAAGATAGGCCGCTAGTAACTCTCTGCCGTAGGTGGAGTATGCCTACTGCGGCTGGCTTAGCTTGCTCGAAAGGAATGCCACCGGTCGTGGTGATACTTCTACCATATGGTGAAGGGCAGCACCTACCGCGTATTGAGAGCAATACGTCCCAAGCTGATCTAGTGAATCATTGGGCAGCGAGTGACAGAGTTTAACGGGGCGATTTGATATTCTCAAATGCTCCTCGTGCCTCATCATTCCACTCGAGCTCACGAGCCTTAGGTTGCAGGCGTACAAGCTCGATCAACGGGGCTGCAATCGTGACAAATTTAGGAATCATTCTTCGGTAGTATCCTAACATGCCCAAATATCGTCGAAGTTCCTTGTCGTCCTTTGTTAATGACATGTCTTCAATTTCCTTCATTTTCTTGGCCGGTGGGCAAAATCGATTTCCTCATTTCCCAGCTGGCATTTCTCCAGGAATATCCTCAGACCGTTTTCGACAGGAATTTTGAAGACTTGATCCAAATGCTTCAGGTGGTTGTCCATATTGTCTGAAAATATCAAGATGCCGACTATATATACATAAACTAACCTTAATCCTCGATACAGGTTATCCATGTGCCGTTGGAATGTGCGACTTGCATTCCGGAGGCCGAATCGGAGCTTCACGCAATCCTTACAAACCAAATGGCCTTGTTAACGCAGTGTTCGCTATGTCTGCCTAATTCATAGGGATTGGATGGTTAGCCCGAACCAGATCCAACCTTGAAAAAATCATTTTGCTATGGAGGTGGTTCGTAACTTTCAATTCGCGGCAACAGATACGTATCGAGCTTTGTGATCGCATTGAGCGCTCGGAATGCGCCGACCACCCTAAAACTCATCGGGTGACTTCTTCTGCACTACGTGAATCGGCGAAGCCCATGGTGATTTTGACGGGCGCACAACTACCTCTTTCAATAGTATTTCGAAAGTTGATCTGGCAACCTGTAGCTTCTCTATTGAAAGAGGCCTCAGCCGTGCGAATGTCGGTGGAACACTACCTGTTTTAATTGTATGCGCCACTGAGTTCGGCGATGATGATGAGGGATTAGCGGGCGCGGGACCGTACAAAGCCTTCATATTTCTCTAATATGGCTCTGCAGTAGGGCGGTAGGTGCTGTAGGTTACCATCTTCCGTTCGTTCGTTTGTGTCGACTGCTTGAGTGTATCGTTGAATTGTGTTCCCCCTAATCTGTGTGCTTGATCTGATATTGTACATGTTCATCTTATCAGTAAGTAACTCTTTGTCATTTATTTATTTTTTTTTCCTTTTCCTCGCCTCTCTGCTTCTTTCGCACCCAAGTGTTTTTTTTCAAGCCGCCTCGTTGCTACCTCCGCTGTGTCTCCCCCCTCCCCCCACTCACCGACCGCTAATTCTGATTCGTCACTATTTTTTCCCTAGTTTCTTGTTTCTATCGTAATTTTATTTGTTCACACTATTCGATTACTCTTTATTTTGTCTCGATTGTTGTTTCTCCCGTTATTGTGTCGTTTAAGCCACTCTACTTATATAGTTAATTTGCTTTTCTCCCATTATTGTGTCGCTTAGTTACTCTACTTATATAGTTAACTAATTTGTATTATGATGGATAGGTTAACGATTCTTGCCCTCAATGGAACTGCTACCAGTGTTTCTCAAAACACCCTTACTCACATTAATGCATTGGGAATTTCTCGTTCCCGACGCCAGACCAAACGTGGTTTCCGTGTAGCTCCTGCTCTTAGAAAACTTTTTTACTTGAATCAAGCCCCCCTCCCACTTAGCCCTGATTCTTCTTCACCCGCCCCTTCACCCGTTCTCTCAGCGTCTCTCCTCAATGTCAGAAGCCTCTCGAAGAAGGCTGACTACATTCTTGACCTGCTCGTTAACACTCGAGTCACTCTCCTTGGACTCACGGAAACCTGGCTTGCCCCTTCTGCTTGCTGTTTAAATCTCGCTACCCCTGATGGTTACGTCCACTCCCATACCTCCCGTAACTCTTCCAGGGGTGGAGTTGCTCTCATTCACAGTGCCTCCTTCCCTCTGAATAATCTGCCCTCTTCCCCTCTTCTTTCCTTTGAGGCGCTCATCAATGTCTCTGATTCCACCCCCTCTCTAACTATCTTAGTCCTCTACCCCTCCCCCCCCAGCTCCTCCCTCGAGCTTTTTCTTGATGAATTTAGTAACCTCCTCACTGGCCTCTGCCCCACTGGTTCTCTGCTAATCCTCGGTGATTTCAACCTTCCTGGCCACAATCCTAATTTCAAAGCCTTTTCTGAAATCCTTGATCTCTTCTCCCTCACCCAACACGTTTCTTCCCCTACCCACTCTCACGGTAACATTTTAGACCTTGTAATCTCTGACTCTTATTTCTAACCTGACGACTACAAATTTGTCCAATGCTATATCTGATCACTTCCTTATCAACTTCAACTTCTCTATCCCATTCCATATACTTCCCCAGCTGTCTCATAATCCTAAGCCTTTCCGTCGACTAGCCTCCATTGATATTCCCTCCCTTTCTAATGATGTGGCCTCCAAACTTCCTCCCATTGATGCCTCTGCCTCTTCTGACCAGATTCTCTCTTCTTTGGAGCAACCCCTTCTCACTTGTCTTGATGCCCACTCTCCCCTTGTCACCCCTTCGAACTCCCGTCGTCACCGTGCCCCTTGGTACTCTTATGGAACTCCTCCGTGCTAGGCAGTCCATGCGTGCCCATGAAAGAGTCTTTAGAAAGTTTCGCACCCGTGGGAAAGACACGACCCCTCTCTCGCTGGCGTTCCGACTTGCGACAGCTTCCTACGTGGCGAAATTAAAATCTGCTCGTGAAGCCTACTCACGTAATCTGCTTACTGATAATAGTAATGATCCCCGTACCGTCTTCCGCCTGCTCTCCCGTCTTACTTCCCCAGCCCAGCTCTCCCCACCCATTAGCCCTGCTACTCTCTAGAATTTCTTCGCAGATAAGGTCACTAACCTCCGTGCTTCCCTCCCTCAGCCTTCTGTCCCGGCTCCTGCCATTCTCCCTGACTTCCCGCCTCAGCCGCTTATCGTTTTCCCCGCTGTGACCGCGTTGGAGCTTACAGCCCTGCTCTCGCGTTCTAAGAAATCGGGCTCCCTAAAGGACATTTTTCCGCCTAAACTGTTATGTAAAATTCTGCCTGCTATCCTCCCAACGCTTCTTCACCTGTTCAACACTTCACTTGCAACTGGTCTTGTTCCCTCTTGCTTCAGACGTGCCTACATCCGTCCGATTCTTAAAAAGCCTCAACTGAACCCCACTGACCCTTCCAATTATCGCCTGATTTCGCAATTTCCTTTCCTCTCTAAGGTTCTAGAGAGAGTGGTTGCTTCACGCATCAACAGTCACATGGTGGCCTGTAACATTGATGAAACCTATCAATCTGGTTTCAAGTCAGGTCACTCCACAGAAACCGCCCTTCTCAATGTGTCCGATTGCTTACGAAGAGCCGCGGACAGGGGTTGTGCCTCCATCCTCGTTCTACTCGACCTCTCCTCTGCCTTCGATACTATTGACCATACCGTCCTACTTGATCGTCTCCACTATTTCCTCGGCATATCAGGCACCGTGCTTGACTGGTTCCGCTCTTACCTCTCGTCTCGTACCCAATCCGTTGTGATTGACGACGTTTCATCCGACTCTACACCCATTCGCTTTGGAGTGCCACAAGGCTCTGTCCTCGGTCCTCTACTATTTCGTATCTACCTTCTCCCTCTTAGTTCCCTTCTCCGTAATCTCGGTCTATCCTTCCACCTCTATGCTGATGACACTCAAATTTTCGTTTCCTCATCCCCCACGTCTCTTGCCTACTCTATCACTGACCTCCTGGCTGCCTACTCCTCCATTTCTGACTGGCTCTCTACCAACTTCCTCAGGCTTAATCATTCAAAAACTGAGGTCCTCCTCGTCGGTACCCCTGCTCTTGTCAAAAAATCTAAATCTCTCTTTCCCTCGCTTACTCTGGGCGGTAATACTATCATTTTCTCTGACTGCGTTAGGAATCTGGGTGTTGTTTTTGATGAGCATCTCTCCTTTAAGCCTCATATCCGCAATGTCAGCAAATCCTCTTTATGTTTCCTTCGTAACTTCTCTCGCATTCGCTCTCACTTTGATTGCCAAAGTCTCGAAACTGCTGTTCATGCCTTCATCACCTCACGCCTTGACTACTGTAACTCTCTGCTTGTGAATCTGCCATCCTCCTCTCTCCGCCCCCTTCAACTTGTACAGAACTATGCCGCCCGGCTTCTCCTCCGTTGCCCTCGAAACCATCCTTGCTGCATGAACTGCACTGGCTCCCTGTCAGATCCCGTACTCACTTCAAGATACTTCTCTTCACATTTAAGCTCCTAAACAACAAGGCCCCGTCTTACCTCTCTTCTGCGCTCTCACCACGCCATGTCCCTCGGGCCCTTCGGTCATCACATGCACCTCTTTTGAATATTCCTCGCTCATCCCTCTGCTCAATGGGGGACTGCTCCTTCTCAATCTGCGCCCCTAAGTTGTGGAATGCTCTTTCTGCTGAAATCAGGTCTTCTCCCTCTCTTACCACATTCAAGCGTCTCCTGAAAACGCATCTTTTCAGAATTGCCTTCTCCCCCTCTTGAATTTCCATTGAATTTTTAGTCTCATCTCAGCACAACGTGCGCTCTGGGAAGGCCTCAGGCCTTGAAGAGCGCATTACAAAAGACTTATTATTATTAATAATAATTAAAGCTCCGCAAGCTCTCCAGAAAAGTTCACTTCTGATACGAGTTTGATTTGGTTGTCGATAAGTATGCTGCGTGCACAATTCACTAAGAGATTAAAATGCCTTAGAAAGTTAATTCAGAATAACGCTGAAGTTTCATCCACGACCGCAAATGACCACCTAAATAATTAACGAGGACTAGGGATAACTATATCCATGTGAACCTCACCGTGCACTTTTTTTTTACCGCCATTAGCCGTTGTAATATTTAGATTGGACTCGCGCATTTCCCCCGAATTCACCAATTTAGCCAGAACTATTGATACACTCGCCCCCCGTGTCAAATAAAATCTCACATTTATTTTTATACACTTTAGCGTTGACGGTGAAAACAGATGGCATAGCACCATCCCCGCTTGTAATGGCATGCCCAGCTAGTTTTCTGCCGTGGCTGGCGAAGATGGGCTGGAGGAAGGTTGCATCTGCACTTGTTTTTCTTTCTGTCCACCTGCCCCAGGGTTTTCAGAATCTAGCATTCTCACCAAAGTACACATGTGAGCGGCAGACTACAGTCCTTTGGTTCTTTGGGAAGGGTCTCGATCCAATTGGTATATTATACGCACTGTGATCACTATTTTTCTGCATACAACTGGGACGATTCTCATTAAGGTACGCACCTTTGGGCACTGACCGCGCATTTTTCCCCGAATTATTTAAATAATTACACTGGTATCGTTATTAATATAAGGCATAAACACGTTGGAAACGGAAATGGCACTGCGTCCTATCGACTCACTACAAGTATTTACATTAAGGCACTGCGCTCTATGGAATGTCATCAGTTCATCCGCCAGCTTTCCTAATTGTGCCAGGGTTAGTTATTTCCGTGTGGCAATTTTAGGCACGATGTTGGCCGGCAGGGATTGAATGAACTCCTACTTGAAGGGCAGTTCTTCGCACTTCCTCTAAGTTTGTAGAAGGTCGGCCTGTGACAGTGGAGGATGAGCTTTTCGAAAAGCTCAGGTTTAGTCTTCTCGAAGAGCCAAATCACTTCCGTCCTTAAAAGTTGAAAACTATGATCCGTTATAATGGCCGCCGGAAGACGATCGATGGTCTCAAGAGGAAGTGAGGCCAATGAATGGAAAAAGTTAGTATCCTTCTTCTTTATCCCGAGATGTGAAATTGGGCTTCCACAATTTGGAACCAACCTGCGACTGATGTTTCATTAATGATGGGTGGCTTGATAGTGATAGCGTTTCCGAACTCCGTCTCACCTTATTATGAATGACAATGGATTGATGCTTCTATTTCTTTGACACCTTTACTGTCCGGCCGAAACGAAAGGGTCACCAGTTTATAGGTGGTTAAAGTCACCAGTTTATGGGGGGGGAGTTGAGGTAAAAGTTACCCGATTACTGGGAGATTGGTCGTTAGTCACAATGGCGAGTATATTAAAGAGTCCTCGTCGCTATTGTACACGACGGGTGGTGAAGACCTTTGGCAACTCGACTTACTTTATACCCCCGTCGAATAGTTTCTGACTCCTTAATAATTCTACACGAGGGTTATGATTTAGGCTGGGCTTACCGAAGGTTTCCCGGTAATCGGGGTAAAGAATAACTTCGAAAAGGACGTAGCAAAAATATATAATTATATTCTTACACTGGCCTATTAAAGGGGAAAGCGGCCCGTCAAGACTACTTTGCGGTCAATAAGTAGGCTTTCTATTCTACGTGAAGTATTGAGTTCAAAATGCGACAGGACTTAGGTGAATTAAACGGTTTCCGTAACGCTCCCAAGTTTCACTTTCTGTCTGTGTCTCGAAATAAAGATATCTGACTATATATTTGTTCGTTTCGAGAGGGGCGCGACCTAGATTTGTCCGTGGGGGCTGATCTCATTGATCTAATTCTTTAATTTCTACCCCTAGGGGGATTTAACGAACAGCTGTGTGTGTACGATATACCTACATAATTTATAATAGTTTTATCTTTATTTGGAATCGCTAGTACAGATCTGCATTAAAATTTCTCTTAGTCAAAGTCTGTATTTGTTCAGCTGCTTTGTAGCCTCCTGTTTTCTGATAAATCTATCCCAAGACGCGAATGGTTGTTCATGCGTGACCTTCGTATTGACTCGAGTGTTTGACCTGATATCTACTTTCTGCGTTCCTATTTTGTGTGATCCCGCGCGCGACTCTAATGACCGCTTGCATTCATATCTATTTATACAAATTACATATGTATTTTCTTTTCCTTATTCTCTATACAAATGAATATATACAAATTAACATTTATATTTTTTATCTCCTTATTCTCACATTAGACATATTATTTCCATTATTTACATGTAAGGCACTTTGTTAGGATTTGATAAATCCACAGAGCGTCCATTTGTAGTTTCTCGCTTGGCCTGTTAAATCCTGAAATTTGGTGCCAGCAGCCTCCCTATTATATAACACGAGAACCACAGGGTCCCTGATATACCGTCTGGAAGAGAGGAAATGATATCATTAGTCGTAGTTACGAAAGATAAAACACTAAATGCTGCCCTGAACAACTCCCTCCAGAGTAGTTGTCTCCAACACGCACCATGAAGGATCGAGATGCTAAGAAACTTTGAATAAAAGACGGTGAAAGACCTCTCATATCTCAAACGTATAGCTGCTTCAAGATGCGGTATCTCCATGTTGTATTGTAGGCTTTCTCAATATCGAAAAATATGGCCAATACTTGGTGCTTTAACGAGAATGCTTTCCGGAACGATCCCTCGAAACGTACTAAGAGGTCAAGGATACTATGACCCTTGCGAAAACCGCATTGAAATGGAAACAGTAAGTGATTGTTTTCTAGGAACCAGTTCAGGCAAACCAGCACCATCTTCTCCAGCAACTTACTCAAACAGTTGGTGAGAGCTATAGGGCGGTAGTGATCTGCGTCAAGCCCGTCCCTTCTCAGTTTGACAAAGGAAAGGACAATCCCAATGCGCCATGATGATGGGTAAAACACGAACACACATATAAGGTTATACAAGTCAAGTAAGAAAATGACAAAGTGTGGATAGAATTGCCGAATCATATCAAAATGGATCCCGTCAAGGCCAGGATTAGTGGATCTAAAAGGGACAATTCAGCGCACAAATCATGGATAGAGAATAGGGCATTATACTGAAGGTTAGATTTTGCTGTAAAATTGAGACGATGAGACTCTTCGTCTGATTTATAGGCTAGAAAAGCCTTATTGTAACGACCGACACTGCTGACATCACGGAAGTGGTCGGCCAAAGCATTGCTGACCACCAGGCTGTCATTCACTAAGGATCCCTTTAAGTTGAGTGTAGGGGTGTTATGGCCGGCATAACAACCCCGGATCTTGTTAATCATCTTCCAGATCTTTGAAGTAGGGGTTAAATTGATGAAACGTAGCGGCGCCATGAATTTCGGAGCCTGACAAAGGGTTCTTTGGCGAGGCGCCCGAGCTCGGTTTCGGTCAACCTTATTGCACAAGGTTGGGTTACGCCGGAACTGTGCATGAGCTAACTTGTTGTTTTGACGGTTGCCCAACACCTCAAGGTCAAGCAGGCAAGGTTGCGCGACCCATTACTGGTTGCCTCCTTGTAATGGTCTGTGTGGCTGTGTCTACATCAATGAAGGTCCCCAAGGAGGCACTTGTGAAGGACGCCTCTCGGAAGCCTTCCCAATCGGCATGACTTAAGTCCTACTTGAGAGGCATGGTTGTATGAGAGCTAGGATGAACGGCTAACAAGACAATAAGGAAGTTGTTACTCCCATGGAGGTCATCAAGGGTTGACCATCGAACATCAGAGGCAATCCGGGAAACAGAGAGACAGTTCAACACAACTAAAAGAATCCGTCTGGACATGATGAAGGGTAAAATCACCGGTGTTTAAACCGCAAAGAAAATAAAAGAGCCTAAAACACTGCCTTTGGCATTCCAAGTGATGTTACTCCAATATGGGTGACGGCTATTAAAATCTCAGAATAATAAAAACGGGGAGAGCAACTGATTTACAATTTCTAAAAGGTCGGGTCTTGAGAATGCTAAAGAAGGAGGGAGGTAACTAGAGCAAACAGTAAAAAGCCTTGTAAGAAAACCCTCACGGCAACAGCTTGGAGGGTAGATACATGGTGCGATGACGAAATCATAACTGCCCCTCCCCCCCATGAGACGAGCCCCCGACAGAGGCAATAGAGTTTAGAGTTGAAAATACGAAAACTGGCTAACGCCGGAAAAGGTACTGTACCCAGTTACTTCTACTGAAAACTAATAACAGCGGGAGTGGAGATTCGTCAAAAGAAATTTGAGTTATTCCCACTTGGGAAGAACGCCTTGACAATTCCATTGTAAAATGGAGGATATTATGTGGGACGGTTAGATACCACAGTAGATATCTTTTTCTCTTTTATGGTTAAGGTTAAGTTTGAAGTGCGTCCCAAAGAGCTTGGGGGACGGACAGCAGATTTTGAAGAGCCTGCTACTGCATGGGAAGATATCCTGGAAGGAGCAGTCACAGGGGTAATGTCCGATGGTTTCGAAGAACCGGCCGAGGCCCCTGCCTGTAATTGGGGTGCACAACCAGGAAAAAACGGAAGATTGAAAAAGTGATTTTCGGATGGTAGATGTGGATTGATTCCTAGGGTGCTTTCGATATCTGAGGAGTTGATCCAACAACCGCGGCTGGTAATGTTTGAATACCATCGACTTCCATCAGATCAGGAGCAGGCGCTCTAGGCAAAGAATGAGACACTGGGTGGATTTCTGCAAAGAGCGGGACGAGCTTGATGACAAACAATATTGAGCAGCAGGAGAAGAGTCCATTGAAGACTCTTAGATGCTCAGCCCACTCAGTTCCAGAGGCAGCCCGATCAATGGGTCGCCCATCTTCTATTGTAATGTTCTCATTTTGTCATTCTCCGGTTGTCCTGTTTCCAGACCCTTTTCAACTCATAGTAGTCTCCTTCTTCTTTATAATTAATTTGGCCCTATTTGTTCCTGATGCCATTTAGAATCCACTTGAATTAGACAGCTGTCCAATTTGCTTGTTCCGTAAATCCTTAAAATCCTTTACATGCTCTTTTGGAAAATATATAATTATAAATGAACTTTGTGTTATTTTATTTTATATTAAACTTAGGCTACAAATTAGTCACCGCACCCTGTATATATGTATATCCCTACTGTACACTTGTTTAGTCAGACGTCTCTTGCATTTACTATCCTGTTTTAAAGCAGCCTCTCTTCTAGGACATGGTTTGTGTTCATGGTTAATTTCGTTGAGACTTTCATATTTAGGGGTTCGAATCCCTCATAGGCCGCAGTAATGGTTTATCATTCTGAATTGCAGGCTCGGAATTATGACCTTTAAATGCTCAATCGGTAATAGCGAGATCTAAGGAGTATTGGGCGATTTGACACTCTCTTCTTTATCCTTACTACTCGGATCTTATTGTCTAACCCTGATATCAAACCTAGCACTTTTCCTGTTTGCCAAAAAGGCCTTACTTTAGCGGAACTCTGGACAAGAACCACATCACCCACCTTAATCCTATTGGCCCACGAACTTTGATATAAATCTTGGCTGTGCTCCCTTAGGCTAAGTTAGTAGGACGCCTACCAATTATCGCGAAATGTCTCGAATTATTCCGTAAGATGTTTGAGGGACTTCAGGAATCCATAAGAGATTATCCTTTTCAGAAATATTGAAGCCAAGATTAGAGTATGAAAGGAATTTGAGAAACACGAGTTGCGAGAGAGAGGTAGTAAATCCATTTTGGATGAAAGTTCTGAGAGAGGGCGAGAGTTGACAGCATTTTAAATGGAGTAGACTAACGTGAGCAGATCAAAGTAATCCAAAATAAACCTACCCATTGCCTTGTAAATGCAAGATTCTTACACTGGAATTTATCTCTCCTAACAAGTCACCACCCACGGAGCGTGTATCGGGATTGTAAGGTGCTTAATATTGTTTGAAAGCATGTGCTTTTGGAACTTATTATAAATAAGGGATTCAGACAACCCTTTGTTGCACTTTATTAAAGACAACATTGTCAGAGTATAAGTAATCAGAAACTCCGTTAAAGTTTGAGACTCTCTTTAAAATACTTCCAAGAATTAGCTTGTAACGGCTCTGGCACTAATTCGATGGGCGTGGCCGTAACGTTTAGCCAAGCGAAAAGTAAAATGTAAAATTTAATAGTTTGGTCGTTTGATTTTGCATCAAGATGCCCAGTGTAATCTACGCCCGAGTGTTCGATTTTTTTTTTTAATTTTAGGAGCCTACCTGGCAACTACCCACTTGGGCATAAGTCACCGCAATCTCGACAGCCTAGCACTAGGCTACTTTAAAATAAGAATATGAAAAAACAACAACAATAAAAAGGGAAAATGGCAACAATTAGGAAGCAAGCTCCGGCGTCAGAGGGAGGTCCACCTCCCCCAGGCGCAGGAGTGTGCGACTTACAAAGAAAAAAACAACAAAAAACAATAAAAACACAACCTAGTTAAATAAAGGGGAGAAGGCCGGCTTCGCTCCAAAAGTCCACCAGTAAATGTGCACGAACTCATCCCGATTACAAGGGACAGACGGTAGCGACCCCGCCCATCCTGGTACCGGAACAGGTAACGTGCGCAAAGTTCATCCAGATTGGAACATTCGAGAAGAATGTGCTGAACAGTCTGGGGGACGACACAGTCGTCACAATAGGGCGATGGCGAGCGCTCCATCAAATGGCGGTGCGTCCCGCGAGTGTGTCCGATTCGGAGACGATAGAAAGCAACCTGAAGCCCTCGCAGCATTGGGCGGTAGGTTCATGGGAACAGTCGTGGTGCAATGGCACGCATCTTTAAGTTCCCTTAGACCGTCTCCCATCTTCTTTGACAAGCAGCCCGAAGAGCTGCCTGTATTCCTGCCATGTAGTCTGTGTGAGTAAGAGCAAAACGCTGGTCCGGTCGCAGAGTACTCGCGGACTCTTTGGCGCCCTCATCGGTGTGCTCATTCCTCGCAATTCCTACATGTCCAGGAACCCAGAAGAAGATAATCATGACATCCGGCCGACTTGCCAAAACCGTGGCAGCACGGATTTCGCGAACAAGGGGAAGCAGAGATTCCAATGTCCCGATAGCACTCAGGGCGCTTTGTGAGTCGCTATAGATTACAATCCGGTCTCCGAACCGGGCATGTCGCGTAATCTCCCGTACAGAGTAGTGTATACCCACCAGCTCGGCCGTGAAGACAAACGCAGCGCCTTGCAGAGCTCCGCTGACTTCAAACAGAGGGGAAACGGCGTAGAAGCCGACCTCCTCATGGGACTTTGAGCCATCCGTATACACTGGCATGGTTCCAACGTACCACGATGTGTGCTCCAAAAAGGTTGAACGCAATACTCTCGGCGCTGTACAAGCTTTGTGAGCAGAGGTGTGTGGAGACAAATAGCCAAATGTTGTACCCTCCAGGGTTGCGTCCCGGGAAGAACCAGGGGAAGAAAAGTAAGGCAGTAGCCCTATCAGCACCCCAAGCGCTGAACCTCACGGAACAGAGAATATCCATGGTGCAGGTAAAAGAGACACTAAGCTGCGAATATGAGCCTCCCAGCTGGGGCATCGGTCAAATACAATACCCAGGAAGCGGTGCGTGTCCTCCTCTTCACGGCGAACATCATTTAGAAACAAGCCTGGGTCAGGGTATAGCCGTGTATGGCAGCAGAAGTGCACTACCTTACTCTTGACCAAGCAAAACCGAAGCCTGTGCGCTTTGGCATAGCGAGATACGTGGTTCAATGCCTGTTGGAGTCGACGGTCCAGAGTTGGCATCTGGGCCTCGCCAAAAGAGATCAAAGTTCGTCCAAGTAGAGCGTAGCGAGAACATCTTCCGGCAGTAATAGCCTCCAGCCGAAAAATTAATTATGCCTGAAGAAGGTTTGTTTTTGTAATTTTGGGAGGCTATCTGGTGACTACCTACTTGGGCATAAGTCGCCGTACCTAACAAAGCCTACCACTAGGCTATATTAGAAAAAATGTAGGTAAATAAGAAATAATAACGATAAAAAAGGACAGAGGCTAAAAAATAACCACCAAAAACAAACCAAAAAGGCAAGAAGGTAGCGCACTTTGGCGTCAGGGGTAGGCCCACCCCCCCAGACCCAGGAACATGTGATATACCAAAAAAAACAAAAAAAAACAAAACAAAACATTCAAATAAAGTAGAAGAGTCCAGCCTCTTTCAAAAAGTCATATAGACCACAAGTCTGTGTGCAAGAACTCGTCCTGAGCACAAGGGACGGGTTCGTACACAACAGATATAAAGATTGGGAGTCGCCCCCTCGCCCTCATCGTATGGAGAGTCTTCATGATTCCTATCGCAATGCGGTATCATAGGCCTTCTCCAGATCGAAAAACTCCGTTTCGTAGTGCTGGCTACGAAGGATGGCCTCGTAGACGGCATTTTCCAGTTGAAGCAGAGCATCCGACGTGGAGTGAAACTTGCAGAAGCCGCACTGTACAGGAGACAGATGGCCTCCACTGTCCAGAAAGAGGGCTAATATAACATTTTCCAATTTCCTCATCAACTTGCACACGCAGGAGTTAAAAAGATTGGGTGGAAACGGGACAGAGTAGAGCGATCTCTCCCCGGTTTGCAAAAAGCGAGCACAGTAGCGATTTGCCAGGAGTTTGGGAAGACACCCTTTACCCAGATCCTGTTCAATAAATCTAACAAAAAAAACATGTCTCGCTCACCTAGGTGCTGACCATGGCGTACGGGACATCGTCCGGACCATGTACACTTCGCGCACGAAGAGAGAACGGAACGCAACTCACTCAATCTAAACCTGTCGTTGAATGGTTCTCCGCCTCTAGGAGTAAAGTCCAGTCGGTGGCCTTTCGCGAAATCACGCACGAAAAGCATTTAATGCAGGCGGAGCAGCATCTCGGCTAGAGAATGCGGGGAAAGCAGTTGCGAAGGATTCTGCCACGGGCGCAGGATCCGAAATTGCCGTCCAATTCTCATGGATAACTGGATTACTGGAGGGAAGTCCAGCGAGAACTTGCCCCGAATCCTTTGGACTCGCTTCCGCACCTCTGCTAGAGGTGTCTTCCCGCTAAGTGAAGACACGCCTGACATCCATTAAGAGCGGTGGGTGTGCTTCGAAACATACCGGAACCTAGCCTTAGTTCGATGAATTTCAGCGACAGTGAAATTGTTCGGGTGGTGATTTAGCACATGTAGGCATAACGCTTCTGTTTGAGAGCCGTCTCACACTCGGATGACTATCACGGAAGCGGTTGGCGTGCAAAACGGTCATACGTTCTAGGAAGAGTAGTCATGCCCACGGCGATGAGGTTGCAGGAGAAGAACTCATTGGCCTCATCTAACGTCCTAAACTTCTCTACCGAGACACACAAATCAGTCATTTCCCGAAATGCCGACCACCGCGCCCACGCAAGGTACCAGGGCCAGCTCTCAAGCTGCAGTAGCCCAGAAAATGATATTTAAAGGGGAAAGTGATCACTACCATAGATTTCATTGACTACCCCCTACTCAAAATCAGGATGTGCTTCCGGAGAGCACAAGGATAGATCGAGACAAGGAACTGAAGCGGTCTTCGGGCAGTGATACGTAAACTCAATAACATTTAAGACACCTACATATCTCCAGCTCGTTGATCAGGTCAGCAAGGAGCTGACCCCTGAAATTGATCGAGTAATCTTCCCAAAGCGGGTGATGACCGTTCAGATCCCCCCGCTAAGGTCGACTGACGGTGGAATGTACTTAAATAAAAGTATACCACCTATCCAGGTGCAGCTGGCTAGATACTGCCTGATAGGAGGTTTCTAAATCAAAGAGAAGAAAGGAGACATCATGCTGGGTGTAAATGGCGCATCCTCCTGCCCGGCCCCTAACCAGTGGTGGTGGGGGTAGAAAAACCATTATACCACAGGAGGGTGGGCAAGAGGCACGCGCCCAGCGTGGTCTCGTGCAAAGAGACAGCTAAGGGAAAACAGGAGAAGTGGGGCCTCCACAGCTCCTCCTAGTTGGTCCGGAGTCCGGGGCAATTCCATTGAATGAGTATGCCCTCCAAGCCTACGTAAGAGGAGAAGAAGGGGCCCTCCTCGAAGAGAAGATCCTCACGGAAATGGCCGTCCGCTTCCCCCAGGCAGAAATATGGGCGCTGGTGGCCAGACAATGCGCTGAAGGCGCTATCACCTTCGAGGGCTTAATGGGGGAGGTTAAGCTCGCTATGAGAGTCTTTTCTTTCCTCCGCCTCGAAACCTTAGGCAGGCGGGGGTGCCTATTTTAGACGATCCGCCGCCTTCAGGTCACCCAGCCTACCACTCGATATGGGCGTAAGAGCAGAAACTCCATTTGTGTTGCCTTTTTTTTGGGGGGGATGCAGCCTTAGAAACCCCGAAATATGGCCTCACGACCAACTTTAGAGGTGTAGCCTCCTGTGAGTCTAACGACTTGGTGGAGGCGCGGCCGCTTCGCGTTACGCGAAATGGTCAAGCTAAGGAAAGGAGAGGGAGCCCTGGTTTTAGCAGGGGCTGAGTGGGAGCCTCTAATGCCACCAGCTCTACCAGGGGAGCGCCCGAGGTGGGTAGAACCTTCAGATGTGTTCCAAATCGGTGCGGAAACAACAGTGCTCCTAGGCCTGGGGAGCTAAGAGCAGAGGGTGTCTGTCTTAATATTGAGGCATAAGACGTGTCAGGTAGCGCCGGGCTCACCAGGACCAAGTGCTTAGCCTCGCGAAATGAGAGACCATCTTAGGCCTGAATAGCCAGGATTTCCTTCTCAAGGAGATACACACCACATTGTTTGGAAGAAGCGGGTTTCGCCTCTCCGCAATTGACACACTTGGCCACACACGATTTGGACTAATCGTGTGTGGCCTTGGAGCGACTTACACTGACTTCGAGTAATCCCAACTTTGCACGTCTACAGGAGCGATTAGTATTGACGAATCGGTGGAAGGAGTACCACCTCCACGGCAATGGCATGAATGCCCTCACGCGGTAGCGATAGCAATCTGCACGCACCAACTCAGGGAGTTTGTCACAGTCGACGTGGCGAAGAGTGTAGTGGTGGGTCTCGAGGCCCCTCCCCGAAATCCGATCCTCTCCCTTCCTTGCTACTTTTAAACGTCTCCTGAAGACTCATCATCTCTTCAGAATTGCATTCTCTCCCCTGTAAGCTTTCTCTACACTCGCTACACAACCTGCGCTCTGGGAGGGCTAACAGCTCTGATGGGCGCATTATAAATACCTATTATTATTATTACATTCGATCTTGACCGCTTCATGGTCGGCCAGCTTTAAGATCATGTCATCTATGGAGTAGTCCACGAATTCCCTCGCATAAACCAGTACTTTCACAAAGTTCATGGTAGAGTGTTGCATCACACTCACCGGCATGCCATCAGGTGTCCAAAGGGCACTAATCATGGCCGAATCTGAGGTATTCGGCGCATTCACCAGAATGCTCCCGTCTGAGAAACGGATCACCTTTGGCTCTCTACAAATGACGCTAGCTAGAGCTCTCCTCTGCTGGATCACGATGCCCGTAGCTAACATGCTGCCATCAGTGGAACGAATAACGAGGAAACGTTTGAAGCCAGCGGGCTCAAAAACACCAGGTAACTTCCGCATGAGGGGCCCCGACGTAATAAATGTGCTCCAGTATGCGCACTTTTTGTCTTCGTCTGGGACTCCACACCCGGGGGAACAACGGGGCCGGACGTGCCGATCTTGGCTTGGTCGCTCACCGAAACGGCAGCAAACCCATCCGTACCCACGGCTCCTTTGTAAGGAGAGGAGCCCCGAGTCTCCTTTGTCATTTTCGTCTTTTGTTCCTATTCTTTTTTAAGAGAGGGGGGTTGGAAATGCACCCGCTTCTCTCCTCCGCCGGTAGTTGCCACTAGACCAGATGGGCCAGCCTCAGTCAGATCCTTCTCTGAAATGAAGAAGGTCTTGGATGTCTCAAGGGCACCAGCAATGGGAAGAGATCCCTCCTCTCCTTGTGGATCCTCGAAGGCCCGAGCCATCTGAGGAGAAGCTTGCACAGGGGCAGACTCGGGTTCTGTGCTTGGCACCGAGTCCGGGTTCGACCCCACGGAAGATTCAACCGTCTGGGCCTGGGTCACCTCACGGACCATGTCCATCTCTTGGGGGCCTTCAAGTGGCCATCCCCCCCCAAAGACATCACGGATCCCATTCGAGGAACCATTCGTATCGTCTTCGGCTGGCGAACCGGCACAAGTCGCGCAGAGACGAGGGGGGCACCTACAGTGACCCCTTGTAGGCCCTGCACGCACGAGTGCAGGACATTAGGGGGGTAATGACTGGCAGGCCCTGCGATCCTTTGCCCACCTAAGGGGGTTGCCTTATCGAGGTGCTCCCACCGGGAACGTTATATTTTGGGCCGCCTGCGTGCTTTCTTGGCAGTCCCCTTGGAAAGTAAAGGGAAAAACTGCCGCTAGTAAGCGGGAGTCGCCCAAGGGCGACTCCAAAGAAGGGGTTGAGGGGTAGTGCCCTGCAACCGTAGGCAATGGAGAGAAATTAGACTCCTCTCTGGTAAAAGAAGTTTGGAAAGTCGCTTGAGGAAGTACAGTGGAGGGGGAACCTCCAATGGTGGTAGAGGGTAGGGTAGAGGGAGATTACCTTTTAATTTCTTATCATTGGCCATGGCACCCGTTTTGTATCTCGGGGCACATACGCTAATCCCCACTCACAGTAGCCCACGATGAGAGGGGTGAGTACTGGGCCGGCAAAGCAAGCTGCCGCCATTTGAGGACACTCCTTTTGCCAAGTGGCCTGGCAGTCCATCAGTATGGCGGCTCCACCTTAGGCTCGGACTAAAATTGATATACCTTGAAAGGAAAGAGAAAGGGGATATAAAGTAGGTGAGGGTGGGGGTGAAGCAGGTTGTTAAAAACGCACCATCCCAAACCGCACCTCAGGGGTGAGAGGACGTTGCCCCCCCCTTCAGCCCAGATCTTGGATGGTTAGGGGAGAGGAAGCTGGTCGGCGTCTACCCTCTGAAATTAGAGGCTGAGCAGAGAAAGTTGTGTGAGATGTTGAGTAAAAAGTGAGAAAGCAGAGTAGGAAGAAAGAGTGTCAGAAAGAAGGAATAACAGCTAATCTGAGGCCAGGAAAGTAAATCGCCGTGCACCTTACGGGGGCCTGAAGAGGTAGGCCTTTTAGGCGGTTATAGGGTGCTCCTCTCCCAAGGACGTACACTCCGCGATCGGTGATGCTTCGAATGATTATGTTAAAGAAGAAAACTGGCAAATTCTCCATCAAAAATAAAGAGCCCGCCACATCAATCCTTGGTCCGGTCACCCTTCGCCACCCTATAAAATCATTAATTTCCTTCATTTTTATTTTATCCAGGCAACCTGAATTCTCATTGTTCATGTCTCGCGACTCCACACTAAACACGTGTTCCAGGCCCCTATCCATTTCCGAATTATATTTTGAGAATATTAACGAATTAACTTCAGTTATCGGGCCGTCGTAAGGGAGGTCCCAGTTTCGACGTTTTCACCTACTAAGTCTAAAAGCTTTCAGCAGTTTAAATTAGCTCTCTGCTTGGTTCTCCGAAGGGGGCGAGCCCCATTTGGGTTGCCCCCGGTTACGAAGCTTCTTTGAACAGTGTGTATCGAGTTTGATATTTATGAGAGTGTATGGGAGAGAATAGAATGAGCATTTCCCATCTGAAGCATTTCTTACACCCCTCCACACACACACCTAAATTCACTCTTCGAATCGGGTGTAACAGCCACGCATGCCCTTATACCATGGCACAACTATGTTACTCTCAAAGCTGAAGCGCAGAGAATTTATAATGCAGCTGAAACTGCTTATAATTCTCATTTGCAGGAGGTTCTTGCTGGTGCCACTCAACCATATAAATGGTAGTCCTCTCTTAAGGCTTCCTTGTTTGGTGCGGATTTTAGTATGCCTCCTCTTCATGAGTATAATGGTTCAGTGTATTTTAATTCAGTAGGAAAAGCTTATTTGTTCTCCGATAAATTTATTGACAAACAGTGCAACCAAGAATAATCCCTACCTTTGACTTGTTTTCCATTGCCAAAGCTTGTCTCTGTTGCTTTTAGATCCAATGAATTGAAGAAATTCCTTTTGGATTTTGACAAATATGGTGGGGCAGACACAGATGGTTTTTTCCCTCTATTCTTTTAGAAGTGTGCCAGAGTTATAGCACCTAAATTGGCCGCAATATTTAGATTGCTCCTGAAGTCTGGTAGTTTTTCATTTTGTTGGCGTAAGGCCAACATCACTCCCATTCCTAAGGGAGCTTCAGCTTCAACTTCTCCTTCTGAGTACCGCCCCATATCTATTACACCTATTCTATCCAATATATTTGAGCGTGTTTTGGATAAGCAGCTATCCAAATACTGTGAAAACTTTAATTTATTACCTGATTCTGAATATGGATTACATAAAAGTTGACTCTGCCTCATGATCTGCAGACTTTTCTGGGCCGTGGGTTTGAATCTCGACTATTGATCTGAATTCTGCTTGTGACGTGGTAAACCATAATGCTCTGATCTATAAGTTAAAGATTCTTGTTATTGGTGGAAATCTTTTTAAAATCTTTACTGACTTCTTAAATAATAGATCTTAGTGTGTAGTTGTTGATGGTATCTTCTCTGCTTTAGTGCCTGTTGTTTCTAATGTTCCACAGGGCATTGTTCTTGGTCCTTTGTTTTTATATTATTTTTACTTCCGATATGGGCACTCATCTTGAAAATAACCTTGTATCTTATGCCGATGATACTACACTTTACTCCTCTGTTAACTCTTCTAGTAACAGAGATGAAGTTGTTGCGTCCTTGAACCGAGATTTGGCTAGGATCACTGATTGGTGTCCACTTTGGGGCATGAAACTTAATGCTCGCATAACGTATTCTATTACTATCAGCAGATCCCGTATATTGGATCCTACTTATCCCTGTCTTCATATTTCTGGCGAACAGGTTAAGGAAGTTTCTACTTTGCGTTTGTTGGGGGTATTTTTTTTTACTCTAAGCTGACTTTTGAAAACCACATCCGTTTCTTATCTCCCTCAATTGCTCAGAAGACGGGCTTACTTCGAAAATGCTTGAAAACTTTTGGTTGTGACTTCACAGTAATAAAATCTTTTTATGGTTTCATCTTGCCTCTTTTTGAGTACTGTGCTCCTATTTGGATGTCTTTGGCCAACTCCCATTTGACATTGCTGGATAGAGCTTCGAATTCTATATAGTTTATCTCTCCTGATCTTTCTCTTGATTTGCACCATCGGCGGCAAGTTGGCGCACTTAGTGTTTTATTTAAAGTTTTTAATAACAATCGGCATCCGTTACATAGTGTTTTGCCTGAACCTTTCAATTCTGTACGCGTGACAATGTATACTCTTAGTTTTAATAATTTTGCTATGGATCCTATGAATGCTTGCAGTGTGCAATTTTCTCGTTGTTTTGTTCCTTCATTGGTCAAAATTTGGAATCAATTACCCAATGATATTGTCTCTTCTCTTAACATCTCTACATTGAAGTCTTGATTAAATGTTTATTTATTACAGTAACTTCTCATTCATTATTTGGGCTTACTAGGGACCTGTTTCCTTTTGTTATCCCTGCCTTTCTCTAGTACCCCTGGTATTTTGTGCGAATTCAATTCTGTTGTATCTGCACCCTAGGGGAAGACTTTGGTAGCTTGATGATAATAATAATAATAATAATGTGTTTATATGAAATTTTCTTAAGTTAGCCTCCAACAGACAAGCTATGCGTTTACTGGCGTAAGATCACCACACAGATCTTTGCCTGGCAACCGGTGCCTTCCGCACGTCCCCCGTTGAGAACCTACTTGTCGATTTGGGGAGATGCAGGGAATGAGCGCGCCGACGAGGGCGCCAAAGAGCACGCTAAGAGACCAGACCAGCGCTTTGCTCTTGCTCTTCCTCTCACAGACTATATGGCACGAATCAGAGCAGCCCTGCGGCCTCTTAACAAAGAAAATAGGAGACGGCCGAGGGGAACTTAAAGTTGCGTGCCATTGCACCACGACTGTCCCCATGGACCTACGCCCCCAATGCCGCGACGGCTTCAGATCGCTTTATGTTGTCTTCGAATTGGACACACTCGCGGGACGCACCGCCATTTGATGGAGCGCTCACCTGCACCTAATTGCGACGGTTGCGTTGTCTTCCGGACTGTTCGGCACATTCTTGTTGAATGTCTTAGTGTGAGTGATCTTCGCGCATCTTACCTTTCCCCGTAACGGGACGAGCGCGCTCGCTACCGTTAGTCCGTTGTACTCGAGACGGCTCCGTGTACTCAGACTTGAGGCCTATCTGATTTTGGGAAGAGGTTGGCCCCCTCCATTTTATTTGACTGTCTTTGTCGTAGATCCAAATTCCTGTGCCGGTGGACGCCGGAGCACGCTACCTTTTTCTTGCCTTTTTTGCTTTACTCATTGCTTTTGTTTCTTTTTTTATTTGTCTTTTTTTCATGTTTTTTTATTGTTAATCTGCGAGGGGCGGTCAATAAGTTTTGCAATTTGGATATAAGGAAACGAGATATGAGGAAAAGGGTTTTATTATTTTTCAATATAACTACCCTCGACTTCAATGCACTTGCGCCACTTGTCCCTGAGGCTTCGAATTCCCAACAACCAGAAATCTCCCGACTGCTGTTCAATCCACTCTTA
Organism: Ceratothoa steindachneri; assembly: GCA_963969495.1. Classification (NCBI taxonomy): domain Eukaryota; kingdom Metazoa; phylum Arthropoda; class Malacostraca; order Isopoda; family Cymothoidae; genus Ceratothoa; species Ceratothoa steindachneri. Next base: position 65,202,785 of record OZ018317.1, on the reverse strand, counting down.
GACGGCAAGCTGGACATCTTCATCATCCCCAAACCAGCGTCCACGCAGTGCAGCCTTAAGCTGGCGGAATAAAAAGTAGTCGCTAGGGGCCAGATCTGGACTGTATGGAGGATGATTGAGCTCCACGAATCCGCACTCGCGCTGGGCAGCTTGTGCAACTCTAGCCTTGTGGACTTTGACGACGTTGAAGTCGATCATGGGGCGTCAGGTTTCTAGGGACCCAATGGGCAGAGACCTTGGTCATGGCTAATTTGTCGTGGATGATGTTGATAACACTTCCATTTGATATTCCAAGTTGTCGCTCGATTTCTTCGACCTTCGATTTTCGAGGATGATCCTCTCCACACGGGCCACATTGTACTCGTTGGTCACGTCTGATGGGCGTCCTGGACGGGAGTCATCTTCAAGGGACTAACGACCATGGTGGAACTCCCTATTCTAGCGAGCAATGGTTGCATAGGAAGGGGCGGTGTCGGTGTACACTGCAACCATGCGTTCATGGATCTCTTTTGCATTCTTGCCTTCCTTGGTCAAATATTTGATCACTGCGCGGTGCTCAACCTTCTCCATTGTTGAAAATTTGTGACTGACGATCTGCGATCAGCTACTGCTTCTTAGATAAAGAAGGAAGGAGCGTACGGCTGCAGACTGCTTTCATCGTTGGATACCTGCCCCTGCATTGGAAAAGGAGGAAAACTGCAAGAAAACTTTCTACTGCTGCCAGCGGATTTTCTACTACGGATTGTGGGTAAAAAAGTTTATTCTGTTTCGAATTCCCACAACCTAGTCCACAGGAACCTTTGCTGCACACGTGCGCTCGCGCGCGCTCGAACGCACTCCTAAGAGCCTTGCTCGGACCACCAGCGGAAGAATTTGATCTTTTTCTTACCACAGCAGAACATCACCAGTTCAGATAACTTTTCTGCTATTCAAGGTCTGTAAAAACCGCCTGTCTCTGACGTGTCCGAATCCCCGAAGAAAGCCCTATAGGGGGCGCGAAGGTGGGTACCCAGTCTGGGGTAGAGTTGTCAGGACAGGTAGGTGGACCCTGTTAGACACGATTTTAGGTAGAGCAGATAAAGGAGAACTTGGTGAATAGTATTAGGTCAACGCCAAGCAATAAGGGACTGTTAGGCTTACAGAGGAAACCACCACCTTGGGGCCGTCATGGACGACCCCTATGGCGAAAAGCGCGTTTCCCTCAGGGTGATTGAGCGCTGTCAGAAACCTACACGGGAAAAGGTTTTTGAACTTGCCTTTTCAAAGCTAGGAATTGCACTTTTCCGAGTAAAAGAACAAACGTATGGTTACCTAGCCATATGCGACACATCCAAGGATATTGACAAGTTACTATGTAGAAGGTCAAAAGAAGAATTCAAGAAGATCGGCCTCGCTCCTAAAGTGCCCCCTCAAGTTGCAGCTCAGCGATCAATCGTATGTCGACGCATAGACCCTTACGTAGGTTCGCACTCTATACGGGAAATGCAACATGAAATTGAGTCCAAGCAAGATTGGGCCAAAGTGGAAGAAATTTATAAATTTAAAAACCGCGAAGGAGAAGAGTATAGTCACGTTTTTAAAGTGACATTCCAAACAACCGAGATGGCGAACAAAGCTTGAAAGAATGGACTAGTGATGTTCATCTCCAAAGTCTCTGCATCCTGCAGAGAGCGTGAGATGTTCGTTCCAGTCCAAGTGTGTTTTTCGTGTTACGCCCTAGAGAAACACCCTACAAAGGAGTGCCCATTCGAGGGTAAAGTATGTTCTGAATGCGCTATTAAAGATCATGCATGGAAAGAGTTTAAGAGCCTTCAGAAAAAATGTATTAACTGCGGAAACCAACATCGTACCCTATCTATGGCCTGTCCACTAAAGAAATCTATAGTTGCAGACAAGAAAAAGCAGGCTATAGAGGACAGGGATCACGAAAGGGAAATATGATCATGAAGCGGACATAAGCGAAGATAACTTATTAGCGGCTCTGAAACAAGGAATAATAGTGATAATCGAGGGTAAAGTTTGTTCTGAATGCGCTAGTAAAGATCATACATGGACTGAGTGTAAGAGCCTTCAGAAAAAATGTATTAACTGTGGAAACCAACATCCCACCCTATATATGGCCTGTTCACTAAAGAAATCCATATTTGCAGACAAGAAAAAGCAGGCTATAGAGGACAGAAATAAGGAGGCTACCACAACATACGCACAAGCAGCTAAAACGAAAAACAGAATAGTACACTCTCGAAAATAGACCCGGAAATGAGACCTGATTTAATAATGTGCATCCTACATGTGCACTTTCAAATGTGATCAAACCAGATAGTTACGCTACCGAACTGAACAAAATGTTGATTCACAACGGGCTTAAGCCGATGTGGTTTCCGGACAATCCTCAGTCATGGGAGTTGTTCCAGGCTCAAATCAAAACAATGCAAAACGCTACCCCAAGATCTCGCTCCTCATCTAGAGACCCCCGCCTCAATAGACCTAAAACGTCGACTCCTAGTGCCATCTAGACGGAAACCCGCTCCACTAATGAAGAAGGAACCGCCACTGTTTCAATGCAAATTGGAAATAAAGACGAGACCGTCCCAATGGACAATACTGTAGAACCAAAAACTACAAAACAACTGAAGAAATAGGCATGAAGATATACGGCTCACCGTCCGCACCATTACCTAAAATATCGAAAACAGCTGACATCATCTCAGGAATCACGAAAGGGAAATATAAATATGATTATGAAGCGGACATAAGCGAAGATAACTTATTAGCGGCTCTGAAACAAGGAATAATAGTGATAACCGAGGAATCCTGCTTTAATCTCGCACACGAGATTTTCAAAAAGAAGAGAAACGGGAGGAAAATATCACCAGCAAAAGAAACCGAGAATAAACCTAAACAGCCACATAAGAACTAAAAATCAGGGACAGTCAAATTAGATATATCAGTAAGTTGAAAATCTTCTCCCTCAATGTCAACGGATGGACAAATAAGAAAAGAATATACAACGAGATTATCAGGAACCTGGACCCAGACATCATCCTCATTTTCGAGCATAGCGTCGATTTGCGAACAGAGTATATTAAAATATATAATTATGAAGTGCTGATGGCGAATCACTCTAATGAGAGATTTGATGGCGTCGCAATTGCAGTCAGGAAAGGAATAAAATTCCAAGAAAGTCAAGGTTTGGAAGAGTCTTACCTGGCTGTGAAGATCAAGATGACCTATGATGACCTTGTAGTGGCAGTCGGTTATCAACCACCTAGATGCTCATATTTGCCAGTTCCTAATTTCATCCGCCTATTCCGTAGAAACACCTCAACAATTTTAATTGGAGACCTTAATGCCCGCTGCAGAGAGGCAGGATATACTACGGCTTTAAATGGAGCGGGGAACACACTGAGCCTTCTAATTAGGAGGAACATAGTGCAAAGAGTAGCTCCAGATTTTGCCACATTCTTAACAGGAAAATCTAGCAACCTAGATACTGAAACGGATCCAAACAAATTCTGGGGTCAAATTAAAACATTAATAGAAACCCCTCCAAGGCAAAGAAAAAATATAACGATCAACGGAGTTGAGGTTAACAGAGATGAGGACGTGGAGCGTCACTTCAGAGAATATTGGAAACAAAGATTTAGCATCAGCAAAGCGGAAAATGCAGAATTTGATGGGGAATACGAAGATGAAGTCAAGACAAGGTTGAGAGAGCTCGGTGAAGAACTTATGGGGTTTTGAGTCAGTTAAGGTAGTCTCTCTTTAGTTTTGCAGGCTGGGTTTAAGTGATCATCAGCTCCCTTAAGGGATGAAGGAAAAAATATATATTTATATCTGGATTCTTTATTCCTGTATATTTTAGCCGGAATAAGCTTTTAAAATGGTGAACAAGGAATATAATTTTTCTTATTAAAACAATAATTTTCTGATTCTGACTGATTTTTACTTTTGGACTTTGGATATAAAAAGTAGTGAAAGGAAAATACATACACACATATATGATTGCAACTGCAATCATGTATGCATATATGTATATAATAGTGGAAGATAATAGGTAGGGATAGATTTCCCTGATGAAAGGATAGAGGGAAGGGGGAAAAAATCCCTGATGATAGAGAATCGCAGGCATTTTTGTTAGAGGTTGATGTTGTTCGTCTCTTTATTTTTGCTCTAATATTCTTGTTGTTGTTAGTACTGTTTTCTGCTACTTTTTGTTACTTTGTTGTTTGGATTGCTATTGAATAGCATGTTTCGTTTGTGTGGTTTGTTTTTTCTGTCGTTGGTTGAGTGTTCGTTATGTTTCTTGTAATTTGTAGCGGTTTTTGTAGGATTCAAGCCCTTGCAAGATGTCGTAGTTTCTGTGTTTTTCTCGATGTTTTCTTGAGTGTCTTCAGTGTTCTTCTTCTTGTTCAGACTTGTGTATTACATTGTTTGGAGTGGTTAGATTTAAGTGTAGATAGGATCGTCTCGTCTTTCTGTCTGTGCTTTGCTACTGACAAAGTCTAGTCTTCTCCTGTTGACGTCATGTAGCAGAATGTCGATGTGTCTCTGTCTGATTTCGTCCGTCTATAGTCTTGGGATTTTCTCCCAGATTTTTCGGGCCCTTCCTTCCAGCTCCATGTTGATTGAAGTCAACTGGATGCCTTGGTGGAGGTCCCTCTGCCTCTTTCTTTCTCTCCTCCTAGTGCTTGTTATCAACAGTACACCCTTGTTCTGGACACTTTGGAGGAGTCGTACTTGGTTCTTGGAGCTAACATTGATAGGTATTGGTGGATACAGTAGCTTCGATCTTATGAGCGCGTTGTAAATTTTCTTTTTGTTAGCTGCGTTCAGGTTTCTGAACCTGAATAGCTTAGAAAGCTCTACCCGCGCTCGCGCTGCTGCCTGAGCAACGTGACCACCGTATCCCTTACTACTTATCTTTAGTCCAAGTACCGTCCCGACGTCGCTGTAGGGAATCCGGGCGTTTTTGGTCTCGATATTGGCCCTTTTCCTACGGAAGAATGGAGTAACCTTAAACTTCTGGGAGTTCGTGGCGATCTTTCATCTTCTTTCGAACCTGTTGACGTGGTCGATTTCTCTGGCGGTAATTTCAGCCATGAGGTCGGGATTTTTGAAAGGGGCAGGCATAATCTGAGAGATGCCGTCTGCGAACTGAACATACAGGGTGTCCTCCCTGACCGGATCTGGTAGGTCGAGGTATATATATTGTAGAGGAGGGGGCTTAGGCACCCTCCTTGCGGGACACCTGCAGGAGGGTGTAATTGTATATTTGTAAGTATGATTTTCTGTCTGTCACGTAGTCGCAAGTCATTTTTTCCAGTCTTGGGTTTAGTCCGAGTATTTTGAACTGAAGCCCAGTTCTCTATACTTTGTCAAACGCCTTCTTCACATCTCTGAGCACCAGGTCAGCGTACCTTTTTCGGCTAGCAATCTTCGCTAGTTTTTCGGTGATGACTGCTAGCGCCGTATCGGCCACTCTTCCTCTTCTAAATCCATGCTGATGTTGATTATGGAGGTTGTTTTCCTCCATAAAATCTTGGATACGGCTACCAAGGATCTTTTCGAAGACCTTGCCAGCCACTTTAAGGGGAAAGATGGGTCTGAAATTTGCTGGTCTGTCGGGCGGTTTCCCGGCCTTTGGAATGAAGAACATTTTGGCGATCTTCCATTCGTCCGGCAAATAGCCGACGCTCAGACACGCATTCATTAGATTGACCAACCCCTCTAAGATGTTACGGGGGTCGTTTACCCAGTTGAGTTTGGTCAATCCTGTTTTTCCTGGTGCTCTCTGCTTGAAGGAACGTAGTGTTGTCATGAGTTCTTCTATCGTTACTCTTCTTCCGTAACCTGTCATCTCTCTGTCAGCTGTCGCGTTGTTGAAGGGGTATGTCCTGTCGAGTACAGGTCTTAGTTGGTCATGAATTTGCTCTTCGAAGTCTAGGTCGAAGAGTTCGTTTTCTCCTGGAGTGATGGAAAATACATCCTTCCAGTAGCTTCTGAACTCCTCTTCCGTCTCTGTCTCGTCCATTTTTGTCCCGTCCTCCTTGCTAAGGAGAATGGTTTTGTCTAGCGGCTTACCCTTCTGTCTGGAAAGTGAGTTCCAGAATGTTCGGGGGTCCGTCTCTTCGTCAAGTTTGTCGACAAGGTCATTCCAGAGCGCTTGCTGTTGCTCTGTAATAAGAGTCTTCATTTCTGTCCTAAGTGTTCGAAGTCGTCTGTTTTTAATTCTGTCAGTGTTAGTCATTCTAATATCTTCGAAGAGTCTTTTGTATTCATCTGATAGGTCATAAAGTTCTTGAGTCCATCTTGGTGCTGGTAACGTTTTCTATGAGGTTTTTGGAACCGTTGCACGGTCCGCCTCCACCATTGCCTTCGTCAACCTTGTCAGTTCCTGGTCGATCTCCTCCAGGGTGGCTTCTTCCAGGGGCTGCGCTCTGAATTCACCGAGAATTGTACGGTACTCTTCCCAGTTCACTCGAGAGTAGCATTTTTGCTCCCTGACGGGTATTTGGATGGGGCTGGATGAAATTTTGATAAGGGTTGCGACGTGGTCGCTGAGAAATAGAGGTCCGGGCTGTATATAGTAGTTGTAGGGGAATTGAGGGCTGGTTATGGCGATATCTGGTTTGGTTGTGAAGGTGTCGGTGATAAAGGTGGGAAAGTCGGGCCCGATGCGGGCAACGATACCTCTGTCAACAAGGTTCTTCAAGTTCTTTCCCTTCTTGTTTAGAGCTCCGGTATAACCAGATTCCCGGCATCTGGCGTTGAGGTCCTCCCCAAACAGGACTGTTCTCCCGTGTACACACAGCTGGAGAAAGTTGTGCATTGGGATATAGTCTCCTCTTGGGGGTTGGTACCCTGTCTGATACCACAAGTGGATGCAGGGTGGTTTGGACCTCGATGGCCAGATAGGACTCGTCTAAAGAAGGGAGTAGTTTGAACAGAATACCTTTCTTGACTGCGATGGCGGCGCCATCAAAACGTTCCTGGCTATGGTTTTTCATCACTACGGAGTAATTAAATAACTCTATTGTCTTTTGTGATGTGTCAATACCGTGTTCTGATATCAGAACGATATCAGGGTCGCAATTCCTAATGATGTTACCGTAAGTTACTTGCTTGTCGGTCCATCTGTCAGTGTTCATCTGTAGTATTGTCAAGTCCTTTTTTAGTCTGTCAGTTATTTGTTCCTATTTACTTGTTTCTTGGGGGTGGAGGGGCTAGCTGGAGGAGATCGGCACCTGCCGGATCTTTTTTTCTTGAATTTTGAGTTTGATAGGGTTATAAAAGCTTCTTGGTTAAACCGGACCATTCCGAGGATGAGGGCCTCTTCGACGACCTTCTCTGGGACATCCTCGGAGTATTCCCACTTATATCTCCCCGTGGTTATTCCGTCGCTCACATCTTTGTCGGTCTTTTGTTGGGGGAATGGGACGTCGTCTGTTGTGAAAATGTTGAGCTCAATCATCCTCCAGTGGTAGGTATGTTTGCCTTCCTTCGCTGAAGAGGTTGACCTGCCCCTCTGACGGAGGAGTTATCGCTTGGAGCGGCTACAGTGTCGGCTTTTGTTTTTTGCTCCTCTAGGTGATTTCACCTCGGGAACAATAGTAGCGGGTTCGCTTGCTGAGGGGGTTATTGGTTCAGGATCTTCTTGGGTTGGGTTGGTGCGAGCGGGAACATTTGTTGTTGTTGGAGCGGCTGGTCTTGATAGAGGGGGCTGCATTTGGATGCGTAGGACTTCCTCCGATCGTGGGTTCTCGGGGAACCACATCTCATCCACGCCGTTGTTCTTGAGCATCTGGTTGAGCTCATTCTTGAAGGAACCGGGGTTCGTCAAGTTGGCAATGTGCGCATAGTAGATGCAGCACATGATTTTTGTTGATTGCTCGCTTTCTACCTTAAGGTAGGTGCGCTGCGCTGCTGCTTCTCCTACTACCGCCTTTGCCACTTTCGTATGTGTCCTGTTGGCCGGGATTCTTCCTCGTTTTTCTTCTGTTACTGCTGTTTTTTAATGGCAGCCTTTTTAGCCGGACATGATATCGCCATGGCCGCATGGTCTCCGTTGCAGTTAATGCAACGCTTCACTGAGATCTTGCAGTCAAGCCAGATGTGACCGGTTTTGCTGCAAATAGAACAGATGGATTCTGTTTGAGTGCAGGATTTGGTTGTGTGCTCATTTAATTTGTAGCACATGAAGCAAGTTTGTACTTGAGTAACTTCTCCCTTTCTATTTGCTCAGGGCAGACCGTGACGTGAAAGAGAAGGAGACCCACCTCTTTGGCCTTTTGTGCCATACCGGTTTTGGCAAACACGACTTTAAAGACGTGTGTATAATCTTTAAATTTAATCACCACTGAGACCTTGGTCCAGGAGTGCTTCCTCTTGATTTCCTGAGAGATTTCTGCACTGGAATGGAGACCCACCCACGATTCAAGCCGACGGCAGACGACCCTGCGGTGTGCCTGGATTTGGGGAGGGATTTTGGCAGTTGGATTTATTGAACCGAACACTTTTCCTCCCCTTGGTGAGGCCAGGAGCTCAGCGTCACTCTCCTTTTGATAGATGGCCGTATAGCCAAAAGGTGTATCTATTAGTCTAACGAGGGCTACATCGAGCTTCCCGTAGACTATGGCGAAGACATTTCCCCGATCAGGTTTAGTCCTTTCGGGGAGAGTCCTCAGGCTAATCCTGAGAACGTCGTCCGTCATTTTAAGGTCATGGTCGTCTTGGTCATTAGAGTAAAAAGAGAAAGAGCCAGAAAGCGAAAGAAGATGGTTAAAAATCCAAGTCCAATTGGCACTTTACCTTTGTAGAGATGAAAAGTCGACTGGTAATTTGACGTATTGCAGGGTTGTAGGTGGCACTGGCACTTTTTGTGGTATAAAATATTTACCATATTCAGTTTTCACGATTGGGGAAGGAAAGGGTTTCACTTAAGAAAATTTCGATAGTCGAAAAAAATCTTCAGAGGGGTTAGGAAAATTTTATCGCTAACGGTTACCTCCTTTCGCTGATGTCACGTACGGAGAGAAACGCAATTTCATACAGAATTCTTAGCATTCTCTGATTTTTTGATGGTATAATCACTCTTTGAAAAATTTGGATAGTAGTAGATAAAAGATGGTCAAATGGGGGTAGGGTTGCCCTTGTTTTAGGGGCATCGCTGGCATGCTTTATTTTTATTTAATTATTTTTCCTTTGTGTAAATATTACTGTTGTCTCATGTTTTACTCTGTATGTGTTCTTCTTATTGTTTTTCTGTGTATTTGTTCTCCTTTTCTCGTTTAGTTCTACACATTTTCACCATTTATTCCATCAAATCAAATCAATCAAATTTCCGAATTTTTAGACTTGGAAGAAATCAACAAAAAAATTGAGCTCACAGAAAAGCTCACAGCCGGCAAAGGAGGAAAAGTCGATGGTAAGGAACGTCAAGAACGCCATCGATTTTCACATTTTCTCCACGGGACTTCATGAACAAGATCTAATTTTGTACGGAGCAACGTATGGCCGACACAAGATATCGTATCGCGTACTGGGGAGTCTAACTTCCTGTTTACGAAGGAAAAATACTGCAAAGGGGGAAGTTTATCTTCCTATTTACAAAAAACGTTATTAACAGCGGGAAGTTTATCTTCCTATTTACAAAAGAGGGCTATTAACAGCGGGAAGTTTATCTTCCTATTTATAAGCTTCAATGTGTAAACCGTTTAAATTTCAAACAAATGTTTCCTAGGTTCATGTGTGAACCGTTTAAATTTTTCAATCAAATGTTTACTAGGTTTGATCTTCGCCCCCCACAAACTCACACCTCGTCTTCTAGTTGACCGTACTCGCCGTGCTCGGGAGGAGGGTAGGAAGTTCACAAACGAAGAATACGAAACTGCACTGAAGAGTTTCAAACAAAAGGCTCCAGGGTTGACCGGAATTACGAAGAGTCACCTAATAAAAGCACCCCCAACGTAAATCAAGCAATTTTGAGCATCCTCAATGATTACATGAATATTGGCCACTTTCCAGATTCATTGAAAAAGGCTAAGATGATATTTTTGTTGAAGCTCGGGAAACCTAAAAAAGAGATAAGTAGCTATAGACCGATCTCTCTATTGAAGTTCATCGGTAAATTATTCTAAAAGCTCCTAAACACAAGACTTACGAGTTATTTAGAGAATAAAAACTTGTATAGCGATCAACAACACGGGTTTAGGAAAAAGCTCGGAACTGAAACCGCATTAGGCCTCATAACAGAGAAGATTGCTGTTGCAAAGGCCAGGGGCCTTTGCAATAAAATAAAATTTACGACCTTGGAATGGAGGACGGCATGACGAGGATCCTGTGCAGCTACCTTGAAAATCGTAAGGCAATGGTCAGCATTAATGAAACTGAAGGAGAGCTCTTTAACTTAAAAGCAGGAGTGCCACAGGGTGGGTGTTTGAGCCACACGCTATACGCATTATACCGGGTGTCCCAGAAAAAAGTTAACCGTACTCTGAATTAGCATAACTCAAAAACTATTGGAGAATTTTTGGTCTTGCCAAAAGTGTTTTATTTAAAAACTATTTATCTGTCGATTCTGGAAATTTCACTAAATTCCCTTTTATGATATTGATACACTAATGGGTTTAGTGGAGGTTATCAAAAATATGTTTGCGCAAGGAAGTAAAATAATGAAACGAAGCCTAGGAAGGCTAGGCCACCGTGCACTTTCAAGAGAACCTAGGGAGCCTAGGTTGTCTAGGTCTTTGTGCGATTTTCCAAGCATAGTTTAGGCCATTTTACAGTGTTTTTTTCAGCTACGCTGTGGTATGGTCTCGCCATTATTGCTTACTAAGCAAATGACAGCGTTTCTGTGTAAAAGTTTACTTCCATAGAACCTTTTTAATCATGCAGTTAAAAAAAGATCAACGCGTATTTGTAGTCACAAACTTTATTAAGACTGGCAGTATTAAACAAGTACAAGATTCATTTAAACAACTTTTTTCAGGTAGGCACCCACCAAGTAAGCCCACAATTTGGAAAAATGTTCGCAAATACCAACATGAAGGAACATCCTTAAATCTAAATTAAGGTCGTTCGGGTCGTATGAGAACCATAAGAACAACAGAAAATATCGATAATGTTCAGATGACACTTCTTCAAAATCCACATGTATCAGTCAGAAAGAATGGATTACAATGGTCAAAGTCATCATTTAACCGCATTATTAAACATGACTTAAAATGGCATCCCTATAAAATGCATGCAAGACACCAACTTTTTGAAACTGATTTTCCTTGTAGACAATTTGTCGAATGGCCTTCCCAGAAACTTGCTCGTTTCTTGGAAAACATTGTGATTGGTGACGAGGTAGCCTTTTTCACGAATGGAAAGGTAAATAACCAGAACATTTGGCAATATGCGCCGCTAACCCCCCCCCCCCCCTCAGCATTTAACTTTGACACACGTATTTGGCAGCAGAAAGTGTCTGTGGATCGGAATATGCGGGAATGGCTATCTTGTGGGCCCATTGTTTTACGAGAATAACTTAAATGGTGCTGCCTACCTGAGCATGATCAACGAAAGGATCTTCCCGGAACTCCGCCAGATTTACGGCATCAATTAAATAGACTTTGGTGGATTCAGGACCACGCACCACCTCATAGAAGACTTGCTGTAAGAACAAAACTAAGAGAAACGTTTGACAACCGCATTGTCACGCTAAATAATGCAATTGAATGGCCCTCAAGATCCCCTGACTTAACACCATGTGATTATTTCTTATAGGGATATCTAAAGAATAAAGTGTATTCTACTTTACCGCAAAGTATCAACCAGTTAAGAGATAGTATCACACGTGAAGTTAATAGACTTAAGGGAAATCACAAGTTAATCCAAAAAGTTGTTCAATAAATGCGATCAAAGGCGCAACTGTGCTTGGAAAGAAATGGAAGACATTCGGAAGGAAATGATACTTAGAAAATTAAAAAATGAATTTGTATTACCCATATGAAGAGGTTTTTTTGTTAAAAATGGATTTAAATATATTTGTTAATTTTAAAGTTCGAAGTTTCATTATTTTACTTCCTTGCGCAAACATAATTTTGATAGCCTCCACTAAACCCATTAGTGTATCAATACCGTGAAAGGGAATTTAATGAAATTTCCACAATCGACAGATAAATAATTGCTAAATTTGTTTTGTTTTACAGGACTCAAAAATCTCCAATAGGTTTTGAGTTATACTAATTCAAAGTACGGTTAACTTTTTTATGGGACACCTTGTAAACCAGCGACCTCCCACATTCTGCCTCTGGTTTTGCCCAATATGTTCAATTGGCAGACGATGTCACACAGATCGTAACGAGCGACTACCCTAATCCGAGAGATGTGGCAAACAGAACGGGAGGTGAAATTGCTAGTGTCAATAACTGCGAAATTTTTTGCTTCTGCAGCTCATTGAGTTTGAAAGACGTTTCTTTTATACTTGAAAGCGAGGAGGCTGTTTAGCAAAGTTTGAATTTAAAGGGAAGTTGGGAGTCTGTTTGAACGTGCTGGAGTTTAAAAATTGTTTGAAACTTGGTATAACCAAAGCATCTCCTTAGTAAATTGTTTAAAGGGTTGCAATTTCTCCAAGCTACGAATAACTACTGTACTGTGTAATCTTTTAAATGACGGAGAGCATGGGATAATCTGTTTTAGTATAACCTTAAAGTTCGTTTGAATATGGTAGGCAGTTTGTTATAGTAAGGGCTGGTGAATAAGGTTCCATTGCAAATTTTCTTCCTAAATGTGACAAAAATTGTTTAACGTCCGATTTCGTGAGAGCGTTTGAATCGGTAGAGTTAGGGGAAGTGATATTTACGTTAATCTGAAGGTCCGCTATTTGGGGCTTGACCTCAAATTCAGAATAAATTCTAAAGGACAATTCTCGGTCAAGTATTGAATCATTTTCTTTCTCAATACCGAAAGACAGGTAGCTTTGCACAATCTGGTCGTCCAATTGAGCCAGGGAAACGATGAGCGATTTTAATGATTAATTTGGGAAGCAACACATTGGCATTGCGTGGAGCGGACTTTGTTAAAGGTTAATGAGATCTTTCTCTTAGTTACCGCATGGCTTTTATCAGTGTGGTTCACGGCCATAGTGAAATCTGAAGGAATTGAAATGCTTTCACTGGCATTGTGAGACAAATACCGAGGGAATATGAGTTGAAATAAAGAGTCTGCGACCTATGATTTTAAAGAATTTGGGAAAACGACTAGAAGAATCTAACGATGTAATTTCAACTGAAAATCGCACTTTCTTTAAAGAACTGAACTCTGATCATAGTTTGAAACATTATGTTTGCTAAACTTACAACTCTTATTTTCAAGTTTGGGGAAACTTGGAAAACCTTCTTTTGAAGTTTGTTACCACTATAGCCCCGAGTTGGTGAGCGTAACCAAGTTTATATGATTTTTACGATCAAAGAGTATGGAGAGTCTGTTGAAAAAGGTTAACTTGGTAGTAAAAAGTAAAGCTTGAAAGAAGATAAATAGGTGTTTGGGATTAATAAACTTTGTTCGTTTGTTTAGATGCGGAATATAAAAAAAATGATAAATCAGTACTTAACAGTGTAGAAGTTAATTCCAGGTCCACTTTTTCTTTTCTGGTCAGTAATGTAAAACTTAGCTTTCTTAACACACTATTTATGGCCACGATGGTAAAAAAGCAAAGTGTTTGTTTGTAGACGAGGAATTGGTTTAGATGAAGTAAAGAGCGGTTCGTTTGAGTGGGAAGTTTAAGAATGTGGGATAGGTAAAGTGTGAATACGTTGTAGTTTGAGAGTTGAAGCAAAAAGAGTAGAAAGCTAAAAGGATGAAAAGGATTTAGCTTGGACACGGGTTCAAAGACTGGAAAAAATGTTGGTCCTCGAAAGTCTTGAAAGACTAACGATCTGGCCGTTCCACAACGCTAGTTAGGGAGGCGACGGGAGATACACACATCAAACTATCCCCCTGACAACGGACACTGGAGAAGGGACCCTCAGGCTCAATCAGTCATTCGGGTCCACGCCGTTAATTGTTCAAACTCGTAGATAAAATAAATATGGCTCACAGAAGGAAAGTTTCCCAAATAAATAAAATCGATCCTAGGGTATCCTCTGGACCCTTGCTCACCCTCCTAGAAAACAAGGTGATAGGTTAATACCAGATGCATATGTACTTTCTTAGATAGTTAATAGGTATTTCGGTTTTTCGCAAGGTGAGATATTAAAAAACAAAACAACCAAAAGCGGTTTTGAGGTTGTTTCTGACTTTACTATGTATGTAGTTATTTGACTGTCTCGTTTGCTAGTGGAAAGTTAGTTTTAAAAGTCACGACATTGCATAAGCAAAGGGCATCAAATGTTACAGAGAGTAAGTCCATTGGGGGTACTCGATTATTCAGTACCCCTCAAAACAGTCTCATCACACGCATAACAGATCATTCAGTTTTGTGGTACAAACCATCTTCTACCTAGACGCCATTCCATAGCCACCTCCCGCGTTACCCCTCGGTCACCCCCCTATGCAGCATAGCACCGTACCGAGAACATGTCCCCCAGTTGAACACATCAAATAACATAGTTGCACGAAGTGGTTGTCCGGAGCGGGGAGATGTCAAATTGATCTCAGAGAACCATCCGAGAGCAGCGGCTACCTTAACCGTGCAACTACGTGGGCTCGATATGGATCCAATTTCTTATGAATCCAAATATTGGGTTGACCACTATTCTTACAATTTAAGAGCAAAAATAACAAAAATCAGGTGCCAGTTTAGCGTCGTCGGCAAATAATTATGACGTCACACATTCGTAAAATGTGCAAAGAAGAGTTGCAAGATGTGTGTTCGATACGCTCGCTTTTACTACATATGATTATTAGAGCCAACCATCCGCTTTCTAGGCAGTGTGCCCATATCGGGTAGGTAAATCAAAATAAAGATAAGTATGATAATCGCTCACAAGCTTGTGGGCACCGGGTCTGGTTCTAGTTGCGGTGAAGTGGCAATTAGAAGTGTAGTAGTGTTTATTTTCACGAACTAAGAAAACAGGGATCTATTATACCTGAGAGAGAGCAACCTTTTCCAGGTCAGAGTCGTCCAGGGACTAGTTCATCGGTTTTTCTTCCAACCAGGAATGCTAAACGTGCACTAAGCTTGGGGCATAGGGCTAGGAAACTTTGGAGACTTTGGTGTAAATCTTGGCTGGCGGCACCGATGGTTCTACCTAAGATGCCATCCTGAAATATACCACCTTTGACATCTGTTACCATGCTTCTACTCCTAAAACTTCCCAAACACCGGGAGTATTACTTGCGTTTTTCTAAGGGCATACATTCTGTACACAGATGGATCCAAGTCTGAGAGAGAGGGAATTGGCTTCTACGCCGTATTCCTTCTGTTGTAAGGCGATGTGGCTTTTCCGGGCGATACTTCCGTCTTCAAGGCAGAGCTGGTTGTAATATACTGTTCGGTATGAGAGATTATGCGCCGTGTGTGATGCGAAAGCAGGTTTTTTTTATTTATAGGGATTCAGTGCTCGATGCATTGGAATTTTAGCACTTCATCATTCGAGGTTGTCGAAACCCCCCGACAGATGCCTGTCCTTCATGTTTCGAACCTATCTTCTAGATTCCTCGACATGTAGGGGTCGCACCGTCGCTGGGAATAAGCGCACCGATAAGTGGGCTAGGCTGTTGTCACAGAATGAGAAACCATACCGACGTCTCACTATTCTTCATTTTGATTACATGACAGGAATCGGACACGCGTGAAGCAGCAGCATCGTATGGAGCGCTTCCCTGAAACCTTTTGTTAAGAACGCTCAATCCCCAACATGGTAGGCACCCGTTGATTGATTATGGTAGTTTGGGGTAGCCTCGTCAGTAGTACCTGTCTCAGTATCACGACAGATCGGGTCGCTACTGCCTAGCCCAAGTTCTTGAGAAGGCCTCCTGCACATCGGTCCGGCCACTTTCGATTGTTGTTTGATGGACTTTTGGGAAGAGGCCAACTTATCCGAGAAGGAGGCGAGCCTCCTTCAGCCGCAGGAACAAGCTTTTTTTCTTTCCCTTTTTATTAATTTAGCTGTTTATTGTTTTTTTTAGGTTTTATGTTGTATTTTATGTATTTTCATATAGCCTAATGGATAGGCTTAATTAATTTCAGCGACTATGCCTTTGGTATCAGTTACGAGATGAACGCCCTTTAAAAGAAAATCCTGCCACCTATATATCAGGTCGTCCCATAAGTACTGTCCGAATTTCAAAGAAAAGAAAAAGGTAGCTCAATTTCAGGTTTTATTCAGATTTTTTTCATTATCGTATCCAAATAGGTATCAATGATTTCCTCTTTCAGAAAATTCCAGAGCATCTCAATATCATTTGGACAGAATTCTTTAGGTTGAAAGGAAAATAATATAGAGAAAGTAGTTTCCACCTCTTCGTATGCTGTATAGTTTGCTCCATCAAGGTGGCTCTGCAAACTCTGGAATAGGTGGTAATCACACGGAGCAAGGTCAGGGGAAGAGGAAAGGCGTGGGTATTTTTCCCAGACGAGGTCTTCCATCAACAAGAAGGAACAAAACGCATTTGCGACTGAGCAGATTAGTCCTGTTTTTTTTTTCAAAGCAGTGTTCAAACGGTTTATTAACAGTTGCCAATAGATATTTGTTTAAATCCTTTGTTTAAGTGGTAGCATCTTAAAACGGATCATACCAAACAGAATGCTAGATAAAAATAAAACCTTTCCTTGAATAGCGGTCCTTTTTGGTTGTATTCTAGAAAGTTCACTACCACTAAGCCCTTATGTGCGTCCATTTTCCATTCCTGTAGAATATTCATTTTTCATCTCTAGTTAATAATGGGGGGGGGGGTCAGAGTCGAAAGTGTGAGTTGTAAATATAAATTATTAGAACGAACATTTGTACTATCCTAAGTAGGAAAAAAAACAAGAAGAGAAAGTAAATATAAGCAAAGAGACGATTAAAAATAACATTGCTGGGGTAGGCTCAGCGATTCCCGCTCTACGCCGAAGCATCATGTGGTATTCACGTGTTATCTTGAATTCGTGCTCTCATTGAGGATGAGAATCCTGAAATTCGAGCCGAGCCAGTCAGTAGTGAGATCTGTGACACACGCCAAGACTATTTTTTTCTTCCTTATCTTTGTTTTAGTTCGGTTTTTACTTTGGCATTTTTCCTCTTTTATACCACTTTTCTTGGTTTATTTTTTCTTCCGTTTTTTAGTTTTGGGCACTTTGCCTCTTTTATTTTCGCTTTTGTTGTTTTCCTTCATATTTTAATTTTGGGCACTTCGCCTCTTTTTTATTTCTTTACTTTTGTAATTAATACCTTGTCAATCTTAATCTGGACATTTCCCTGCTTTCTTTTTTAGTTTGCATATCCGGTTTTATGGTCTTGATCTTGTAGCATGTTCCTTGTAATTATTTTAAGTGTAAATTGGTCGTATGTTTTCTCTTGCACAGTTTCTTCTGCTTGGGAATAACGATGTTCTCTCGAATGTGTGTTCCTTTGTTGGAGTATACTTACAAACCTATTTCACCCCAATGAAACCTACCACACATTATATCACTTACTCCATAAATTAAAAAAAAATGCGAAGACTGTAACGACTGACATATGTAAATCCATTTCATCATTCGAAATTCTGCTCGTCTCTCTCCTCTGCGACGATGGTCCAAATATCCGCGCCTTCGCCGTTCGCACGATTATGGATGGACCTTCGCCAAGGGAGCGATTTTGGTGACAATTTGTTGTGAAAATTTGTTCCTCCTCCCCACAACTTCAATGCGAACACCATTGTTGAACTCATCGATCGTGATTCAGTCACAATTTACGAGTCTATCCTCACTTACGATCTCGCCATCGCCGAACTTCAGAATTTGATTGGGAGCAAATTTGAATTGCCATCTTTCCCAACCCACACTATATCGGTGAAGCGCTTGATTCGCAAATTAACAAGTGTGTGCGGTAAAACGCTGGTCATGATGAAAGAGATGAAAGATATTCGCCTGTGAATCGCTTACAGAGAATTTTTTCCTAAAGCTGACACGAAAAATGATTTTGTGAAAATGATTTGTTAGTTACAATCCGTCTATTTCTCATAGTGACGGTGATGATATGTATTTCTCATGCGTTTCGTCTTTATTGTTTCATTTGATTTGATGTTCCATTAAAGAAGACTTGTTCCTTGCTTGGAATTTAGTTCTATTATCAAAACTCAATTTAGTAATAAGATTAAGCTGGAAAAAGGTAAGAATTCTCGGTTTTTAAGCCTCTAGCCAATGAGGGGCTTTGGATACAGTCATGTGACCAACGATGACCAATCAGAATGTAAGATATTGATTAGATTTCTAAATATGATAATATATTACTAAAAATAGCTCTATCGTTGAATTGTTCGGACGTATGTCGGTTATTTTTTTTCATTTTCCAATAAATTATTTAATTTTTAACCGATTTTTTTACGACACCCTTTTATGTTTTAAATAGGCCGATTTCATTCCCCCTTACTAGTTAATAATATTTCCATAAAAAATGAGTTAAAGTAAATGCAGATAGTACTGACATCTATTCTTGCTTTGCAGTTGGCTTCATCAAATCATGAGGAGCGCATTTTAGATACCATTCCATGCTGCTGAACATGACGGTGAACGGTTGAAGGATTTTGAGGATAACCTTTTGACTCAATTTGTTAATAAGCCAACAAGGGGTGTAAATATATTAGATCTAATTCTTTCAAATGAGGATCACTTGGTTCAAGGATTGAGCGTAGGAGAATCATTGGGAAACAGTGATCATCAGATGGTTCGGATTAATTTGCAAATAGTTAAGGGTACAACAACGACAAACTCCGCAAAAATTCTAAATTTTTATAGGGGAGATTACGATAAATTGCGCAACATGCTAAATCAGATAATAACATTTCAGTTTCGGGGTGCACGGTAGGTGGCGCTGTTTATAGGCTACAATATATGTCTCATGACGTCAGACGGTAGCGTCAGATGTGAACAATTACGGCGTTATATTTTGGGGGGTATACGAGTATATACTGGGAGGCTACGCCCCAATTAATTAAAACTCAGGATCATCGCAGGGTGGTCCTTCCGCAGTGATATCTCTCCCACGAGCAGTCCTCTTGAATTTACATTTTTTTTCCCCAACAGCTTTTTACTGGCATAAAAACCTAACCTAATGTCAAACAATACTTACTTTTATAGGTTTCTTGATTAGTTTATGCGCCTCTAAATAATCTAAAAGTTTTTCGCGGTCTTGCAAAATAAACCCGAATTCGAATAACGAAGAAGCACAACTAGAGCACGAAAAAGCCATGACGAAACAGAAACAAATGTTAAGCAGGTTCTATTTATAGCTACGACGTTGCCAGTAAGAAACTGTTATCGTTCGCTGCGAAACAAACAATACGAAAACAAAAACAAACACAATAAAAGACATCAAGAAACCTTACCTAACTTAGAAAAAACTATAAACGAGCAGAGGCGCAGGTATTTAGTAAATAATACAGACTAAAAGTTACAAATCCCCAAAACAACAACAAAATATAACGCCGTGATTGGTCACATCTGAAGCTACCGTCTGACATCATAAAAGATATATTGTAGCCCAAAATTGTAGCCTACTAGTTTAGATAATTTAAACCATTATTGGTCAACCAGAAATGAACTAAATAAGATTATTAAGAAGACCAAAAGGACAGCAGAAATTAATTTAGCTTAAAATAATAATAAAGATAAAAAAATTCTTTAGTTATTATAGAATCAATAATAAATCTGACAGTGATAAAATAGGGCCTATTAGATATGAAGGGGTTTTGAAAGAATCTGATGAGGAAATAGTAGAGGTCCTTAATAATCATTTTGCTTCAGTATTCACAGAAGAGAAACCAGTTAGATTAATTGATGATAATTCTAGGTCAAGGAAAGTAGTGATAAATTATATTAATGTAGACAAAGAAGAAATTAAGGGATTATAATGAAGTTAAATACTAGTAAGGCATCTGGCCCTGACAACATTCATTCTAGGATACTC
Organism: Ceratothoa steindachneri; assembly: GCA_963969495.1. Classification (NCBI taxonomy): domain Eukaryota; kingdom Metazoa; phylum Arthropoda; class Malacostraca; order Isopoda; family Cymothoidae; genus Ceratothoa; species Ceratothoa steindachneri. The sequence goes on along the minus strand of OZ018317.1, from coordinate 65,182,707 downwards.
AAAGAAGATGTAGAAAGTATTGCGGTAGCTCTTGAGAAGATATTTATTAGATCACTAGAGTCTGGAGAAATACCTAATGATTGGAAATTGGCAAATGTAGTGCCAATTTTCAAAAAGGGAAGCAAAGAGGACCCGAATAACTTTAGACCGGTAAGCTTAACTTCTATAGTCTGTAAAATTCTTGAGAAGATAGTTAAGAAGGGAATTTCTGATCATCTAGAGAGTAGCAGGTTAATTAATGATGCTCAGCATGGGTTTAGAAAAGTTAGATCGTATTTAACTAATTTACTGAATTTTATGGATTATGTAACTAAAGAATTAGATAGGGGAGAAAAATTTGATGTGATCTACTTAGATTTCAGCAAAGCTTTTGATAAGGTTCCACATAGAAGACTAGTTCATAAATTAAAACTGCATGGGATATGTGGGAAAGTTTTAAATTGGATAACTGAAGTGCTGAAAGATAGGAAACAGAGAGTTGTACTGAATGGAGTGAAGTCAGAGTGGAGAAATGTTATTAGTGGCGTACCTTAGGGATCAGTTTTAGGCCCTTTATTATTTATAATCTATATAAATGATCTTGGGCAAGGTGTAAATAGCAAAGTGTCAATTTTTGCTGATGACACTAAATTGGCAGCTTTAGTCAAAGAGGTTGAGGGTAGCTTTAAAGTGCAAAGTGACTTAAATAAGTTGTTAGCTTGGGCTCAGAAGTGGCAGATGACTTTTAACCTTAATAAATTCAAAGTTATTAACATGGGGAGAGATAATAGGGAATTTAACTATGAGAGGGATGGGTATTGGCTTAATTAAGTGTAAGATGAGAAGGACTTAGGAGTAGTAGTAGATAGGTCACTGAAGTTTTCAAAGCAGTGTATTGAGGCAAAAGGCAAAAAATAGAGCAAATAGGGTGCTAGGTTACATTAAAAGGAATGTTAGCTACAAGAGTAAGGAGGTTATCCTCAAACTATATAACTCTTATGTCAGGCCACATTTAGAGTACTGTATATAAGCATGGTCACCACATTTTAGACATGATATAAACTTGTTAGAGTCAGTAAAAAGGAGGGCAACAAAAATAATACCATCCCTGAAGCACCTTGAATATGAAGATAGACTGAGGGTATTAAATATGTTCTCATTTGAAAGAAGGTGTGTGAGGGGAGATATGATTGAGCTTTTTAAAATCTTTTCTGGGATGGATAAATTGGATTTCAGCAAGTTATTTGAGTTAGAAGGTAGTAATAGGACTAGAGGTCACCACTTAAAGATTAAAAAACAGAGGTGCAGACTGAATGTTAGAAAATATTTTTTCACTAACAGAGTGGTGGATTATTGGAATAGTTTACCACCTGAGAATGTAGACAGCCCAAACTTGAATGTTTGCAAGCGCAGATTGGATGATTTATGTGGAAATGGAGGGTTAACTTCTTACTTTTTGGTATGGGAGCATGTTTCTTGACTCATTCCTGTGGATGCAGTTTCTTTTTATTGTATATTTTGGGGCACTTTGAGTTTGTTTTTGACACATTCTTATAGAGGCTTTACATTATATATTGTAGATGCATGGTCTGACATAAGCCTATGGATTGTTTAAATTGTATATTGTAGATGCATGATCTGACAAAATCCTATGGATGCATTCTGTGGGTGGGTTTTGATGGATACGGGTGACCGTTGATAGGCCCTTGTGGCTTTTGTCTTCCGTGAAATTATATTTCAGTTTGATTGGGTAATTCTTCAACCGTAAAAGCACAATTTTGAATGAGTTCAGACAAATCTGTTTACATCAGTTTTCGGACATTAAGTATAGGATGACTTAAGTGTATTTTAATTGTTATATGCAGGCATAGTCCCTTCAGTAGCTGGACCTCCCTCCGGCACATTTGCGTGCTTGGTAAGTGGTGTTTTTCTTTTGTTTTTTAGTCTAGTCTTTAATTTAGCTGACGTAAAGATAAGCTTGTATGAAATTTTAGGTCTCTGTCCCCGATGGCGACCACCGGAATAGATATTTAAAAAAAAAAATCCACTTCAGGGGAAAATGAACCGTAGCCCCTTTTGGTGGGTTACGTTAACAGAAGAGCGTTGTGTATGCGAAGGAATGGTGAGGGCAGAGACAGCGGTCTTGTGATTGACTGTTTGATGGTGTATGTGAATGTAACTGCCTCTACGCATGTGTCGAACAATGGGACCGCCGTGTTTGTCTGGAATTCCTTACAATCACCGCATTTTATTTTATTCGCACTCACTTAGAATCGAAGACAATACCCTGTCTTGGAAACCCAAGGCCTCTACCCATTTTACTGGGAGATTACAGGTAATGCCGCTAGTACTCATCTGAAGAGAGATTCGTGGGGAGTTTCCATCCTGTGAGGTTGAACCTCGACAAGGCCCATTCGGATGGCGTGATGGTGTGTGTTTTGGTGGGATCATTTTGATCCATGATCTAGGTCTCACCACAAATGAAAAAAAAAACCCAAATGGGTACAAGGAATAACTAAAAATGATTTGTCCCTCTACCCATTTGGTTTTTTTTTTCTTTTAGGTTATTCCATTTTCTCTTTTGGTTCCTCAAAGTCCTCCTGAGACGGCATGGGCCATTGAGGACTCACAAGGAGTGGCGGGACCACTTCCCGCAGCTGGTGCCCCCTTGCTGGCCAAATACTTTTTCATCTAACAGAAAGATATGTCTGAGGCTGGTCGGAAGGCTTTGGGGACTGTTCAGGGTGTGCGAGAAGCGAGCTCAGTACCAGCCATATTTTATTAAAAAGAAGAACAAGAAGATTAGAGTTCCTTTTTCACCGCGGTGCTCCGGGGACGGACATTTCGTTGCCGCTTTGGCAAGCGCCTAAACCAATAACCGCACGTCCAGCTCTGAGGCAGCCTCGGTCGCGGGGACCCAGAAGAAGAACAAAGTCGCAAGTGTGGCGAGCGGAACCTGAGGGGCGTCGGCCCCCCTCATTGAGAGACTACCTGGCGTTTTCGAGCCCGCTAGATTTAAATGCTTTTTAGTTATCCATATCATTGATGGCGGCATGTTGGAAAAACAACAACAGATTAAAGCATTAGCTAGGTTGATTGACAAAGGGACGAAAGTGACCAGTTTCTTGGAGGGAGGCCTTCCTGCGAATGCAACGGACCCTTCTGAGGCGGTGATTATTAGTGTTCTTCGGGCACGCATTGGCTCGCCGGTGAAGGGAACTTAAAAAAATAAAATGACCACCAATCTGGTGACTGCTTACGAGGGGATAAATCGTCATAATTATCTTATAGCCTAATAATAGGCTAATTTAAGAAAAAAAACAAAAACCAGTCGTGACTTTAGCACTTGGGCTGTTCGGGCTTAGCCCGAGTATCAATTTATTAAAGTGAACCTGTATTTGTAAGCTGATTTAATTTCTGCAAACAATGACTTCAAGTAAGTAATTGCAGCCAATAATTCAGGCTGCTTTTATTGAGCCTGGAGGCAGTTCATATATTTTCGTTCAGCGTCTGGCTGTTGTCATAGAGGTACCCTGTGTCAAAAAAATATCATTCATAGCAGACGTTCTCTCGAAATCGTTCACACGGGCTTGACTCGGGCTCAGAAGTTACAACCCGAGTTGTTATCTATAATCGTACAAATTAAAAATAATTAAAATTCAATGTTTTCTTAGAACGATAAATTTCTATAGAGATTATGATTTAAATTCCCATCTATGAAAGGTTTCCGTTCTACAGTACTCTTAAAAGAATGAAAAATTATCCAGAATCTCGGGCTAATGCGAACAAGCCGGGTAGTTGTAAAAGACTAACTGGCATCTCTTGTCAAATGTACAGTATAGGCAACAGTAAGATCGGTCTCTGGATAATGTTTGTTGTGCACATCGTTGTCGTTATTTGATTTATGTTATTCTGAGCGTCTGTGTGTAAAGATCAGTTGTATTTTTCAGGGTTGCTTTATTTCTAACCGTATTTTAGAAATGGAGAAAGACATAGAGTTAAATATAAAAAAAATAAGCTATTTGAGGCAGGAAGTATTGCGGAAAACATGATACGCCATCAAACCAAAACTACTGGAGTTCATGTGAGTAATTTTTATATTAAAACTATATTTGTGTCTTATTGTTAAATAATTATAAGTGCACATATAAGTCTGCGGTGTGCATTGCTTCTCTTACCTTCTTTTATACATGTGCCTTATGCGAAGTCTGTGATCAGCCCGAGTGACGCTGATGACCTAGAGTTGCCTCTAAAACAAAAAAACAAACAAAAAAACAAACAAACACAAACCACAGGAAAAAAACTTAAAAGAAAAACAAAACAAGCAATAAAGGAAAAGGAATGAGAAATTACGCTCCGGCGTCTGCTGCAAAGCCGTATTCTCCCAGCGTAGGAGCATGCAATCAGCACCAGACTCATATAAAATGGAAAAAAATTAGCTTCCTTCATTTAATCAAAGAAACCACAAGTCTATGTGCACGAACTCGTCCCGAGAATAAAGGGCAGAAGTAGCGATTCCGCATGTCTCGGTACGGGGACAGGTAACGTCGCGAAGATCCCCCAGATTGGGGCATTGAACAAAAAATGTGCCGAACAGTATGGGGGATAACGCAGCCGTCGAAAGTAATGTGCAAGGAAGCACTCCATATAATGGCCATGCGTCCCGCGACTCTTCCCGATTTGAAGACGTCAGAAGGTGACCTGAAGCCGTCGAGGAATTCGTAGGTAGGTCCATGGGAACAGTCGCGGCGCAATGACACGCAGCGTTAGGTTCTCATTGGCAGTCTCCCATTCTTTGCCAGGCAGCCTGGAGACCTGACCTGATTCTTGCCATGTAGTCGGTGTAAAAAAGAGCAAGAGCCAAGAGCTAGTCTGGTCGTAGAGTCCTAGTGGAATATTTGGCCCCGTCATTGGCGTACTCATTCCCTGCAATCATCACATGTCTCGAAACCCAGCAGAAGATAGTCTTGACATCAGCTCTGCTTGCAACAAGCGTGGCGTCACGGATATCACGAACCAAGGGATTTGGAGATTCTAATACCTCGAGAGAACTCAGTACTGTTTGTGAGTCGCTAAGGATCACAATCAGGTCTCCGAAATAGGAAAGACGCATTATCTACCCTATTGAGCAGTGCATTGCAACCACCTCCGTCGTGAAGACAGACGCAGTGCCTGGCAGAGCGGCGCTGACTTCAAACAGAGGGGATACAGCAAAGAAGCCACCCCCATTCTTGTACCTGGAACCATCAGTGTACAATTGCACGTATCCATTGAGACACAAAGTTTGCTCCAATAAGGACAAACCCAATAGTGCCGGCGCTGTGGACACACTCGCGCCCCGCGAGGGTGTCCAATTTGAAGACGACAGATTGCAGCCTGAAGCCGTCGTGGCATTGGTAGGTAGGTCCACGTGAACAGTCACAGCGCAATAGCACGTAACTTTAAGTTCCCCTGGACCGTCTCCCATCTTTCTTGCCAAGCAGCCCGTAGAGCTGTCCGTATTCCTGCCATGTAATTGGTGTAAGGAAGAGCGAAACGCTAATGAGGTCACCCAGTCCTCGCGGACACTTTGGTGCCCTAATTGGTGCGCTCATTCCCCGCAATGACTACTTGTCCAGGAACCCAGCCGAAGATAATCACGACATCTGCCTGGCTCGCCAAAACCGTGGCGTCACGGATATCGCGAACCAAGGGATGTGGAGATTCCAATGCCCCGAGAGCACTCAGGGCGCTTTGTGAGTTGCTATAGATCACAATCTGGTCTCCGAATCGGGCGAGTCGCGTTATCTCCTGTACCGAGCGGTGTATTGCAACCAACTCGGCCATGAAGACAGGGGCAGCGCCTGGCAGAGCCCCGCTGACTTTAACCAGAGGGGATACAGCGTGGACACCGACCCCCTCTTAGGACTTGGAGCCATCTGTATACACTGACACGGTTCCAGCATGAGATGAAATGTGCACCCCTCCTCCAAACGCCGACGCACTACTCCCAGCATTGTAGAAGCTTTGGGAGCAGAGGCGTGACGACAAATAGTCAAAGGTGGCACCCTCCAAGGTGGCGTCCTGGGCAGAACCCAGAGGCGCCCATGGCCCTAAGGCTACACTGAGCTCTCAAAGGAGTTTCCTAGCACTAAACCTAAAAAGGCTTAGGGGATTACTGACGTCTCTCGGCGGCAAAGACACCGTTGAGATTGGCTGCGTATGCAGTAAGAGCCGTTGGTGACTGAGAGAGAGACCTGTCCGCGCGTAAAAGCGCATAATGCACTATGTGTAGTTCAGAGAGAGTGACAACTCCTCGCTATCACAAGTAAGGGGACGTGAGGAAGGCACCGGTCGCTAGATAAAGGTCAGTGTGATGGATTAAGTCCACCTTCAAAATACACGGTCCGCTGTGGATGTATAAAACTGGAATGCCTAATTAAACTTCGAACTAACAAAGGATCGTTATAAAAGTATAGCAGTAGCGCTTAGCAGTCCATGTGATAACATCCCGAAGCAAAGCAAGTCCAAGCGTGCGTTCAAGAGACTCTTATGCTGCGAATAGGAGCCTCCCAGATACGGAATTGTTCGAAAACAAGACCAAGGAAACGGTGCGAATCAAGACTTCCGATTGAACGTTGTTTAATTACAAGTCCGGGTCAGGGTGTTGTCGTGGCTGTCGGAACAAGTTCACTACGTTAGTCTTGGCTAAGGAAACCCGAAATCTGTGCAATTTCGCATAGCGAGAGATGTTTATTTCCTGTTGTAGTCGTCTCTCTAGAGTTGGCATCTGGGGCGCACCCGAAGAGATCAATAGGTCGTCCACGTTGATTGTAGCGATGACATCTTCCGGCAGCACAAAGGCGGAACAGTTGATATTCAAGACAAAGGGTGTGACACTAAAGAACCTTTTCTACGGGACGCTCTCTTCCTGCTCCATTGGGCCGGAGAGGGCTATCCCACCCTTACGCAGAATCTATGATCTCTCATAAATTCAGAAATAAAGCTTGGGATGGATGAGAGGCGTCCCCTTATTCTCATCGTGTGGAGAATCTCCATGATACCGTATCATCGTGCGGTTTCATAGGCATTCTCCAAATCGAAAAACTTCTTGATGTTGTCAGTGAAGGAAGGCCTCGCAGAATAGCATTTCCTGTCGCACGTCAGCATCCGACATGAGGTGAAACTTGCGAAAGCAGCAATATCCAGAATACAGATGGCCTCCACTGTAGAAGTTTCGGTAACCCTTTTTGAAGACAACACCCTCAGACGAATTGCCATACGCTTACCTGAGGCAAATATCTGGACACCGTTGGCCCTCTGGGTCTTATCGCGGGATTTTGGGCTCTCTGTGCAAGTCTTTTCCTCCATCCGCTCCGAAACTTTTTTGGAGACGAGGGTCCCTCTTTTGCGTGGTCTTGCGTCTCCGAGTCACCCAGTATAGCCATGGGTAGTGACGTAGTAACGGAAACTCCTTTGGTGATGTCCGACTTTCGAAAGGGCAGTTTTAGGAGGCTGTGAAGGCGGTACTACGATTACTTTTTGTGGGGAGAAGATTGCTCCTGTCACTTTAACGATTCCATAGACGAGCGCTTTAATTTCATCTAACAGAAAACCATCATGCTGGGAGAGGTGCGAATTCTTGGTTTTAGTCGAGGCTGGGTGTAAACCCCTTGTGGTATAGCTCTAACAGAGGAGCACCCGGGATAAATGGGTAGTGGTAGGTGGATAGAACCCGCAAAAATATTGCGAATGGGCAGCGCAGAAACGTCCGTGCTGATAGGCTTGGAGGGGCCAGGAGAAGAGGGTGCCTTTTGAATTATTGATGGATAAGACGTAAGAGGTAGCAGTGTGCGCACAAGGGCTAAGTCTTTAGCTTCGCGAAAAGTGAGACTATCAGCAGTCTGACCTTCCACGATTTCCTTTTCTAAAAGATACGCGTCAGATTGCTTCAAGGAAGCAGGGTGCGGCTTTCCGCAATTCACAAATATGGCCATCCACGATAAGGACTTATTGGGTGCGGTCTTGACACAACTGAGTCGATGCTTGCCAATTGGCAATAATCGATTCAGGGAGCCTGTCACGATCGGACGTGATGAAAAGTGTAGGAATATCTCTTGATCCATTCCTCCCGTGTTTTATAATCACACACTTGACCTTAACTGATCTTTAGTCAGCCACACAGCTCTCTGGCCGGATGGACCACCCTCAGCCAGATCTTTATCCGACTTCCATCAACGGGACTAACGGTTCTACGAGGTTCCTCGGCAAAGATCAAGAGACGATTTCGCCTATTATACCTCTAAAGGAGTTAGGTGGGTCAACTGGCACCATCGGGATGGGATGGAACCGAGGTGGCGCGTCTTTTGCTTTGCCGTGTTCTTGGCGGGACCCTGAGAAAGCAAATGGCGACCCGCCGCAAGTGAAAAGTCACCTGGAGTCAACTCAGCAAAAGGATGTAGTAGGAAAACCTGGAACCCGTCATAAATAAAAAGAGAGAAGCGCAATTTCCGCGAGAAAAATGTTGGAGAAACTTCAAAATGTACAGGGTATGGGTACGTTTGTCAGGGAGGTGGAAATTCCCTGGGGGAGTTCCGAAGATGCCAAATGGGAAACCGCTTTCCGCAGTCATTAGGTAGAAGGGAGTCCTTTCACCGTTAATTGTGTTGCTGGCGCTAGTCTCCCTGTCCCCACAATACTAAGGTCGGCCGTGGAATTAGAAAGGGGGCATAGTCCGAAATTTTAAGAAACTTTTGTGAACCGCCGAATACACGCATATTTCTTGCACTTGCCACCACTCAAAAGAAAAACGGTGGTTTAGTTTGCGTTTTGCCACTCCCTCCTATCCTGTCTGGCGCGTACCGACTTTTCAAGGTCTACTACATGTGCGTTAAAGATAGTGTTCGCAACCTACCAGAACAACGCACACTGATCAGAAGTTACTTAGTGGCCGTTCCTTCAACAAAGGTTGCAACCCCAAATTGGTCAACCAGAAAGGCAGGGCGGATATCCTCAGTAGGACGTACTGATATAAGAAAGGATAGTAATAATCTTAAGATCTTGTGGCAGACCTAGAGATGGGACGCGAGACTTTTAGTTGACTTGCCACCCAACAAGGCAATGAAGCCTGCCAGCCACATAGAGAACAGCCTTATGAACACGAGAAGGACCACAGCGAGCTAACAAACCCATTACGCGCAGGGAAATGGTTATTGGGGGAAAACTGATACACCCATTATTTGCAAACCAACTCCTAGGTCCCCTCAAAGCCGGTTTAAAGAGGTTTTAATGCCTTTATTTTGATACTGCCTAAGATAACTGGTGAAGACATTAAGCCTAGACAGATGGTTGAGGGGATATTTTTAGATAAAATAAATGCTGACAGAGAGCGAGGAGGAAGTGGACCAACAACTTCCCCAGGCTAAGTCAATGTGTTCAAATAAATACAGTGACGGCGTCTCCATAATTTACACTCAGACCGCGAGGACGTGCTTCTCCTTAAGTGACCAAATGTAACAGGATACATAAGCTACCTCCCTACGAGGGATGAAGGTGACACCGCACTCTACCATGAATTTCGTGAAAGAGGTAGTTCATCCAAGGAAATTCGTGGACTACTCATTAAAAGACATCACCGAAAAGCTGGCCGCCAAGGAGCGTTCAAAGTGGAATGTATGATAAGGAAAAAGGGGGAGAGGTTCTGGGCCTTCAGACTGTGGACCAAAGGTTTTTCCTCGAGGAAGAAGGGCATGGTATTTTCGTGCCATGTGCGACCTGGTAGGTCATATGCCTTAAAAGTTAGCAAGTATCCTCTGCTCCTGGTCCTACAGGCGTCTCCATGGTTACGAACGCGGTCGATTTCGCTCCTATTTGTAACCCTTCTACGGGTTCTACTTTACCCCTCCCGGGCTCTCCCCTGGTAAAGCTGGCGGTTTAAAAGACTCACAACTCGCCTCGAGTAAAACCAGGGTTCGCCTTTCCCTCCCGTGTGCCTCCACCAAGTGAGATTCACAAGAGACAAACTCCCCGAAGGTGGTCGTGAGACTAACTTTAGGGATTTATAAGGTTGCCTTTCAAAAGCATGAAAGCAAAGTTCAAGCTTCGGTTCTCAAACCTCATCCAAGGCTGGAGTGGGCGAGTCGGAGAGGCGGGACCCTCCAAAACAGAGATCAGATCTACCAAGCCTCATCGCCCGCCAAAGCTTTGGAAGCCAAAGGAGGAAAAACTCGCATAGCGAGAAAACCTTCCCCAATAATTCCTCAAAAGAGACATTGCATTGTACGGCTAACAACACACGGAATTCCTCTGCCTGTAAGTGTCGTTGGTCATTATCCCCTTCATACAGAAGCGATACACATACACCCTGAACTACAGTAATAGCTTGGTAGGAAAAGTTAGCATTTCTAGATTCTCTATGAATCAATTTTGCTAAAAACTTTCCTAGCTGGTCTGCATAATATGGCAACACAAGTGTTGTTTTCACTTGCTGTGTTACGTCCTTCAATTTTTATTTCAGATTGGTCGTTTTGGGGTGAACCACGCTAATATATTTTGAATGAAAGTAGCCCTTCTAGACATATTTTGGAGAGAAAGATGGATAATTATACAAATTAAGCATACCTTGCGTATATATTTAACAAAAATCATAATTATGATACAAGCTTAATGAACATAATTAATTATTATTTGCCCACTTGAGCGCCATTTCCATTTTGACGGATGAGTTAAAAAACCCTAAAATCCATGGAATATGTCTACTTCTTAATAGTAGCAGGTAGAACTGCCTCTTCTGTAGCTTTCATGGTCACCCATGAGACTTCTTTAGACGAAAGTTGACATCCATCTGCATAAACATCTTGTTTAATGATGAACCATAAATTTTCAATTGGGTTTAGATCCGGAGAGGGTGGTGGCCGGCCACACCATCAGCTCTGTATGCCAAAGGAGCCTAGGAACGCTTGGGTGGCCTTGGCAGAATCGGATGGAGCGTTGTCACGCATGGAAATTAGAGTCCTTAGAAGTGACAACGGTATGGCATCTAGCCATAGATCCAAGACCTCCTTCAAGATATTGAAGTAGGCGGCCGTGGTCAATAAACACAATCGGGCACCATGACTAAACAAACAAGTACGTGTCCAATTATATCTGCCAAAAACATGACTCCTTCTCCCTGCTGTTGACATTGCAACCGTTGGAGACGCTAGTCTCTCAAATAAACCCGATGATTTGTCAAACCGTCAGGTCTGTCAAAGGTTGCCCTGGTTTTGTCAGTAAAGGGAACACAACTCATGTCTAACATCATGAAATTCCGGGCGAATTGAAGCCTCAAAGTCTTGTGATGGAACGTTAAAGAAGGCAGTTTCAGGAGATCTCGCACGGAAGCCATGGTCCCAAGGATACGGTTCTGATGGTAATCGGTGAATGAAGACGACTAGCGGCGGTAAAAATGACTTTGCTTGTTTTTACGGGTTTCCCACGTAACTCACAGCCAATATTCCTCAAATCCCTAGCTGTCACAAACTTGGAGATCCCACAATTGGATCGCTCCTTCCTTAGCGAAGAGTCCTTTAGAAATTCTCTAACCGTATCATAATGACAAACTAACTTCTCCGCAATAACGTGAACAGAGCTGCCTTTTGTTCTTCCCTTGATGATGAAAGACTTTCCTCCATCTTTCATGCCTCAGTGACGTCCCATTGTTTTTTAAGAGGATAGATGCTATTAGCGTGGTTCACCCCAAAAGCGAGGAATCTGAAATAAAAATTGAAGGACGTAACATAGAATAATAAAAACATAACGTGAGCGTTGCCATATTGTGAAGACCTGCTGGGAAAAGGTTCGTCAAAATTGATTGACAGAGAACCGAGAAATATAACTTTCCCTACCAAGTTATTAGCGTGGTTTAGGGTGTATATGCGCTATAAACACCGCCATGCGATTTAACCTACGGTGAATTTTGCCGAATTAGGACTAAGTTGGTATTTGTTTTGAAGCACGCCCGCTGCTCTTCTTGGCGAGCATACGTGTCAATAGGAAAAAGACCCCCACTCGAAAAGTGAGGAGGAGAGTCAAAAGGATTCGAAGCAAGTTCTCGCAGCCCCCCTCCTGTTCTCGAGGAAAACGGGATATAAATCTTTTAGCCAGCTTTGCCTTCGATTGTCGTTCATATATTTGTGAATCTAACTATTCAGTGTCTGCTAGGTTAGTTTTAGTATCTTTACCTGACTGTGTATATCGCTCACACTCCGGTAATACCTAATGCTATGAAATAGAGAGATCGACAGATAGACAAAAAGACGGGCAAGAGAGAATCATGATTCTAATATTAATAATAATTTAAATACTAATAATAACAGCTAAAGCAAACCTGGTAATTTCTTAATATACACTCCTTATCCCCACTCGCTGTCCTTTGCACCCTCCTAATGTTCCAACATATAAATGTGATGGAATCTTAGAGTCATGTCGGAGGTTCCTTTTCCCTCTTACTTCTCCGGTTTATCCATTGCTTGTGGTCTTGCACCTTTCTTCTTATATCCTAACGCCACACCTTTCATTTTCTTCTTCTGTCTGCGTTTGCGTAGAATGATATTTATGGAAGAGGTTTGTGTGGTTCCTATATCTACGAGAATTAAAAGAGCTAGGGAGGATTGCCTGAATGATGTGGACCAATCCACCCATACAGGTTAAATAGAATTAAGATGTAAGTTAGTATATACGCACACTTACCCACCTCATGACAACCAACACGAAGCTTGTGCCGCTTAGCCCTACTCCACACTCACCGCCCAAGAAGGGCTTCATACTCCCTACATGATCGCAAAGTGCGACACCAACGCTTGTCCCTCGCCTTACACTGCGAGTTTCAAATACTAGTCGCCTGGGAGTTGCTAGTGGTTATTTCCATAATATTATTTGTATAACTACGTTCATTATAGTATGTGGGTGTAGGATGATATTTATGGAGATCTGTGTTGTTTCTATATATGTAGAAATTAAAGGAGCTATGGAAGATTGCGGCAATGATGGGCACAGATCCACCCATTTAATTAAAGGGAATAAGTGTTTAGGTAATATGTACGTAAATATGCCACATCACAACCAGCACAATGGGGGTGTTTTTTTTTATCCTAACTCCATATTCACAACACGCAAAAATGAGTGACTCACCAATGGCTTATAAACGGATCAATCATCACTGCGTGATTGCAAAATACGACACCACCGCTCGTCCTTCGTTTTAACCAACGAGGTCCAACCCTAGTCCACCCTTGGATTACTAGTGGTTGTTTTCTTGATAAACCGGAGATCAATGATAATATAGAACAAAAAGTAAGGAAAGCCAATAAAGAAGAATCAAACAATCAAGAATAGCTAAGTAACCAAAGAATTAAGGATAAGAATGTAAAAATGTATCGAGAATTAAAATTCCCATGGAGTTTCCAAAGGGTATAAAATAGTAGTAAAAATAAGGGCTACTAAATATTATTTATTTTGTCGATGACGACGACTTTTGAGACATTAACAAGTTGAGAAATTAGGTGTATCCTCACACTTGTAGCTACAACAGTGTTAATATATGTAGTAGCCGCAGTCATGGGTTTTTGACTTCATATCTTGGGCGAAAATTCTCCTAAAGAGGGGCTTATATGCACAGATTCTTCCTAAATGTAAAATATGGGGGCAATCGATTTTTTGTACGACAGATTAGTGCTGACATTCGTAGGCATACGCCCATACGGGGTTGCACTTCTGTAAGAGTTTGTTTTCCATTTATCTATTTGTGCAACCTCATTGTGAGGATCTCCATAGAGCGTACCTGAAACAGAAGTAGCATCATCACTAATTATATATAGTTTAAATGTGTCTTTTGCCGACTGTTCTTCCCTTGTTCTTGCCCTGCATTTATTTGTGTTCTGCCTATGACTATTTTGCCTCCTCATGTATGTGGATGAGGCTAGCGGTTTATCTATAAATTATTTCAAATCTTGGATCTTTGGCATCCGCACTAGTTTTATTGTGTGTGTTTGTAGGTTTGTCTATTGATGAAATATGACAACTATCGCAAGACTAAAGAATATCTGATGTCTGAAATTGGTCCTGGCGATGATAGTAAAGTTGGTTTTTATTAGAGTAAATATAGCATACGCATATTCCACTATAGTCTTTTGACAATAATAATAAAAATATTAATTTTAAAAATACAGTAAATAAAGCATACATAGTTGTTATATAATGGCTTGGTGCGTGTACAGGATATACTCGTATGTAGCTGGGTGAGACAATTTCTTATTCTATTTTACCATATCTTTCTTTTTCGCCTCCATCTTCCGCGTTTTGTTATTTGTCTATTTTTTCTTTTTGACGTTTTCTCTATCTCTCGCTCTTTATTTCTTTCCCCGTTAACGTAATTGTAGTGGTCTTAAGAGCATGTGGCATTTGATACTACTTTACATTTATATTTCTTTATTTGTTTACCTCTCACACTCAGAGCCGTAGCAACCGCCCACCCCAGGCGGGAGGGAGGGGAGAGATGGGGTCTCTTGGCATGTCTCTTCATGGAATATTTTGAGACTGAACTCCTTCCCACAATTTCTCCCCCTAACTTTATATGGTTAAGGTATATTGACGATGTATTTTCTGTATGGCCTAATGGCCATGATTTTGATACCTTTTTTAATAATTTGAATAATTTGCATGTCTCCATCAAATTTAAATATGAATGGGAATATGATAATAGATTACCCTTTTTAGATGTCCTCATTAATAAAGATCACCATGAATTAAAACTTGACGTGTATAGGAAACCAACCCACTCGAATGCCTATATACATTATTTTTCGTTTCATGATAATACTTTTAAAAAATCGGTAATTTCTAACCTTTTCCTTAAAATTGTCATTATCAGGACCATTTTTTCTAATTTGTATTACCCCGATTGGTTCATATCGTCTGTCAATTTTGCAGCTAGGAAAACATTCTATGGTAATAAGCCTTCCCGCACTAATGACTTCAACAAATGTATAACATTGCCATTTAATAATAAATTAAATAGTTTAAAGGACATATTTGGAAAAGCGGGTATTAATCTAGCCTTTAAATATAATAATTCCTTAAACCAATTGATGATTGCCAGGAAACCCAAAGAACATCATAACATAGGAGTATATGCAATACCATGACGATTGCCATAAAGTTTATATAGGGGAAACGGGGAAAAATCTAGACAATAGATTGTACGACTACAAAAGAGATATTGGAGTGGGCAGCCAAAGCAGTGAAATATTTTGCCATGTTAGAGACTTGAATCATTCGATCGATTTCAATGGAAGTAAAATGGTATTTAAATCGGCTAACTATGTTAAGAGAAGAATCGTAGAATCGAGCTTGATATCGTCAGTTCCTAATTTAAATCTATCTGAGGGTCAATTTTCTTTTAATCCTGTAATACGAAAGCAAATAAACAAAATAGTAAAATGTCAGCCCTTCAATATGTTTAGGCCTAACCCCCTCCATCCTGATTAGCCACAAGTAGGAGATTGAGGGAAAAAAGAGGGGATCTTTCACGACCTGACCCCGTGTAATGTTTGTAAGCACTTTTCTAATATTTTCTATCCAGTGTTAGTTGAAAAAGGGTGTGAGATACACCGAAACTGTTCTGAATTAAATTGTCTTCGGAGAATGTGGTTTAATTCCTCATATATATATATATATATATATATATATATATATATATATATATATATATATATATATATATATATATATATATATATATATATATATAAATATATATATATAGATATATAAATATATATATATATATAGATATATAAATATATATATATATATAGATATATAAATATATATATATATATAAATATATATATATATATATATATATATAAATATATATATATATATAAATATATATATATATATATATATATATATATATATATATATATATATATATATATATATATATATATATATATAAATATATATATATATATATATATATATATATATATATATATATATAAATATATATATATATATATATATATATATATAAATATATATATATATATATATATATATAAATATATATATATATAAATATATATATATATATAATATATATATATATATATAAATATATATATATATATATATATATATATATATATATATATATATATATATATATATATTTATATATATATATATATTTATATATATATATATATATATATATATATATATATATATATATATATATATATATATATATATATATATATATATATATATATATATATATATATATATATATATATATATATATATATATATATATATATATATATATAGGTGCAATATGCATGCTATTCCTTGAAAATTATACAGCAAGTGGTAGATGGAATTCCCTCGTCGGTTATCATCTCTCCTGAGTCGGGTGGGAATGTGCTTTGGAAAGTAAGGGTTAATATTCACCGCTATGACAAAAAAAATGTGAGAGAGGATGATTAGATTGTTCTATCTTATTTATTTTCTGCTGAACATCTGTTTTACCGAATTTAATTAATTCCCACACTACTTTATCTCTCTTTCCTTTTATCGCCCTTCTATATCTAAATGGGTGTTTTTTCTATGTATGTGTATATATATGGATGTGTGTATGTATTTTTGTTTCTTTATGATGAGCTTATGTAGGATGGTTAAAGTGGGGAGCAGGCGCGATGAATAGAATGAATGAATTGAAGAAAGAGGAGGGAGGGAAACTTAGGCCATATATATATATATATATATATATATATATATATATATATATATATATATATATATATATATATATATATATATATATATATATCTATATATATATATATATATATATATATATATATATATATATATCTATATATATATATATATATATATATATATATATATATATATATATATATATATATGCAAATTTTGTTGAAGACCATTGTGTATTTTGCCTTAATTAATTTCCTTTGGCAACTTTCTCTTCTTCTTTTGCCGACTGTTCTTCCCTTGTTCTTGCCCTGCATTTATTTGTGTTCTGCCTATGACTATTTTGCCTCCTCATGTATGTGGATGAGGCTAGCGGTTTATCTATAAATTATTTCAAATCTTGGATGTTTGGCATCCGCACTAGTTTTATTGTGTGTGTTTGTATGTTTGTCTATCAATGAAATATGACACCTATCGCAAGATAGTTGACTGATATATATATATATATATATATATATATATATATATATATATATATATATATATAGGGTGTCCACAAAGTCTGGGTACATAGGGGATAAATACATACCTTTTGAACAAAACAATTTTATTTAATTATAATGTTAAGAAATTATATTTTCAATATGATTTCCATTATTTGCAATGCATAATTCGATGTGCCTTGCTAAATTCTGGTGAACTCGATTGAATAGGTGTACATTGCCGTCGATTTCAGCACACTGACTGATAATGCATTCTCTCAAGTGGTTTAGATTTGCAATCTTCATTGAGTAAACTTTCTCTTTTAACATACCCAAGAAAAAGAAATCAAGGGGAGAAAGGTCTGGTGAACGAGGGGACCACTCCACATGACCTCTTCTTCCAATCCAGTGAGGAAAAGTGCCATTCAGCCAATCTTTAACATTTTTAGCAAAATGGGCAGGGGCTCCATCCTGCTGAAGCCAGTCTGGAAGTCCCTCGCCTAGGCGCTCAATTTGAGGCATTAGTTTGTCTCTCAACATGTTCAGATAAGTCTCACCGGTTACATGTTCATCAAAGAAGAAGGGTCCTAGCACATGAGCTTTCCACAAACCACACCACACCATCACCTTTTGGCAGCCTTGCTGTTTGGATGGATCCATCCAATGTGGATTGTCTTGAGACCAGTATCGAAGATTCTGTCTGTTGACTTCACCATTAACTTAAAACAAAGCTTTATCACTGAACAACAAAAGGTCTTTAGTAAAATTGATATTTTCATCCAATTTATCTGAAAACCATTCGCACATCTGCATTCGTCTATCGGGGTCGTCTTCATTTAAGTGATGCAATATCTGTAATTTGTACGGATGCAACTTCTGCTCTAGCAGGATTTTGTGGATAGTTGACGTTGGAACACCCAACTCCATGGATGTCCCACGAAGTGATTTCTTTGGGCTAGCAGCAATCTTGGCCATGACATCCTTTTTCGTTTCGTCTGAAGTCTTTGGTCGCCCGGAACGGGGTTCGTCCAAGACACTGCCTGTTTCTTTAAACTTCGTGACCAATTTCCCGACGGCAGTAAAATAAATAGGTTGCCGATCAGGGTGTCGAAGGTTAAATTCATTGGCTATTTTGCCATAAGACCATCCTTCTCTTCCACTTAAGAGTAACAACTCGATTCTTTCTTCTTTAGACAGAGCCATCATTCGAACTGGGGAGGAAAAATAACAGAAATAAATAAAATATTAAAATTCCTATGTACCCAGACTTTGTAGACACCCTGTATATATATATATATATATATATATATATATATATATATATATATATATATATATATATATATATATATATATATATATACAGTAATAGGATAAATCCTCAAGCGTGAGTGGGCTAGGCAGAGTTATTGATTGAGCATTAGAAGTAACTTTGGGTTACAATTACAGGCGTGAGATGAGGTAAAGGTAAGGGAGAAGGAATAAAGGGTAAGTGATTAGGTAAAAAGAATAAAAGTTGATAAGTTGAAGTTGGTCTGAAACATTGCCAGATGAAACCTTCAAGAAATAAATCATAAATTGGACGTCATTCTTTGTATAAAGAGAGCCCGAAGACGATTTTTGTGAGGGTGGGAAGATGACATTCACATACTGATAAAAAATCGTTTTCAAGATTAGCTCGAGAATGACAAGGAAGAAAATCTATCTTGAGATAATTGAAAATGATTTCATAATGTGGGATTGTTTTCCCATCGTCGTAATCGAGCGACTTGAGAAGTGTTCGAGACAAAATGATGCTTTCTTCGACTAAACCTTTAGATAAGCTAAGATAAAATATGAGAAAAAACCCTACTGGCAAAACTAAAAATTAATATCTCTGAATGCTTGATAAAAAATAATTTCGGATTTTTTAAAACGCTTCAACTTCGAATGAAATCGGTAAAATGAAGGGGCTGGCTGCCCTTTTTCTTTGACGATGTTGGGGGTAGGTTGGGATATTTGTTGGAGTATTGAAGTATTAATTCTTATTAAATTATCTAACTTTTTCGTTCGGATGGAAGATTTGAGAAGTGTCTTTGTACATCCAACAATAATATTCAACCACAGTCTGTGGTTTCAACTATGACTCCTCTATTTACTTTCGTTTGAATTCTTCCTCCTTATGAAATAAGGATGTTTAGTTTAGTGTGCCTATTTTTTGCCCTTTAAATTATAATCTAATTATTTCATATTATCATCATCACATGGAATAATTATTTCTTAATAATTACTGGAAAGCCTTTATTTTCTTGCAGCCCCAATGCCCCCAGTAGTCTAAAACTAAATTTTACGTTTTAGGAACATATTTTCACTAATATTCCTAAGAAGTGGCTAACTTTGCAGGCTAGTCGCGTGAAAACTTTCAACTAAATAGGCATCAAATGATGGTTCAATGTGTTTTACGTTACGTTCAAAACGAGATATGCCACAGCTCTGCAAATTCACTGTCGGGAGAGCTCCAAGGCTGTTATGGGAAGGGGAGTGGCTGAGTGGGCATAAGGGAAGAGCTAAAGGGGTGTTAACGTAAGAAAGATGCCGATACTGTGCAACTTAGCTATTGGGAGAGGGGAGGGGGTGCGAGGGTTTTACGTGAAGGTTCAATAGGAATTCAGTAAGGCTCAATCGGTGTGGGGATCCTGATGATACATGACGAAGCTGTTTTCCCTCGCTGTCGGGAAGGCTCCGAGATTGTTACGGGAGGGTTCTATCTGTGTGCATGTGTATGTGTCTGTGCTGTGAAGGCTGAATGTGTTTTACCGTCTAAATGAAACATGGTTCTATAATTCCTAAGTGAGGGCTCATGAGTTTTACGTGATGGTACAACGAGTGTTACGTTCAAGATAAAACATGACAAAGTTGCTCTACGTCGCTGGCAACAGAGTCCTAAGGTTGAAATTGGTGTTAGGAGAGGGTTCAATGGTGATTTGGGCGTACTATGTTCTATCTTCCTATGAAAAATGCGTTATTTGTATTACGTCGTTTTCAGGAAGATGAATTGGCCGCAGGTCTCCCCTTCCATTCCCTAGGGAAAGAAGAGGACAATACCCCCGCTCCTCCACTGACCTTCTTCCCCTCCATTCCCTGTTGAGGAAAGAAGGGGACAAGACCCCCGCTCCTTCCCTGACCTTCTTCTCCCGCAGGTACCACCATGTTCGGTGAGCCAGAGGGAGAAGGAAAAACGGGAGACAAGGAGGGAGGATAAGTGAAGGAGGAGATGGAAGAGGGTGAAAAGGAAAGTATAGTAGGAGAGAAGTTGATATCAGTTGACCCTCTTATTTTAGCTGGGTATAGAATGGAATAGTTCCATTTTATTGGACTTACTGATTAAGAAGAAATCCGAACCAAGACTTGTATTAGTCCTTTACTATAACATCCTTTATTTGTTTCTTTACTTTTCTGTAATCGCAACTTCTGTAAAATTTTCGGGTGAATCGGCCAATCTCTGTAACCATTTATTCTTTCTTTCAGTCTTGTCTGTTTTGTACCATTCAGGCTGTTATGTGTGTGTATTGTTTTGTTATTACTCAGTTGTGTATCTATTGAAGGTTTGAAGGAGTATACCACTTTGAGGGATCACTTTGAAAAAGGTATATATAGAAGTCACTTTTTTATGGGAGGCCTTGGGTTACCACTTTATAAGGGGCAGGGGGGGCAGTCATCTGCTGAAGATTTTATGCGCGAGGATGAGGAGCCCCAGGAGAGGAAGGACGTCACCAGTTTGAAAGGCTAAAAACGATGCGGATACTTTGGAGAGGTTCCTCAAGTTCCACGAGTGAGGTGAAGGGTGCTCCTAGTGTTTTAAGTCTCACATTGAAAATATGAGTTCTAGTACAGGGGTTGTTCTTTTGATTCTTTCGGCTACGTGTCTTATGTAGCCTATTGAAGTTATCTTTAGCTCTAGTACTTTGCCTCCAGGATGATATCGGTAGTGCTGTCTTTGTACTTCGATATCCCGTACATTTCGTCTCTAGATAGCGAATAGGGTGAATTTTCTCCTTTTTGTTCTTATTTTCCATTCCCTCTCTAATTGGTTGCTTTTAATCTCTATAGCTGTTGTCCGTACCCAAACTTTCACATTTCTGTATTGGCCGACAACTAGTTGACTGGTGTCAGCGAACTGGATGTTGAGGCATTCGAGCATTATAGATGTTAGCAGGTTCGCTGTATAAATCAAATACAGCGTGAGGCTGAGACAACCTCCTCTCTGGTAGTCCAGCTTTTACTTGGAACTCGGGTTCCTTTGTAGTCATTGACTACTACGTATGCTCATCTATCAGTCAAATGGTCGCAACGAATTCTCTCCAAAGTTTTGTTCATTTGGAGCTTTGAGATTTGTATTGCATGCCTCTGAACCAGATTTTATCCAAGGCTTTTTCCACAGCTCTTCGGACCCGATCGATGTATTTGTTCTCTACTTTGGCCCTGTTAACCTTTTTTGGTGATGATTCAAGTGCAATTGTGTCATCTCGAGCTTTACGAAATTCCAACTGCCATTCGTTGTTGAGATTTTTTTCAGTGACATATACTGTGTCTTCTATTAAGGATTTTCTCGAATACTTTTTCGATTAAGTTCCGAAGAATATAGGTATGTAGCTAGAGAGAAGATCCGGTGGTTTGCCTGGATTTGAATGATAATCAATTCGGCTAGTTTGAAGTCGTCTGGCAAATTCTTAATCGATTCAATGATGTCCGTTGCCTTTGGTAAGTGCGAATCTGATAATTCTTGAGGAGCCTAGTGCTTTCTCTTAGGATGAATATATAGCGCTCTTTATTTATTCTTTGGTTGTTGAAGGCCTTTGTTCCCGAATCTCCTCCCTAGTTGATCTACCACATGCGCATGGGAGATTTTTTCCTGGCTGTTGCAGGGATTTTATTGACTCATCTCTTCTCTTGCTGGATTAAATACTGCATTTTCTTCTGGTGTTATTGAAAACAGGGACTTCCAGTGGCGTCTGAATTTTTTTATCGATGGTTCATTCATCTCTTAATTTTTGTTCCTTTGATTAATTTTTTACTGTTATTTTGCTTCTTAGAAGTCTTCATTTAATTCTATTGATAAGCCTACAGTTTTCTTTTGGTGACTTTTCACGTCGATCTTTTTGATGATGGTATTCCATATGATTCGTTGTTGTTCTATGAGATGCCTGATTTATTCTTTCCTTCTTCTTAGCGCCATTTTCGTTTCTTTAGTTGGCCTGATTATTGCTATTTGTTCAAACACACTACTTCGTTGTCTGTTTTCTGCCTCATCTTTTCTGTTCATCTTGGATGTCAGAGTATGCGCTGTCTCGTTCTCGGTATATTTTTTCTGTCTCAATAAGAGTTGATTTGATACGCTCAATTTCTTCCTCTATTTCTTCCAGGTTAGCTTCATTAATCCTGGCTGGGACGAGGCTTCTAAGATACTTTTTATATTCTTCGGAGTTGGCTCTATTGTAGCGCTTCCTTTCCGATACCGGTGCGTGTATCGGGTTCTGATTAATTTCCAGTATTGTTCCTATCTGATCACTAAATCTTATGGTAATGGGCTGCATGTTGATGTTGTATTGCATATGGTGGCTGTTTAATGAGGCGCTGGGTTTTGTAGCGCTCTGGTGGGGGTGTACGTAGGAAAATATGGACCGATTCTTTTGAATATGTTCCTTTCGATCAACAATTTGAATTTCTTTCCACTTCGATTTCTATTTTGGTAGCCATTCGCTCGACCCTTTGCATGCGGGTCTCCGATAAATATCACTTGACGTCCTTTGCTAAAGATGGTCATTAGATTGTGCATAGGAATGAATTTCCGTTTTCGCGGTTACTATGCTGTGGCTATCTTTATTGGCGATACCTCTTTTTCATTTATAATGGCTAAATAGGCTCCATCTAAGCCATCGATTTCTTTATAATCTATTGATTTTCTGATCGCTATGGCCGCCCCGTTGAACGCCCCACCTCTTGGATTAGCGTTCATGACGGTATAATTGGAAAATTTTCATAGCTCTTCTATCTGGGTTTACTTCCTGTTGATACTAGTATAATCTCTGGATTGGTTTCCTGAAGATGTTGCCTAGGGATGATGATTTTTCGATCCATCCATTTCTGTTACTGTAATTTGCAGACCTTTGAATTTCCTTCTCCTTCCGTTTCCCATTGTTCACTGAAAACTTTGTTCAGGCGTTTTTGTTTGTCTGATGGCTGTTCCGTTTGGAAGCGTCTATCTCACTTCCAAATCTGTCACATCGAAGAGGAGCAAACGTGTTCCGATTGAGCGTCACGCAGTCTCCAGAATATATTCTGATTCTATCTTGCATAAGTATCTTCTCGATCTCACGTTTGTCTTCTTGGCCATTCTTTCCCTTGAAGACCCATTTGCATATGTCTTCTTTTAATGCTTTTAATATGTCGGCTTGTTTCTTTCCTCTTGTTAAGGAAAAGTCATCGCTGACGTACTTCGTGATTGAGCTCAACTGCTCCAATCCTCTTGTTAGTGTTTTCGATATTCTTTGGTTCCTCATATGAGTGTTCCACGGTTGAATTAATGCTTGTCTCTTATTTACTCCTAGTATTTTTGGTGTCTGTCTCTTCTAGGACGTTTTGCCCCAGAATTTTAGCAACACTCACGTTAAATATTGCCGATGATGGAGGCTTCTCAGAGAACCACATATTATTCATACCGTTGATCTTTTTTCAAATATGTCGTTTAGTGTGGGTTTGAAGGTCACCAGTTTACTACAATATTCATGACCTGAGTGTATAGGATACATGTCAGTAACTCCTTTGATGCGCCATTGGTAACCGTTAGATGAGTCTTAGCTTCTCTTATTTCCTTGAAGGTGGCTCTTCGCAACTCCAGCGTAGGTGACGTTTCTTTTCTTTAAGTTCTTAATCTTCTTTTCTTTTTCTTTCGATGATTTATTTGAGTTTGTACTGCGCCATTGCCATGGTTCTGTGTGGCTCTCTATAGTTGAGACATTTTTTTTTTAGGTTTCGTTGCACTCTTCCCAGTACTATACATTTTTTCTGCATTCGAAGCATATTTCGCTTTTTATGGCATTGTTTTGTTGTGTGATCTTTCATATGGTAACAATTGAATTATATCTGAATTTTGATGCGCTTTAACAGTTTCATATGTTCTGGTGGAATTCTCATGTTGAATACTAACAGTCTATTTTGTTGATCATTTTCGTCGTTGCACACACTATTCAAAGACATCCGTTTGACTCGAATTTAATAACCTCTGTTATTTTTATTCCCGTGTTTTTTTTTCTATTTCAGCCTTTATCTCTACTTTTGTATGGGAGCCTATCCATAGGTTGATTTTCCTCCATATAAGACTTCTGTTCCCTGTAATTAGAGATGGAATTCTTGGTGCTAGTCGGATCTTTTGTAGTGCTTCTACTCCTTCTATAGATACTAGCTTTTCCATGTTGCTCTCTTTGTTGCAGATCACGAGGTAACGATTTTCGACGTCTATGATTCTTGTCAAAGCAACCTCCAGTCGTCCTCACATAGTTTTCTGTTGTCCGGTCTTGGAGATCCTCGCTCGGTATTCTCTAGTAGTGTTCAGAGGCATTCGAGCCTACCTCCATTCGCACTCACGGATGGTGTCCCCGCCATTACTTTATCGAGCACCCAGGGCGCTCTGTTCTTTGTATGTGTTCCCTCTTGATTGTTTCTGTACTGCTGGCTTCTCACGTGAATCTGGAAAGGAAAGAAATAGACGGATCTTCCTCTTTTGAACGGCAAATGGTTCTCTGTTTACCTTCTTAATTATAGTAGCACTCCTCAACCACCTTACCAAATTAGTCATATTAATATTGGGCTGCCCCATAAAATTCGCCCCGCTAAAGATGCTTCCTTCCGGGGTTCACTACGCCTTCCTTAGAGTAGCTCTAAGCGCAGTTGTGGTCGTGTTATCTTGTTTTAGTGTATGAAACGTATGTAAGATTAGTAAGAAAGTAGGCGAAAGTTTATTGATAATTACCCCTTAAGGATGGTTACACCATTCTCTGAAAACATGAGGAATCTCTTATAAATCCAGTAGTGGCATATATTTCTTGTTCTGTCTTGAAGTGAATTTCGGATTTCGAGTGGCTTGACAAAATTGCCTTCTTTAGTTGCGCGGTAACTTTAGGAGAAAGGCAAGTCAAAATGAGGACTTTTAGGGATGAGTCCTCCGGGTTCACGGGATGTCTCAATGGCTGTTACCTGATATATCAATAGTTTCTAATAAGGGTTCGCTGACGATTAGGTAATGATTATTACAGTTGCAAAGAAACATGCCTCAGCTGTGTTAGGTCACTGTCAAGTGGGCTTTAAGGGAGTTCGGTCGGGATATTTTTTATAGTTTTCTTAGAATTGGTGAAAACTTTTCGACCGAAGATGAACATTTTAAAATTTAAAATAATATCTAAGTTTCCCCTTGAGTAGAAAAATTAATGTCACCCCTTCCTTCAAGAAAAACGATCGCTTTAGTATGAAAAGTTTTTCTTCGATTGATTACTACCTGGTTTGCTTGAAATCATTCTATTAAATCATTAAACGACAAAGGAAATGAATTTGATATTATGTCTATTGGATGTAAAGGTTTAAGAATCTTTTAGAATTTCTTATTTTTATTAAGTTTTTTATCCTTTTTGATATTTTGAAAGAAATATTTGTTTGATTTCCGTGAAATCTCTTACCGATACAGATACCTTTTCATCTCGTTTGGTTACCCATACGGGAAATAAAGGAGACAGGAATGATTTCGTTGTGTGAGTTTTTAATATATTCCTCTCCCGCTTTCTTCTTTTTTTGTTATTAAACCACTTTTTATTTACGAAAATTTTGTTTAGGTCTAGCCATTTTGTTTAAGGTAGGCTTCCAATGAAGTCGTAAAGTTGGGGAGTATTAATTTTGGGGGATAGAGAATTGTGTAAGCATTTTGGCGAACCGAAGTTCGCATACAAATTACCTTGCGTATGTTAAGAAGCATCGTTGTCTGGGTAGGTGTATTAAACGCGTGTCTGAAGGGAAGGTGTATTTGAATAGTCTTTTAGACGAATGAGGAACTATTTGAAACGTTTAGTTGCGTAAGTGAACCAATTGGGGTTCGATTGGCAAGAACGCTTAAATACCGTTCTTCAGTCCTTATTCATTCGTGATCTTGTTTCCGTTAAATACGAGCCCGTGTCACGAACGACTCGTTCATCAGTTCTTTTTCATTAGCAGTTATTGGGGTATCTTCAAGGTGTCCATAAAATCTTTAGACTATTTAAAAAATGTATTATAATTACAACTGAAGTTAGATACTTTTGAAATGTTTACATTCAATCAAGTAAATTGTAAAGTCCTTTTACAATAATTAATAAATTTCTATATGCGCCCCCATTTGTTTCTCGAAGGTTTTTTATCTAAGCAGAATTCAATTTCTGTTCAGATTCTTAACATAGCTGCACTAGTTTGCGCACAGGTGGGCCTCAAGGATTTACGATAGGGTTCAATTGGGGCTGCGAGGAGTGGGCACGATGGCTTTTACTTTCCAGATGAAACGTGCCAGCAATGTGCTATATCATAATCAAGAAAACGCGTAGGGTAATACAGGAGGGCACAATAAAGTTACGGAAGGGATTTCTTGGTTTTCTGTATGGCGGAGACTAAGGATTTAATGTGCGTTACATAAGGTTTCAATGAGAGTCGCGTAATGGATCAATGGGTATTGCAGTCAAGATAAAATATCACCTAGGTGTGCACCTCGTTATGGGTAGGGCTGTATCGATGCCACGGGAGGGATCAATATATGTTGAGTTATGGCACTGCTGGTGTTATGATCCAGATGAATGAAACAAGAGTTATGCTAATTCGCTGTTCGCATTGCTTCATGGGTTTTAAGGGACGGCTTAATGGGTGTTAAAGAAGGGCTCAATAGGTTTTACGTGCGGACATTCTAAAATTCATATGGCCGCGTCATACAGGCCCCTCTGAGGGCTATATAAGGAGCACCACGACCGAGACACCGGCAGAGGACTGGGCAGTCGTACTTAGAAAAATCCCGCTACTCTGAAGTTTATCACTGGTAAAGCAAGAAAATTTCATTCACATTTCCCTACGACGATTTAAGAAAGAGATTAATACACGGAGCCTCTAGTAGTCAACTTGTGTCTACCAACCTCCCCCGCGGCCCCCTCATAGGAGTAAGGGAGCTGAAGTGAACTGGACTGCCGTTCATTTAGTCTTGTTTCAACTATGTCGTTCTCTAAGATAGACATAATTGGGGGAGCCAAAGAAAGCAGGTTTGAGGAGTAACCCACTGAAGAATTCAGGGTCAAAGACACCCGGGCAATTGGCAGGAGTGCAACTTCAGGGGATGCCCCCCGCCCTCTACCTCGGGAGCCCAGCGACGACTATAGAGGGAAGTCACACCCGTCTCTAGGTATGCCGGATGCTGTTCTAAACCCCAAACGCTCGAATGGTTGGATACCCGGTTAGCGATGGTTGATTGCGCGCTAACCAACAAAAAGTCTGCCATACAATCACAGCTCGAGAGGGCCCCTTCCGGATTCACCCATTATCATTCATCCATCCCCATCCGGCAGTTCACATTCAGGACCTAACAGAAGAGAGCTCACCATTGAACACAATGCAGCATGAAAAATAATAAACGCAGATAAGGAACACACCGAGAAGTGAACCGCCCCCGAGGGGTCACCCCCGGGCAATAATCGACCAAAATGGGACCACCCGGATCCCGCTGCGCACCATTAACCGAAGCAACTGACCAAACACAGGTAGCGAAGGTGGCCTATTCTGAGGCGGAAACAAGAAAGACAAACCTCAAACTAGAAAATGAGAACTCAACGAAAAATTCTGACGTGCATCCTGTATGCTTAAGGTATTCTCTTTCTTGTAGTTTCGTAGACTTGGTCAAGTGATCAACCGCTTCCTTATGGGATGACGGAATATATATATATATATACATATATATATATATATATATATATATATATATATATATATATATATATATATATATATATATATATATATACATACGAGGAGTGGTCAATAAGTTTTGCGAATCGGTAGGGCAAAACAGAGGAAGGGGGATGGCTATTTGTGGGAGTGTTAGGACAAGTTAGGACAAGTCAGGACCTGCAGCCGCACGCTCCTGTCTCGTCTATTTAAGAAGCAGTAGCTGATCGCAGATCGTCAGTCACGAATATTTCAACAATGGAGAAGGTTGAGCACCGCACAGTGATCAAATTTTTGACCAAGGAAGGCAAGAATGCAAAAGAGATCCATGAAAGCATGGTTGCAGTGTACACCGACACCGCCCCTTTCTATGCAACCATTGCTCGCTGGAATAGGGAGTTTCGCCATGGTCGTAAGTCCCTTGAAGATGACCCCCGTCTAGGACCCATGTTAGAGGTGACAAAGAAGGATAATGTGGCCCGTGTGGAGAGGAGGATCCTCGAAAATCGACTAGCAGAGACCAAGGTCTCTGCGCAAGTGCATTGAAGTTGAGGGGAGCTATATTGAAAAATAATAAAACACTTTTCCTTATATCTTGTTTCCTTATATCCGAATTGCAAAACTTATTGATCGCCCCTCGTATAAGTGTGAACGGCACACCACTGGGTTTTGATTACGACGGAAGGGGCGTAACCAAAACGGTACACATTTTGAATAATTATTATCACTATCATAATTATTATGCACAAACCTAGATTGATTACCTCTAGGATATACGCCGACGGGCACGGAACGCGAATTTTCAAATTGCCCAATATTTACCGGCTGGTTGACACTAAGAGCACTTATATCGGGGAACTCACAATTATTACTAGTTTCACTGTTTATATTATAGCACTGTATCGACACTACTTCCAGTCAACTGAATATACCGGGCTACAGAGTTTTCACTAAGACCCTTTCTCGGGAGAGGTTTGACGGTGCTGCAGTTGCCATCAAAAAGAATCTCTCATTCAGAAAACTTCCCAGAACTGGACGAGTCATTTTTGGCAGTGGAGCTGCCCACACTAGTAGACAATCTCGTGATAGCGGCAGCATACCAACCACCTCGACGATCGTACCTGCCCCTCACTAACTTCTACACCTTGTTCGGCCACGGCAGAATGGTATTCTTTGGGAGAGACCTCAATGCAAGATGCCAAACGGCTTGCTATGGGAACACGAATAACAGAGGACATAACTTGGAAATGATTATGCGTCGAAAGAACATCCAGAGGATAGAACTGGATTTTACGACCAATATCACCTTTCGGGCAGCAACAAAGCCCCACATAATCATGACAAGTGACGGCCTCCCCTTCACTTACCATAGTGAGCCGGGCACAACAATACCCAGCAACACAATAGCTTCCAGTCCCTCTCCGCAAAAACTATGCTTCGACCAACTAGGAACGCTATAGGGAAATGCTAGGCAGATATGAACGAGCGGACCTAAGCGGAGCAATATTAGAAGAGATCGACGAGGAACTGGAGAGGATAATAGCCTGCATCATCGAGCCTGACCGATGATGTACCTATGAAAGGGTACAAAACTCCTCTACAACCCAGATGGACCGAGGAGATGAAAAAGATCGCTAGGGAACACAGGGAGGTGTGTAAAGAAATCAGAAGAGCAGGTACAAATCGGGAAAGCAGCTCGCTGCTACTTCGCTTGAGTGAAGAACTTAAGCAGGCTATAAACTAGCAACAGGCTGAAATCTGGGAGAGCTTGATAGTCAAAGTAGATAGCGAAGTGAGACCAGAAAAGTTCTGATGATTAGTACAGAAATTAAAAAGCCTACCAAGTAGAGAAAAGACCTGCATTAAGGAGGGCAATGATACTTGGAGGATCTGGCGGTTTTAGAAGAGAGATTCCGCACGTTTTGGAAGGAAATCTTATAAATTACACCGAGGGCTACAGAGGGCCCGAATTCGAACTTGAGGCGAGTGTTCCACAAGGTAGCTGTCAGAGTCCACTGCTGTACCTAGTGTACACATTAGCCTACCTTCTCCATTTGGAGAAGATGTGATGTATCTGCTGTTTGAAGATGACATCTCTCAAATCATCCGCAGTACTTATAAGAACGCTGGAGTTTAAGCAAGGGAGACAGCTACCGAAATCGAAAACATCAATCGATATGAAAGAAAGTGGAAGATTTAAACCAACCGCCGAACGTTCCGAATTCTTCCAGTAAACCGCCGGTTAATTGACGACGTCATAGTAAATGATGAAGTTTACCCTTACACCAAAGAGTGTAAAGTCCCAGGTCTGCGCATTACCTCAAAAGGGGTACAAGGCGCACATTGAAAACAGAATCTCCATAACCAAGAGAGATCTTGGGAAAATATATAGGTTCTAAAGCCTTAGCTCAAATAACATCAAAAAGTTGTACACTGCTCTGGTACGCTCAGCATTGGTGTACCCGGCAGTGGTCATGCAGGCCGCGAGTTCTTCAATCCCTGGGGCAAATGCAGAGACTGCAGAACAAAGCAGGGCTGCTGATAGCTGGAGCGCACCGGATGGACCATATTCTGCAGGCAGAACTGAACGCAAGAGCAGGACTGAAGCCATTAAATATGGAACTCCAGAGGCTAGGGAGAAAGACCTGGGACAAAATCGAAGAAGAAATACTCCAAAACATGGACACCGACATAGACATTCCAAGAATTCAAATTGGACGCACCACCAGGAGACCCCTACTCCCGAGTGGAAAAACATGCTCCTGAGAGAACTCAAATGGAATATTCACCTGATCACGACCAAAAAGAACAATAACAAATACAAGACAAGACCAAAATAAGCGAAATGGCTAACTACAATTAAAATACTAGACACCGAAAATGACAAAATGAACAATAATATTAAAAAGAGGCGAACTGCCCACGCCAATAAACAATTAAACAAGAACAAAAAGAGGCAAAGTGCCCACAATGAAAAACAAATAATAAAAGAACAAAAGAGGCAAAATGCTTACAAACAGGTACGATAGATAAATATAAATCAAATGAAACACAAAATAGAAATCTAAGGAGATAGCATATACTATAATTGAAAGGCCTGAATGCCATGACGGTGGAAATGGAAAAAGTTTATTTATACATTTATTTAAAAAAGAAAAACAAACAAAAATAAATAAATAGAAAAATAAAACAAAGACAAAATAAATAAAAATAAAGAAAGAAAATAAAAATAAACAACGAGAGAGAAAGAAAAAAATCAAATAAAAAACTGCAACATGGTCGCAAAGCGGCTAACCCCTCCACCAGTAAAATACTGATGGTACAGGAAGGGAAAAAAAGAGAGTAAGGAAAAGAAAGGAAAAGAACTCAAGAGATGCCGTTCACACCAGGGCAATACTCAACTTCTTGTTTACTTATATTTATCTAATACACATTTCAACAATTTATTGATCTCACCTCATCTCTCTCATCACCGTTAGAGATGTTTGAGGCCGTGCCCTACCCTTCCCTGCCCATCCTCCTCCTCCAGTGTTCCTCCTTTCTTCGTGTCCCCTCTCTGTTGTCTCTGCGTTCCGTTCTTTAACGTTCACAGGGTTCTTCGTTTTTCGGCTTCTCATAAAATTCGTTTTTGGTTTAGTTATGGTTCTTGTCGCATGCACCCTCTTCTACCCTGTCGATACTTGTCAGTAGTTTGGTGGAGAGGAGCCCCTCCCCCAAATTTAGGCTGTTGGATATATATATATATATATATATATATATATATATATATATATATATATATATATATATATATATATATATATATATATATGCAGGAAAGAAACTACAGTGTTAGGATCAATTTATTGGCGAAATCAGATTTCGACGAAGACATCTGTCATTTTCAATCGCTGGTAACCATGGAGGAGGTCTACGGCGAATCCTAGTTTCGCAAATAAATTGATCCTAGTACTGAGGTTTCTCTCCTGCATTTGCATGTACGTTAGTGTAACTTTTTGGATATATAAATAAGTTGATAAGAAAAATAAAGATACAGAAGACGCTCAAGTACATCCGATTTAATAAGTGGACAAAACAACGTTTTGGGCATATCGCTTATCTTCAGGTTCTAAAATGAAAAGGCAATTTATAAAGGGTAATTCCTAGAGGGAATAGGCTAAATTCTAATTGTAGACGCCAAAAGTGAATTAAAATAAGTTGAAGTAGTGGATTTAAAATGAAAAATGTTCAACATTAAACCTAATCGAATTAATATGCTAATGAGGAAGAATAAAAGAATTAAAAAATAAAAGTGGCAATTCAATAAAAAAAATTCATAAAAAACTATTCAAAGAAGAATATTATAAAAATAGTCAAGTCAAAACACTAAATGAAAAACAAACTAATTAAATTAATATATAATCATAAGTTTAAATATCTAAATGAAACTATTGCTTACCAGTTACAGTCTATTGATCTCATAAAGTGCAAAGTTTCATAGAGAAAATTAAAGTAGTTGTTTGGTTGGTTTACAAAGGGAGTATATTTAGTTGGATGGTAACTGGGTTGTTATAATTAGGAAATGAGAATGGGGCAGCTGCATTTTCAAGGTTAAGTTTTGAGGATTTCTTCTTTATGAGAAGAGATTACAAATTTCATGTAATGTAATCTTCATTATTATGGGCAATTACTTTGAAAGTATGTAGAGAGAATTCGGTATAACATTGAATAATAAAATTTTTAATAGCAGGTTTCCCTTCTAGAAAAAGGTTTTCCTATACAATGAAGGATTTCAATGAAGGAACAAACCTCTTTTAATAAGCGAACCAAAGTTGCCAAAGTAAATTGATCAAGGCAAAACATACCATGGTCTTCAACCAGTCTTTCTTGGATGCAAATTTGTTGAAGACAATGGTATGTTTCGCCTTGATCAATTTCCTTTAGCAACTTTGTGTTCTTCTTACTGTCTGTTTTAAGTCTATCTTGTAGATGGTAGATAACTTGCCCTATGCTCATATCTCTTTTTAATAAATGCGTTTGGTATAAACCAAACTTAAATTACTGAGCTTTTGATCTATTCGATCATCTTCGGAGCGTCTTTAGCTATTCTTTCCTCCTTAACCGATGAAGTATGGTGGAGTCTGAATCAGGTTCAAATAAAAAGAATAAAGAAAAAGAAAATAACGTATCTACTGTGAGTCCCGTGGGCGAATATGATAGTAAAAATAATAGATGTTGACGGCTGAAGGAAGTAAGAAGTTTGCAAAGAGATGCTAGCTGCCTGGAGGTCAGACTTATTTCTATCCATTATAGGTAGTTATAGCTAGAGTGATAAAGTTAGAAAATTTGTATTTGAGTGAGTGTCCCGCATTGCTGTGTTATTTTTTATTTATTTTATTTATTTATTTATTATTTTTGTATATGTATCTATTTTTAATATGTTTAGTAGCGTTTGTATTTATGAGGCGTTCAAACTGTTATTAGTAATTATTCTTACTAAAAACTGGTGATTGCATGAGAAAGTCGGCCGAAATCGATATTTCCCAAACACAAAATTCTGCGCTGAGGAGAACACAGTACCATTATTTACATAAGACACTCATACACACGGTATAATAAAGTGAGACAACATTTTTGATATACATTAACGTAAGAAATAGAAGCAACACGAACACGAGGTGAACTGCTGAACTCGACCGCCTATAAAGGCTTGAAAGCTCAGAAGTCCACACAGAATTAATAAAAAAATCTAAAAAGACAAGCACAATTATGAAGAACAAAGAATACAAAGAAGAACAAATAAAAACAAAGTGACATAAAAACACAAATTACAAACAGCAAAAAGGAAAAATAAAATAACATAGATAAGTAAATGCTTGCGATGCCCTCTGAACCGGCGCCAAACCCTCTCCCAACTTTAAACGACTATCTTCTACTACTATCCATATCCTCCACTATTGAGTACATCATTCCATTTCTGTTTGTTCCCTGAAAATGACGGACGATGGTCGAAAGACGTCTCGGAATAAAATGTGTCTTTTGTGAATGTTTTTTCGCGCCTACAAGACACAGACAAAAAATAAGGAGAATACAATTTAAAATCAATAACGCTGCCACTGCTGTGGACTTCAACATTGTATTTATACATATATATACTCATGAATGAATCAATAAAACAGCAAGGGAAGAGGAAAGAGAAGATAAACAAAATAATTTTTTTCGGAAAAGTTAATTTTCCTAAATGCAAAAAAATCCGTGCAGAGTTACGGATCGAATCAAGCACAGTGAGGCAAGTGAGCAACCTCTGCAGAAAAAATATATATATACTAACAGAAGTACCAGGCGTTACCAGGGTAAAAAAATTCGTTCTGAAATAAAGTAAGCCAGATTTGATCTTATTCTTTTTTTTTATTCTTCACAAACGATATTCTCATTCTATGAACTAAACTTAATGTTGTTCAGCAGCGCTACAGAACTTCTTGGTACACAATATTCTTAGTTTTTCCTAGTAAGTATATACAAACAGATTACTTTTTTTCCAATTCTAGAGCAAACAACATAGAGTTAACCAAAAGAAAAACAGGTTTCCTACAATTGCAACCCTGCCTCTTATAGAGTCTGACCCTGGGATTTGTTAATTGACATCGTAAAACTGTCACGGATTGTGAACTGTAGCCTTCTGAATATGAATGGCAAGTCTGACCCTAATGGATTTAAGGGTATCCCGTGAGCGAAGACTTCCTCTCCTTTATCACTTCCAGTAAGAATGGCTACCTCTAGAAAATGTGGCATCAAATTCTTTACTACCAGCCCAGTTCCATTGCAGAGTTTTGGTGGTTCCAAATTTAGCAACAATATTATTGGAGTTACTACCTGCAGCTCTAGTTGATGAGGAGGTAGGTGAGGAGGTTCTCAGGAGTTTAGGAACTCTGTGGGTTATTTGACTATTTAAGCAGGATCCAGAATTGTGTCAAATGATTTGTAAATTTGTAGACTTCCTGAGAGGGCCTGCAGTAACTGTTCATTGATTCTGCGGTCAGTGTTGTTCATTGGAGCTAATATAGCTCTTTCACACGGCCAGTCGTAGTTCTTATAGTTTATCTGAAGATTGGGGAATACCTTTGCCATGAGATCATCAACAGTATTAATCACTGAGCAGAGAGGAGATGTTTTTATTCCACCATTAGCATCAAGAGGTACCCTGCCATTTCCCAGTGTCAGAATGTTTGTGGCAAATTGTACTAACAGCTGATCACCAAAGAGCTGTGCTTTCATATTTGTGTTTGAAGACAGTGTTATAACATTCAGCGTGCATGGAAAAACAGGTTGCCTTTGCTTCCCACACGTGAAAAACAATGTAGGATAAAACTGACCTGTATATCGGGGGTCTAGATCCAGCTCATGTTCTCCCAGTGGCATATACTAACAGATTAGAGATACATACATATGTAAATATAGAAGCAATGGCTTCGCTGCGCTTGCTAACATCCCTTCGGGCTGTTGAAATCAGGCCTTTTTGGCCTTTAAAACCGCTTTTTCAACTATATTTCATTAGCTTTTTTTTTTACTATTTGTTTAGACGCCTCTTGAACGCCTTTTAAAGCAAAAAGAAACAAAAACATCTTTAAATACAATAAATACTTTATTTGTTAATTATTAGCCCACACCCTACAAAATTAATTCATTCTGAATTTCTTTATTCAAACAACTTCTTTCTTTTTACATCCGAAAATTCTTCTTCTTCAAATTCTTCTTCAAATTCAAATTCAAAATAAAATTAATATTATTATTCTCCTCCTGTTCCTATTCATCCTCTTACGTCTCTTCCATTTCGCTCTTTCTTTTTGTTTCCTTTTTCTTTCTCCTCTTCCTGCTGTCTTATTCTTTTCTTTTTTCTCTTTCTTGTCCATCTATTCCTTTCCTTCTCAACTCCTCACCTTTCTTATTCTCACCCTTCTTTTATTTTTTTCTTATCCTGTTCTTCAATCTTTTCTTCTCTTCCACCTATTTATTCTATGCTTCTTCTCCTCTATTTGCCCTTCTTCTTCTCCTCCTCCTTCTCCTCCTCCTTATCTACTTCTCTTCTTCTTCCAAACTTTTCTATTGAACTGAAATGCTCTTTCATTTGAATGAGTAGTTCATCGAATATGTCATGATATAATTAACTCTGCTACTGTACTTGTCCTTTGGGGAAATATTCTGTTTTCTTTTGCTTAATGCTTCACCACACCTTCTTGTAATCAAACTCCACGTATCTGCAAAATTCTCGTTTCTCATGTCTGTTATTTTGTTTACAGTGTTTTCAATGGTCATTGATATATTCACAATATACATGCATCTGGTTTGGAACACATCAAATAGATATTCAGAGAAAGGAAATAGAGCAGAAAATACTTGTAATAAAAAAAATTAAAAGATATCAAATGTATCGATGTCTGTCAGCAAGCCACGTGCGCTGTTTTTTTGTTTTTTTCGTCGAACTGTCTTAAATTTTCAAGAATATATTTAAAAAAGATCCATTAAACCATCTATATTGTGCTTAACCGTTCCAATTAGCCTAGAAGAATAGTTCCACCTTGTAGGAGCTAGTTTGGGGAAACGCTTTCCAACAACCTTGTCAAGCATTGATGTTCGCTTAGTTGGACTACTAAAAATGATGATAATCTTCCTAAAATTGCGAAAATATTATTTCATTAAGAAATTTCGTCAACAGCTTGGGATAAAACAAGGTTAAGTTTATGAGCGTAGCATTGAAAAAAGTTGCCTCGGGTACAACTTTTTTTATTTTGGCTTGAACTCCATTAAGTTCGCAAGCCATAGCAGCAGCACCGTCGTAAGATTGTGCAACAATTTTTTTTCCAACAGCCAGTTCTTGTAGTTGTCTAATCAATAAGTCAGAAATTGCTGCAGCACTTCTGCCAATACAGACATCATTGAGTCTTTCATAAATATCACCATGTTTATCTACATAACCTATAACAGTAGAAAGTTGTGAAAAACAGCTGACATCAGATGTTTCATCTAATCGAATGCCACGTATATGGGTTGATTAAGTTAATCCTTATTTTATTTAACAAAATTAAACTAATTGATTGAATTAAGTCATTTTTAATAGCAGATGATGTACCCTTAAAGACAGTTGCATTTTTTAAATGATTATCAATCAAGCTTTAAATCAAATTCTCTCATACAAATCGCTAACTCAATATAGCTACCTCTATTATTAGTGTTTACTTCCCTATTGTGACCTAAAAAGCATGTATTCCTAATTAAGCGTTTCAATATTTCTCTGTTCTTACTTACCTTCTCGTTATGTCTAAAAATGGCAGCTGATTTTTGTTTGTCAAGCAATAAATTCTAGATCTTTTTAAATCAACAAATGCGTTAATATGAGAACCACACTTTTGATGACGAGAAATAGCAGTGTGTAAATTATTTAAATCGTCATATCTACGATCAGCAGCATTCCACACAGATTTTTCCTTTGAAAATAACAAACACGACCAGCAGTACAATATTTGATTATTGCCGCATAACCATGGAACTTCAGTATATATCTTAGTGTTAAATTTTCGAGTAAATCCTTTATTTTCTTTACTTACCTGCAAATTTGGTATCGGTTCCATCATTTACAATGCGCTTTTTCTCATCAATCGTCTGTGTGCTAAACTTTTTCCCTTTTAATTCATCGGCTGTTATTATGGGCGCAAAAATGTGCAAACAATAAACACGGTTAACAATTAGTAGGCTTGTATAACTGGCCCTCAGTGCCCTCACTCCACAAAAGAGGTCAGATACTTCAGCCACTCAGCCTACCATCTGTGTGATTGCCAGATATTATCTGCGGCTGCATGCGTTTTCAAAATGCATGCATTCTGTATTATATCAATAATTTAAATGATAACAAAAAAATTATACACATTTATAAAATTATTGTAGCTGAGAAGTTAATATATATTTTTTACTTTTTTAGCATGTTTTTCAACATTTTAACTCATGCATTTTAACTACAAAAACTTGAAGAATCATACGTTATAGTCAGCGAAGGATTGTATGCAACAAACAACCTTCTTGTCTTAGGCAATAAAAACCACTATTCTGTACCCAGACACAAACTTTGAAAGCTAATATCTCGGCTGGTTTGCTGGTATACGCAACAAACAGTCATATAGTCTATGGCAATCATGACCATTTTTCTGTACTCAGAGAGAAATTTAAAAGCCGAGATAATCTCTGCTGACTTGAAGCCAGACTATGGGAAAATTATTCTTTGAATCTTATGAAAAAATGTTTGATTTCTCTGCAGTGTAAAAAGCTTACAAGTTACAACACGTGATTCAGGGAAACTTTGCATTCATGGAGGAATTGCCACTGTTATATATATATATATATATATATATATATATATATATATATATATATATATATATATATATATATATATATATATATATATAATTACAGTAGCGTACGTGTAACTATAGGGATAAAACCACAGTAATAAGACTAATTTTTTATGCGAAACCAGGTTTCGACGCAAACATCCGTCATCGTCAGTTGCTGGTGAACAAGTGAAATACAGAAGTTGCTTAACGTAAAAACATACAAATCAGTGGCGCTAATGTGGAAGATGCGAGAATGTAGCGGCATTTTTGAGAAATGGAAGTATGAATTTCTTGCTTATTAAGGTATTAATTAGTATTGAATACCTTAATAAGCAAGAAGTTCATACTTCCGTTTCTCAAAATTGCCGCTACATTCTCGCATTTTCCACCTTCGCGCCACTGATTTGTGTGTTTGTACGTTAAGGAACTTCTGTATTTCACTTGTTCACCAGCGACTGACCATGATACATGTTTCCGTCGAAACCTGGTTTCGCATATAAACTTAGTCCTA
This sequence comes from Ceratothoa steindachneri, assembly GCA_963969495.1. NCBI lineage: Eukaryota > Metazoa > Arthropoda > Malacostraca > Isopoda > Cymothoidae > Ceratothoa > Ceratothoa steindachneri. The sequence goes on along the minus strand of OZ018317.1, from coordinate 65,143,648 downwards.
ATACTGTGGTTTTATCTATATATATATTGGACTTGAGTTAGAAAATGAAAAGACATGAGACAAGAAACGATCTTTTAAAGGCAAGAGAAAAGGATATTAAAAGAAACAGTGATCAAGGAGAACAAAGGACAGTACAATGATGGCAATCATAACACTAGCTAAACATTTTAATTTTGTCTCTGCTACTTGAGTAAATGTTCTTGTAACTAACTATTTTCGAACATATCTGTGCTCAGATTTGTCCTAGCACGTAAGGTTCCTGAGTTATGCAACTAGGCTCTATGGCTCACTTTGTCACCTTAGATCAATTAATGATATAATTATTACGAGTTTGAGAAGAATGAGACGTTTCTGGGAAAAGATTTGAAATCATGGGACCCTCTTGGCATTATGTACGTCGTTATGCAGACCCAGACAAGATATGTATTACATATAAAAGAGGTAGTGCTCACCTAACTATAATTTTCTTCGAAAATGATGGAGACTCTTGCTCTTGCGCTTGTATGTGGATATAGGATCCTCCCGTTGTAAGAACCAGCAGTAGTCACTCATCATGTTTTCGTTGAAACGGCCTTGATATCTGCTTTCCATCATTGCGATATCTCGGTGGAAGCTTTCCCCATGTTCGTTATTAATATCACCCATATTAGATGGAAGGAAATCTAAATGCAAATGCAAGAAATGCATCTGAAGAGACATCCGACACCCCATTCGTTGATAGGATTTTAGCATGCTGTCCCTAGTTCTTCATAGTTTTCAGCCCTATAATTATCAAGGAAGTTCTGCACTACATGGACAAATAACTTCCATGCTGCCAACTCAAGTGTAGTTAGGTTATTTCTGGACTCCCTGTCACGTATCAATTCTCCGATCTCCAGCCCTATAAAAGTGCCAGCTCTAAGTTTAGCATCTGTTTTCTTTGCACCAAGTTTCTTTTTGAGATACTGGAATCCATCAGAATCATGGGCCATTGCTTTAACAAAATTCGTGGTAAGGCCAAGTTTGATATGAAGTGGTGTAAGGTAGATCTTCTGTGGATGTACCAAAGGCATGTGCTTCACATTGTATCTGCCAATTATGTGTTCTCCTCTTTCGGGCCACTTTTTGACAATCTAATGATTCCTGTTGTCACGGCTGTTCCATAGGCATAAGAAGCACATATTCTTTATATATCCTAGCTGCAGTCCAAGAAGTAAAGAAATTACCTCTAGATCACCACAGATATTCCACTTATGATGCGAGTGAATGAACACCTTCAAAAATAATTTTTATTGAGTCTTATGTCTCTATCATTCCAACAATAAGGGCGACAGGAATTAAAGGGTTTTGTTACCATTGTGTAGCAACAAAGAATAGTCTTTATTCATCAGGTAAATGCTCGTTTTCTAGCTGATTCATAAGGCCATTAACATCAATACAGAAACAAGCACCATCTTCTTCTTTATAGAAGGCAGATAAGGCCTCATGCCGTTTACGGAAAGTAAATATTTTTGCACCGTCCTCTAGAAGATTCCATTGCTGTAGTCTGGAGCCAAACTTTTCTGCGTTCTCCTTTGACAATGGCAAATTCCTTACTAAATCATTCAATCTTTCTTGATTTATCAACTGGATCTTCTTTTCCTTAGAATCATTCTCATACATTTCATCGTCATTGTTATCCTCCTCTTCAGGCGATGAATCATCTTCTTTAACTGCACTAACTGATAGAAGAACCTGTATTGGCATCTCAATATTATGCGCACTTGTTTTATAGCTGACTTACAATCTGGATATAAAGTTTTTGACTTGTTCTTATTTGAGAATCACACAATATTTGTCATACAAAAGTAGCAATCAAAAACATGATTTGTTGGCTGACGCCACACCATTTGTACAGCAAAAGGCATACATACCCTTCCGTTTGCTTTTTAACTACTGTGTGAGCCCCGTATAACACACAGTGCAAGATTTGTGAGGTGCCCAGGACTTGTCTTGGTCACCGACTTTACAACCAAAATTTATAGTTGTATGCAGTTTTCACTCATTTAGCTAAATTTTTCCGCTGGTTGCTTGTAATATATCCTCCACAGATATAACAAAAGTTGTCTGAGCTATTTATACATCCCTGCTGATTCATATTTTCAACTTAGTTTGTATATATCCTGTTATATACTTTTGTACAATCTTATTACATTTACAAACAAATAAATCTAAAAGAAAAATGCAATTAATCACTGTATGTAAATACCTTTTCAACACCGCTACTATAATGACTAAATTCGACAACGTGATAAAGCAGGAGTGTAACGCAGGGACCAAACACACACAACACATCCTCTCACTACGGTAGCCGAAGCAACACTGCCCATATGTGTAACTAAAGAGTGTGTGTGTAACTCAGGAACCTTACGTGCTAGAACAATTATGATTACAGATTCGGAATCAGTATACTCGATTTAGTATAAATCACAAGCTAATACCCAAGTAGCAAAATCATTTTTGCCTAGTGATAATGAGAAGACAGAAATAATGAAATGAGAAAAAAATGAATTGTCCTAACCTGGAATCGAAACCGGGTCTCTGATTGACGGGCAGATGCTCTACCATTAAGCTACCAGGCAATAGCAATTCAGACTCCCCCCTCCCAAAGTGTTACCCTATCAAACCCAGTATCTCGAGGAGAGAATCCTAGAGCTCAAGCTCGAGACAAAACTCCCACTGACTTGGGTGGTTCCGGCGATGAGACTCCAACTCAAGGAGCTGAAACTTCATTTGCAGTGCCACTTCAGCCATGCGGAGAAACTAATAAGAGAAAAAAAAGAAGAAAAACAATGACCTTAATGGAGCTCACCCCAGTGTAGAGGATTCGAGCGCTACTGGTGCGCAAGAGAAAGTGGAAAGAGAAGGAGAGAAAAGAGAAACAGAAGAAACGAAAAATGAAGATCAAAAAAGGGAAGAAAAAGAAGAAAAACAAGGGAAACACGGAGACGAAAGAGAAAAGAGATAAGTCTTTGGCGAAAGAAACGAGTGCAGACAAATGTGCGAGGGTCAACCTTATTGGGGACTCTCAAGCACGGGACCTGCAACCCATGCTAGCAGCACGCCTTCGCACGAGTGTGAAGGTAAGTTGCCTACCAGGAAGGAAAAATCAGCAGATTAGAGTAGAGGCAGTGAAATCTCAGATTTCTGAGAACTCAGTCGCTGCCCTAATGGTAAGTGGCAACGACCTCTACCTCAGAAGAAGAAGGATAGGCCCCACAGAAATGATTTTCAACACAGTTATGGGTGCTGTGGACGACTGTGGGCTGAAAACACGCAGACGTGTAGTAGGCGGAATGCTCCCGAGAAGAGGTCAACCCGGACCGCTCACTCGAGGAACGTCTCCCTTAATCGACGCCTCGGAGATTTGTGTACAGCGGAGGGGGTCCTTTTTGTGGACCCTTACCGCACCTTCTATGGTAGAAAGGATATCTACCAAGGGAATGGAGTACATCTTTCCTTTAAAGAAAAGGCTGTACTATGCAACATGATACAAGATGTCGTGGAACGGACCCTAAATAGTGTCAGGCCTAGAGTGAAGGCAGACGTACGCCAGTACGCCCATGTCACTCCTAGAACGACCTTCTCGGAGGTCGCAATGAGGGAAGCTACCAAACAAATAAATAAGCCAGGCAACGGAAGAGCGTAGGGAGTCCTACACTCTGGGACTCCCTCAAAGTTCCTCTGTTCAATGCGAGGTCAATCAGGAACAAGTTTCTTGAGCTCTGTTGCCTCATAGCAACAGAAGAACCTGAGATGGTGGCCATAACGGAGTGGTGGATAAAAACCTCAAGCCGAGATTTTGAAGGTGAATTCATGATTCCCGCTTACCAGCTCTTCCTGAAAGATAGGCCAGACAGAGAGGGTGGTGGTGTGATGTTGTATGTCAAGGATACTTTCAACTCGACGGATTGCAACATCGTATCCGATAATGAACTACTAGGTGTTGACCTAGAGATAGGTCCTGCCAGATACAAGACCCTGGTGCTTTACAGACCCCCTGCCCAACTCTTAGAACAGACAGGAGTCTGTACCAGCTATTGGGCAAACTTGTAAAAGACAGAGTGTGTATCACCATGGGTGACTTCAATACCCATGTTGACTGGGAAACCAGAGAACCCCGTAGTGAGAACGCACTACTCCTGGAGTTCGCGAACAACGAGTTCCTGACTCAATGGGTGAGAGAGCCAACGAGAGGAGACAATATCCTCGACTTGGTTTTCACCTCTGAGGATGACATCGTTGAGGACCTCTCTGTTGGCAAAGAGCTCGGTGGCAATGACCACCGAATAATTAGATTTGTAGTCAAAGTCCCGAAGGCAGGGCGTGCAACTAGTAAATCGAGGAAACTTGATTTGAGAGGAGCAGACTTTGCAGGTCTTCGTGCTGGACTGACTGATGCGAGGTTAGAAGTGTGCGAGGATGTTGAAGACTCGTTGAACAGTTTCAAAATCACATTAATGAGTCTTTAATCGCGTTTTATCCATCTGAAATGCCCCTGTCAGTCTTCTATTCAACCAAAGTGGTTTAATCGAGAAATCGGCCAACAACTTAGGGAGAAGAGAAATGTGTACCGGCAATCGAAGATCTCGGGTGACTTTGACGAATACCGGAGGCTAACCAGGAGGTTCAAGTCCAGCATAAGGGCGGCTAGGCCGTCTGAAGAACTCCGAGTAGGGAGACTTTGTAAAGAGAATCCCAAGGAGTTCTTTGGATATGTAAACAGCTGTAAACCAATCCGTCAAACGATTGGCCCTTTGGGGAATGAGGAGGGGACATTAAAACACTCAGATGCCGAAAATGCTAACCTCCTCAACGACTACTTCTCTTCACTGTTTACTAAAGAGTGTGGTCCCATCCCCCAGCCAACGGATTCCTACTCGGGGGAAAAGCTGAAAGATATGGACTTCACCGAAGGAGAAATAGAAAAGAAGATCACTGACCTAATGCCGAATAAGTCACCTGGCCCCAGATGGGTTTCTACCTAAGGTGTTGAAAGAAGTGCGCGATTAAGTGTCACGAAACCTAAACGCAATCTTCAACATGTCAATTTGGACCGAATGCGTTCCTAGAGACTGGCGTGAAGCTGGTGTGACCCCTATCTTAACGAAAGGAGACCGTAGCCAACCGTCGAACTACTTTGTATAGGTTCAGTCTGATTTAAATAGTCGGTAAACTCATGGAAAGCATCATGGTGGACAAAATGACGTCGCACTTGGATTCAAACCTGCTACTGAGGAGTTCCCAGCACGGATTCCGACGGCAACGGTCATGCCTGACGAACCTTGTGGAATTCTTCCAATTTGTCTTCAGTGGGCACGATCGGGACAAGGCGGTGGATGTGGTCTACTTAGACTTTCAGGAAGCCTTTGGTAAGGTACCACACCGACGCCTTCTCCGGAAAATGCGAGCGCTGGGCATAGGCGGAAAAGTATCAGGCTGGATAGAGAACTGGCTAAATGGCAGACGGCAATGGGTCGTGGTGAATGGACAGGCTTCTGAGTGGGTGCCCGTTACTAGCGGGGTGCCTCAAGGTTCTTTCCTGGGACCACAACTATTCATCATCTACGTCAACGACATGGACGGTGACATGGTTGCCATGATTTCTAAATTTACCGACGATACCAAGCTTGGTATGAACGTTGCAGAGGATGGTAATACTGCCCGCCTGCAAGATGATCTTCGGAAGATTGGGGAGTGGTCTGATACTTGGCAAATGCCTTTCAACGTGAACCTATACAAAGTGATGCATATCGGCCACCGAAAACCCCATTACTGTATATCCTTAAGGGCACTGCTCTTGAATACACTAATGCTGGTAAGGACTTGGGTGTAACTATCATCAGTGACCTCAAGTTCTCGAAACAGTGTATTGAGGTGGAGAAGAAAGCCAAAAGGATGTTAGGCTATATAAAGCGAAAGTTTGGATATCGGATCAAGGAGATAGCACTCTGTCTGTAAAACTCCCTCGTCCGACAGCACACGGAGTATATGTGTACAATTTTGGAGTCCTTCGTTTAGAAAGGACATCTCAAAATTGGAACGCGTCCAAGCCAGGGCAACCAAACTGAGTCCCTGCATCAGACATAAAAGTTATAAAAATAGATTAAGGAAATTAGATCTGTTTTCGTTTCAAACCCGTAGACTGCGTGGTCTGCTCATCAATTTTTCAAAATAATTCGAGGGTTCGACAATGTTGACTACAGGGATATTTTCAGCCTTAATGAGAGCAGAACAAGAAATCACGGCTTAAAACTTGAGCTGAAGCGTTACAACCGTACAGTATCTGCGGTAGCTGAAACGCACTTCCGATGGAGGTTGTCAACAGCAATTCTGTTGACAGTTTAAGATACGACTAGACAAATTCTTGAAAAGTGGCCGTTTAGGGAGGACGTAAGGCAATTGAACGGGGATGTGCCCGCTCGACAGCTAGTCTAAAGGTACCCTCATTGAATGGACCGTAAGGTCTTCTAGGGTACTTATTTTCCTTGTTACTCCTTGTTACTACCCAGGTTAGAATAAACTTCCAAGGGATTTTTATACCATATCCATAACACGATCACAATTTAAAGGCTCATTTTCCTAATCACATACAACGAAAGAGCAAGTACAGCTTCTGCGAGTAGTAAAAATTACTACAAGATAATTCACTTTTATATATAACGATATATTTAAAAAATATGAACGAAAAATAAAGGGGATTCTGAAAAATGAAATGCTGAAACAAATTAAAAATAGGACGAAACAATATGGAACGCAAACACTCGTGTGCGGTCAGCCTTTAAGAAAATGGTCATATAATTAAGTATACTTAAGGGACTTATATTACATAAACTACAGTCTACTATCTTATCACACTTGTATATAGGGATTATTTTCGTATGTCTATTTCAGCTTGCGTGAAATATCAACCGTAAAATAAAAGTCATAAAAGGCTTGTTAATAAACCGAGATCCTTAATCCCTTACATCCAATAGCTCAAGTAGGCGTCTCTGTTTATATGAATTTTGTAGACTTGTATGCAAAAACGTGTGCGTATATACACACTAGAAAAACCTACAAACTCTAAGTGAGGCCCCCCCCCCATTGACCATCAGAAAACAACCCCTGGCGGAGCGAAACTGTAAACGTGACTGTTAATTCGCAATTAATAATTATCTATTCTGTTGAAGATGGAGTTAATTAAAGAGTTGGAAATTCCAAGGAATGAATTTTTGTTTGGTTGTAACGGATGCAGCTCAACACATAGAGCCAGCCGTAGACATACAAACAACTGTTTCTATATTTAAGGGAAAGGGACGCCAAGTAGAATATCCCCTTCATTTGTTTCAGGAATTACTTCCCTCTCTATGTCTCCTAAGTATAACTCCACGTGAAGTAATCTCTGAATCTAAAGAGAAAAATAAAAGAAGAAAAAATTTGAATATCTGGCAACCGCCTCACAGGTGCAGTTAATTAAGTTGGGCGCTAAAAACTTTTACCTCGCCGAGGAAGCGTTAATCTCTGTTGTCGGGAAACTGCTAGCCGAAAGTTTTCCATCCACATCGTAAAGGCCATTAAGACTTGGGTCAGGCGACAGATGCTAATCCATCTGGCCGCAGGAAGTGGTCAGCCAGTCGTCTGAATTTGACAACGAGGAGAAACAAAAAAAATGGCCGTCATATAAATATCTTGGGTTTTCGAATATCGGCAGATTAAGTTTGAGAACCCGTCGCATTCGGTTCAGATCGTGTGTCTATTTCCCCAAGTTCCTGGTAGTTCGCTTATACCATCGAGGTTGGATCTCACCAGGCAGATCCATCTCTTTTGTGAAGGCTTACTCTGATCAGAGCAAGCCTCGAATCGTTTCATCCCCGAAGGATTGGCCGGGATTCCTTTCGTCTCATCTAGACCCCCCTCCCCCTCAAGGATTTCCAGTTTCCCGTGTGAGATTTTGCGCCGAGCCGCATCAGAGTCCCGATTTTGGGAGGTTGCACTTCTCTCGAGCAGAGGTGCCATCGTCCGTCTCCAAGGAGGATCGTCAACTCGTCTTCTGGCCGCCTCCTTCATCCTCATTATCATCAGGATATTCGGCCGAGAATCACGACCATTTTTCCTTTCCATTTCCACGCACCTACTCGCTAAAGGATTCCCCTTCCTCGAGGTGATCCCCTTTAAGGTAAAACGACCCTTGCTTGTATCTCCCGTTAATGAAACCACTTTCCGACATATAAATATTCCCTCTGTATAACTGATTTATAGTATCCCATTTAAAAGCTGATTAACGAGTAATTAACATTACCCGATTGCCAATTAATCTATATTCTGCTAGTATTGTCCGTATCTACATTACCTATATTTCCCGTATGTATATATATGTTAACTAGTGACTTATTATAATTATATTTGGGGTTTTGGTTCATTAAATATATCTTTAAACTGCAACTTGGTAAACTTATTAGACGCTACCGGCCCCTGTAGTAAAATCGCACTCTTACACCTACCTCGTAATCAACGGATCACCTTTACGAAGTGAACGTACTTGTACGTAGCGAAGGACTCGTACTTACATTAGAGGATATATGTGTATATAACTGTATATATACATATTCTCGTGACTTTTATCTCTTTCCTCCCAATCAATAGATACATATATGTGTATATAGACGTATTATCTAGGCAGGTGACCTATTCCTCGACACTATATAATATTTAATATCACGCGTGTTGATCGCCTGCCTACTACACTACTACCTAATAAATAATTGCGCCAAGAAAATAATTTTATACAAATATCTCGGTATTGTTATCCCTCACGGCAAAGCAACAAAAAATAAGAACTAGCCCAGGCCTGAAACATCTCTGTGGGCATTGTGTGAACAAACAATGCATTTCACAAGTGTCTGAATGATTTGGATTTCTATAAATAGAAATACGTATAACTACATGATTATATAACAACTAAACCATACATGAAGATCATATTCTATTCTTCAATTGCGAATATAATAATTAATGGTTTCAAGTTGTTTTTAGTCGCGTGCAACTCTATATCTCACTATGGTGGTCGGTCCTCGTTTTTCTTTATTTTGTTTTGGTAATAACATTGTAACTATTAAGCCGATTCTAACGAAATTTTAAACACTTATGTTGTTTTACATTCTCTTTCGAATGATAGGATATTCCGTGAATTATTGAAAGTTTTGAAGGTCGTAAGGTCATAAATCAGAATAAGTGAGAGCACACGACATTTTGGTCAGCAGACCTTGTTTTTTTATCTCCGTTTGTTTCTTACTGTCATTTTAGGTTTAGTTATATCAAGGCTATGTGCATCTAACCAACTTTCATGGGACTTGGTCCGAAAGAAGATTTGGTCAGGTTTTTCCGATATGATTTGCCATCAATTATCACTATCAACGGCTTATCTCAATGGAAAATTGGAGCTCAACGTGAAATTGACAAAATGTCTATAGAACACATGGTCGCTCTCTCGTATCACCCATCGTGCGCTCTTCCTATTTACTAATACCCATTGTGAGCCCTCTTATGATAACTATTGAGGGTTTCATGAACCAAAACACCGTTTTTGTTATTTTGTTCACAAAAAGAATTGGGGTATTAATTTGAGGGAAGAATCTTTTCAAAATAAAAGCAATCATTTAGAAATCCTATTTCAGAGAGTTAACAAATATAGTAGTGTCTTTGGAACATTTATAGTAGGTTGAATGGGGTCAATGTTCTTATCCCCAAACGTTATAGGACTTTATCATACACGTCAGGGGTAAATGAATTGCATATAAAATATTTTTTTAGAAAAACAAATTCACTATGCATACAAAAATAAGTAGAACTGAGAGTAAAACTTCTATGTAGTAGCGTTTTATAGTAGATATTTTGCATTTCAAGCTTCCAAAATTAAGTAACTTAAAATTACTTTATTCATTCAGAATATGGTCATTGTTTCACTTTAATGATCGCCACCTTAAAGAGTTGATTCGCCGCTGCATCTAACGTAACGTTGTATCATAATATTATGCGATGCCGTGAGCTTTGTCGGTGAAACTAAAAGTTTACTGCATAGTCGTCTCCCACAGCAAATGGGTGTCTTTGTAAGAAAAACAATGTAAGATAGAATGAGGAACTCCAAAAACCCTTAAAAATGAACACTTCGAAGTGTTTTATGAAAACTTATAATGGGCCCAGGTCGAAACAAAATAACATTTGATGTAAGGGAATTCGAATGGATAAATTCTCTAAAAACAGCACTGTTCCGGTATCGTAAATATCTCTCTTTTGCGAAAAGTCAGAAAAGACAGTGGTCAAATGACCGGGGGGTTTTTGTTGTTCCTAAACTGGTGTGATCTGAGCAAGCGAAGCAATACTAAAGTTAATAAATATACAAACTACAAAATAATAACGAGAGCCTAAAGCAACTACCAGATCCCTTAAATAAATGTGGAGAGCTCTTATTAGGGAGTTAAGAGCGATAAACTCTTAAATCGCTCTCCTAAATTTCAACGTTTGGCCCGAAAAGCAATTAGTAAATTTTATATAAACCGTTAAAATTACTTTGTTGAGGATTCAAAAGAGAATTTGTGATTTGAGCACAAAAATGAGATCCTTAATATAATGGCTTTGTTTTATTTCGGTAAAATATATCTTTAATTAAAGAGAAACCATATATACGAGTAATACACCAAACGCCAAAAAACTTCTACTTTAATCTATTAAACGCTCTAAATATAATATAAACTTATTTTATCGAAGAAATATAAAAGAAAACTATCTTATTAATTACTTATATTATTATATAACAATTGTAAAATTCTATAATAACTTAAACATTTTAAAATAAATGAATGTAAATAGAATGTACAAAAATTAATGCCATATCTAATTTATTATTTACCACCGTGTTGTTGGACCGTTTACATAAAAGGGAAATTGGAAAGTGTCTCAGGATAAAGAGATAAACTACTGAGGAGTAGTATAAATGAAGAGATAAAGTACTGAAGATTAATAAAGATAAAGAGAGTAACATATGAAGAAATGGCAACACCAGAAGACGTCGCGAAGATCAACACTTCGCGACATAGAGAGAGTACCGATATAAGAAGAGATACCAACATTCCGCCTTCGAAGAATACAGAATCTACAGAAGAAGAGCAGATCACCAGTTATGGGGTCCTCCTTTCCGAAGGAGGTTGACGCATCCATAACTGCTGACCTTACATGAAACGATGATGATTAAGAAGAAAATGGATTTGCAAGAGAGCAACAAGATGCTCGCTTTACAAACCAAGAAGAAGACTTTAAGAATTCCATCACCATCAAGGTTTCCGACTTAAATGAAGCAGCCGTTAAGGGGGCAAGGGGAGTAAAGTAATAGATTTTGGCTGCCTTGCTGCCCGAGACGGTGGATCGACTTTTACATTTGATCACCACCTTCCCGCTACTTTCCTAAGAACGAAAATCATTGGGCTCTGTGAGACTCTGAAGCAAGAATCATTCAAGAAGCTCACTTCTCACCGGTCAACCATCAACCAACCTGGAAGAGCTACGAAGAACAGCTACAATTATGTGAGGACCTAACGCAGAACAGGTTTGTCCAGTCTCTACAAATGAACACCCACGCATCATCACGCTCAAAAGGGCTCAACACTGGATCACGATGAAATAATCGTTGTTCCTAATATTAATAATAGTGTAAAAGGTCCCAGTGTAAATTCAGTGTCTATTTACTTTTAATAGTGTAAATAGTGCAAAATCTAGTGCCTGGTTATGTGAACAATATTATTTTTGTACCAGATTTTGAGCCTAAAAATCGGTCTTATCATTAATTTTATATTTAATTCCGTATTCCTAAGCTCTGCTTAGAGAGAATTCATGCGGTGCATACACACACACACACACACACACACACACACACACACACACACACATATACACAGATGACCTCACTTTGGCTTTAAATTGACTACATTCTAAAAATGATTTTATCCAAACCAGAAACTTAAGTAGCATCTTACCTTGAACCCGGCAATACTCGAGAAGCACGCCAAAGGCCTCTTATATATACAATACGGAAGGAAGTTGGTGTTGTTGAGGGCGTTGAGTTTATTTGCTTGTGGGGGAATCCCACGTGGAATTTCTTTTCCAGCACAGAAGTTCCATGCGCTAGAAGAAGGTCTGTTAGCCTAACCCCCCACCCCCCCTTACACAAGCGGTAGCCTCGAACCGCGTCCACCACGGTCTACCTTTACACGGGTTAGAATCTCCTCGGCAAGAAGATTCGAGGGCATTCGAGAGTAGAGGTGTTTCCCACTAACCCCCTTCCCCCGCGGGGAGAGCCTTGGACATATATATTGCTCGTCCTTCATGAGGCAGACACAGAGTTGAGAAGTCTTACCCAAACCCAAAAAGATTCCCCTAGTTCCAAGTCAGACGCTAACAACAAAGCAAAGTGACGGCTGAACTATTTGTGGTTCGGAATTAGCCCCAGCCAATGAGATAATTCCATTTAAAGATCGCTACCGAGCCAATTTCCGAATTCACTCATCAACTCCTGTGGAGGCACTCTACGTTCGCCCCTCATTTTCGGGTGGCCGAAATAATCTCCCATGGACCAGGCGTTACCGCCCCCCCTCCCTTTTTGTATAACCGTCATCACTTTAACTTCCGTAAAGCCTTACCCCGACTCTCACCCGGAATCCTCCGTAAGCCAACCCCTCTCCCCCCATTTGAATAGTCTCCTCCTGTAATACCTTAAATTTTAACTTCATAGTCTGATTCATAACTACAATTCCCTCCCTTGTTTACCAGTGTAATTTTGCCCATTAATTCATCTGATGTAATTTTGCCCATCAATTCTCTTATTATTTTATGTAAATAAAATTATATTTTTGTACATGCCTCTTTAAATAACCTTGAGCTTTGCCATTGCCCATATTATACCTGACCTCGTTGCACTCTTATCTCGCTATTCCGCCCGTCTAAACTCATGGTGTTCCGTCCCTTTGTCGGTTCAACTTTAAGTTATTGGTCCCTCCCCCTTATATATAATATGGTATTGATGTAATGTAATGTCATAACACGACATGTATATTTATTAATATACATATTATATAATTTTGGTCTCAAGTATGTTTGGGGGTTTTACGAACCCGTGTTATTTTGATTTCGACATTAGAAGTTCCCTTGTCATTCACGTATATCCCTTTTATTTAAATTTTTGCATTGTACTGGCAGAAGGCAAGTACAAGTTAATTAAAGAGCCGTGGAACGTAATCTATTTGGATTTGGTGTTGGACCCCAGGTAATTATTTTTTTTTTATTATTGTGTTTGAATTTTGGAGACTCTCCTGGTTATTAATCCAAAAGAGTTAAGGTCGTTGGTGTCCTAATTCCGGAAGGATCATTTTAATTTTTTTTTCCCGCTTAGAAACAGCAGAGGTAGGTAGTTGTATCTTCTTTTTTTGTGAACAAGGCCTTCACGAATATTCAAGTATTCGTTTCGCGTGGGTAGTGTCCTAGCTCGTTCTCGTATCAGTGTTCCCTCAGTTAACTACGTAACAATGTCATCGTGCTAAAAATTCAAGAGCCAGGGTGAAATGTTAGGTCTTTTGGGCAAGGACCTGCTAAATTCCGTACAGGAAGAAGAGAGGAACGAACGGGCAGAGCGAAGGGAAGAGAAACTAAGAAAAATGGAGGAGAAAAAACTGAAAACGGAGATGGAGAACAAACTGAAGATGGAGATGGAAATTGAGAAGAAGAAAATGGAGATGGAGAAGACCAAAATGGAGATTGAAGAACGTGAACAAATTAGGCGGCCTGAACTGGTAATGAGCCGAAATCAAATGGATTCTCAGTCCATCGGTTCCCGGGCTGAAATTCCCCAAACTCCTTCAGTCAACCTTGCCGCTTTTAATGATGGGGAGGACTTTGGGTCACTTTTGATCCATTTTGAGAGAATCTTTTAGACCAATAAATGGGATCTCGAAAAGGATGGCGTCCTTCGCTTACTTCCCCTCCTAAATGCCCAGTTAAGGGATATCTTCGTATCCTTTCCTCCGGAAGCAACTTTGGACTATTCTACGTTAAAGTCCGAATTGTTAGCCGCTGTTCATACGAATAGCGAATAGCGAATTCTACTACTCCCGATTCCGCCAGGAAAGGATCCGTCCTGGTCAAACATTTCAGCAACACAGCTACATCCTCCAAAGACACCTTCAGTGTTGGCTGGATGCGTGCAAGATTCCCCAGATCTACGAGTCCCTTCTGGACTTCTTCCTTAGGGATCAGCTTTTAGCTGCCGTGGCTCCCGAAATTAGCGCCTTCATTAAGGATAAACGTTGTACCACTTTCAAGGACTGTTTGGAAGAGGCCGATGTCTACGCGGGTAGTCACGATTTATACCCTAAGGATGTTAAAAAGGCTCTCCAATCACCTCGTAAAACTAGATTTTTTTATGGTCCTAAGACCTCCCCTAAATTGGTTCCAAGATTTACCAGAGTTCCTAGTCCTTCGAAGCCAAGAAACTTCCATCCATCTGAACACCGAGACGTTAAGCCCCTAGTTTCTTCTCTCCCAGGTGTGCCGTACCAAAAGAACCCGATCGTCTGCTACACCTGCGGAGTTCCTGGCCATTACCGCACGAACTGTCCTCAAAACTCCCGATTCGCAAACTCTCAGTCCCACCAAGTGCACCAAATCTGGGCCACCCGTGATCCTCCTCCATAGCGCTAGGAGACTCCCGATCCTCCCTCGCCCGCCAAAGTCCCGGTTCATCAGGTAAACTTTCTCTTTAACGAGAACAACCCTGGTGGATTGAAGTTCGAGAACGGAACTGTGAACGGTCGCCGAGTATCCACCCTCGTTCGTGAAACCAGGTGCATCCGTATTATAGTGTCTGAGGACCTACTCCCCCCTGTTGGGTCCAAACACAAGAAATTTGCAGGGGGCCACGACTACCTTCGCCTGGCCAGTCGTTTCCCAGTAATTCGTTGTCACATCGAGTGTGACTATATGTGCGGTTGGGCCGAGGTGGTATCGGCCCCAATCCAGTTTTGCTCCGTTTTGTTCGGTTAGAACACCGTAATCCACGACCATCCCGTGGCCCAGCCCGTGATTACCCGTACACAGGCAGCCCTGCAATCCCGTGCACCTGTTCCCCTGGAAATCCTTATCGACCCGGAGTTCCAAGCCCGTGGGAGCGACAAGTTTGCCCGCTCCCAGAAGTAGTGGCCAACTCTCCTCCCATTTTGGGAGAAAACTAAAGCCCTTGAGCGTGAGTCCACCCGAGATAACAAATGACTGTCGTATCTCGTGAAGAAGGACTTATTGAGAGGTATAAAACCTACTTTGATCTTAAGTCACGAGAACGAAAATTCAAGCCTGGTGCGGAGGCACTGGTGCCCCTTCTCACGGGAAGCAACAAACTCCTTAGCCAGTGAAAGGGACCCTACCCGTCCTAGAGGCTAGAGGACCCATAGATTACCTCATCCATACTCCGGCAGGAGCAAAGGTTTTCCCCGTGAATTGTATATATTATCTCATTAATGTTCCTAATTATGATTTTTGGGGGCGGTCCACTAAATTGTTTAGGCTTTAGTCCCATAATTATGCATCCATTTAATTGTATGCTTTTTTTGGTTCCACTGAAATGTGACCAATGTTCTCCTGTGATTTTTTTTTTTGTTTAAAATTGTACTAGTTAAATTCTCTAGAATTGATTTGTTTAAGGCTTATGTCCGTAAATTCCCCGCTGAGCTCAGATTTACGTTTTTTTTTTGTGTGTGTTCACCGGTCATAGGAGGTCAGAATTTCCCTAGACCCTTGATAATTTTAGTTTGACGGGTGGGTTAATCCTCTCCTACGCAACTGCTCAGTAAAGCATCATCTTTCGGTTGGGAGATGTGTAGGGGAATCCCACGTGGAATTTCTTTTCCAGCACGGAAGTTCCATGCGCTGGAGAAGGTTCTGTTAGGCTTAAATTAGTAAGCCTACACCTCCACCCTTCCACAAGCGGTAGCCGCGAACCGCGTCCACCACGGTCTACCTTTACACAGGTTAGAATCTCCTCGGCAAGAAGATTCGAGGCCATTCGAGAGTAGAGTTGTTTCCTACTAACTCCTTCCCCCCCCCCCTCCGCCGCCGGGAGAGCCTCGGACATATATAGTGCTGGTCCTTCATGAGGCAGACACAGAGTAGAGAAGTCTTGCCCAAACCCGAGAAGATTCCCCTAGTTCCAAGTTAGGTGCTAACAACAATGCAAAGTGACGCCTTAACTATTTGTGTATTGGAATTAGCCCCAGCCACTGAAGTAATTCCATTTAAAGATCGCTACCGAGCGATTTTTCCGACTTCACTCATCAACTCCTGTTGAGGCCCTCTACGTTCGCCCCTCATTTTCGGGTGGCCGAAATACTCTCCCCTGGACCAGACGTTACCCCCCCCCCCATCCTTTTTTGGAGAACCGTCATCACTTTAACTTCCCGCTCAGAAGATCCAACTGGCCTTGCCTCCCGTGCAGAAGTCATCCGTGAAGCCTTACCCCGACTCTTACCCGGAATCCTCCGTAAGCCAACCCCTCTTCCCCCATTTGAATAGTCTCCCCCTGTAATACCTTAAATTTTAACTTCATAGTCTGCTTCATAACTACAATTCCCCCCCTCGTTTACCGGTATAATTTTGCCCATTAATTCATCTGATGTAATTTGGCCCATCAATTCTCTCATTATTTTTATGTAAATAAAATTATATTTTTGTACATGCCTCTTTAAATAACCTTGAGCTTTGCCATTGCCAATATTTTACTGACCTCGTTGCACTCTTATCTCGCTATTTCGCCCATCTAAACTCATGGTGTTCCGTCCCTTTGTCGGTTCGCCTTTAAGTTATTTTTCCCTCCCCCATATATATAATATGGTATTTATGTAATGTAATTTCATACCACGACAATTCTGCTTTAGTTAAATTTGTTTAGGTGAGGGGTAGTAGTGGTGGCAGTTGCGTGTGGAGGGGGGGGGGTACATTAAGTTAAATGAAGCTTGCTCTCCAAGAATGATTTACTCATCACGGTTTAATGCATGAATATCCCATTTATGTTCTGGCAATCGAACGAAATTTTTCGTCACATCTGCAATGTCGTCTTCTTTCTCGCCTTTTGTATATAGGTGTTCACTTTAGGATTTGTTTTGTTCATCTTATGTCTTTTCTACTAGAACATTGCTCTGCTAATTTTCGCCGCAGAACATTAATTTTTACATTATCAGTCGCCTGTGCTTGTGTTTTATCCATGTGTTTATTTTTTTCGGAGCAATTTCTTCCTAACATTTTTTGTTCCAGAGTTAAGGTAGGGCTGAAGATTGTTCTTACTTCACCAAAAATAGGAAAAATAATTTTGTAAAATAAGAGAAGTCAGAATTATTTATCAAATTTCGAGAAGGTAGATAATGCCATTAAAGAATGGTGCTACTAAACATATAGCTAGACTTTCCTTCTTCTCTCTAGCCTAATGTTGTTCTTCTACTTAGTTCCTTCCCGTGGTCCCATTAGGGTTCACAAGCTGTCCTAAGTAAGTATGTGTATTCTTTCGCCTGCTCTAAAATTTGTATAATTGCTCTCCTTTCGACAGAGGTTCTGTCTGCTCGGAGCACTTTCGTCCTTTTATGAGCCTTAGTCGAGTGCAAGTGTATACGGTGTGGTCCCTCCCTGCTGCTAGGGCCGAAAGCCGAATGGTTAGGGCAATGATAAGGTACGGGGTGTGCTGGACGGTCGACTTTGCTCACCTTTCTCCAGTATACATATAAGGTGCTACGCCAGTACCATTTTTTTATGGTCAAAGTTCCTGGACAATTTCACCGAAATGGTGGGCCAGGTTGGCAAAGACCATCAACGTTAGCGGGACCGATTTTATGTGTAAATGATCATGTTCTGGAATTTCTGATCCTATGGAGACTTTTCTCTAAACCCCTCCACTCACAAGGATGTCATAGTATCTCCTTTACACAAAGCTCCTTTTTTATTTTTTCAATCTAATCATGAGGGAGCGGACGCATGCCCGGCTGAATGTGATGAGGGCCATGACGCGGCCGAGCGCTGCTGCAACCTTCTCCGTCCTCCGCCTCTACTACGTGCAGGCAGTGCGCTTCCTAGTGGACTACAGTGCATTGGTCCTTGTAGCGCTACCCCGGCAGCAGCAACAGCGCCTGAAAGTGATGCAAAACACCGCCATGAGGACCATATTGGGGGCACCGAGGTGGTGCAGTGCCTGTGCATGCAGAGTGAGGCCCGCTTGGTGCCCCTCACCGCCAGGGTGGATTGCCTTGTGGCCTATCGGGTGGCCAGAGTGCTCCAGCGTGACGTGGAAGGTGTTGCGCAGAGGAGACTACGAATGGCCGTGGCGCAGGGCATCGAGTGCCTGCGTAAAAACAGGTGGCTCGTAAAAGTCAGCCTAGCAACCAACGCCCTCAACAAGGCAGGGAACTGGCTGTGGCGCGACCCAGACACCCCCAACCCCGCCTACGTTCCACCACCACCATGGAAGCCCCCCGTCGCCGACTTCACCGCCACACAGCTGCCCGAGGAGCTGAGCCAGCACGCCCTCAGGGCCATGTCTGTGGTCACGGAGCCAGCCTGCAGCAGCACAAGGTGCAAAACCAAACGCAGGGCCACCCACAACGACCACCAGCAACATCAAGAATGGGAAGCAACTAAGAGGAAAGCGGCGTGGTATGCTGCAGCCACAGCCTATTGCCCACTGAACTCATCCTTCCAGCAGCCCAAAGCGAACGGTGTGCTGCTACAGCGTGTGAGGCTGGGCTACTCCACGAGGGAAGAGCTGCACGCCGACTTTGTGGCAGGGAGGTGCTAACACTGCGGCGGCCGCTCCCGGACCCCACTAGTGCACTACCTTCTCTCCTGCCCAGCCACCGCCCGCTTCAGGCCAGAGCAAGCGCCAGCCCCTCTCCCTGTAAGAAGCGCTCTACTGAGGGCGCGAGAGGCAAGAGCCGCCCAGGTGGTCCGCCATTCCCCAACAAACGAGCTGCTGGAGGTGCTGAGAACAGCACCCCCTCCACGCTGATCGCCGCCCGCGCCCAACCGGGCGACAGGTGGTGAGGACCGCCGCCACCCACTTGCAGCAGATAAGCCATGCGTGGGACGCTCCGGCGCGGCTTACTGCACGCCAACACTGCGGGCTTCCTGCTTTGTGTAATGTATACGCTTATATTATGTGTATTTATATATTGTTATATCATATTATTACTATATTTTTATTAGATTATGTATAAATGTACGCTATTGCACAATAAACCTATACATTCATACATTATTTTTACTTGTCTTCATCCGCTTTTTTAGCCATTATTTGATGCATTATTTTAACTGTTATCGATTAATGTTCCTTCCCCTTCTCATTAGTCGACACAGTCGCTGAAGATGGTCCTAGTAAAGGCCTTTATATTCCTGATATATATATATATATATATATATATATATATATATATATATATATATATATATATATATATATATATATATATATATAAGAGGGGGAAATCACACAGGAGTCATTCCTCACCTCCGTTATGCTTAAAAATAAGCCCTAAAAAGTATTCATATAGTTTCTATATTATTTACACTATTTCCAAAACAAAAAACTTTCCAAAATTAATTACAACGGTGTTCTCATAGTTCTCATGACAGGGTAGGAAATTCTCCTCACCAATTTTGGAATTGCATGAACGAGAAATGTTTCCATAAATTCCTGACGATTCCATTGCCGAGAGAAAAGATCATCCAGGGTAATTTGAACCACTGGTATATTTTTGAACCATTAATAATAACCATCGCTATGGCCATAAATAATCAATATGTATTCAAAAAACACCACAAACACAATATATATATATATATATATATATATATATATATATATATATATATATATATATATATATATATATATATATGTACACAACAAAAAAATCTTTGTTTCTTTCTTACATTTGAGTTGCCTGTAATTATCATAAAATATCCTTTGAATATGGAGGAATTGTCACGAGTATTCATTCATTTGCAGCCCCTCACACTCTAGTGTCCCGCAATTTGACAATTGCAAAAATGTTTCGTGCGAACGATGCTTTTTGATTCGGTACGAATTCCTACCTCTCGACAAAATCAAATTCAGGGACAAAATTCTTCGCTTAAAATGCATTTATTTGAATTGGTGCAAAATCGTTTCAATTGACGTTATAAAAATCTATGAGATCTTTATATCTACGGAATTCCTGTGGATTTATACAATATAAGACACAATACATTGGCAGAGGGCTCGAAGTTACCTTAAAATCTGATGGATTTATTTAATATAATGCGCTCTGCATTGAAAGAAGACTCGAAGTCAACGCTAATCCGGAGAAGAGAGCTCCAAGTCAACTGGAAATCAGGTTAACGGTAATTGGTGGATTTATTTAATATCAGACTTTGCTTTGGCAAAAGCTTTTAATCAACTTAACTCCGCTGGACTTATTTAATATAATACACTACCTAAGCGTTGGCAGAGGGCTTGAGAAAACGGAATTCCAGTGAATTTATTTAATATAAGAAACTATTGTTTGTATCCGCAGGGACCACGAGGGGGTAGGTTTGGCTTCCCTTTACCAGATGGTGTGGTGTGCAGTAGTCCAAATTTGAGGGGTTTTCTTCCTCTTTCAGTACTGCGATTCTTCTCACGATAATATCTTTCCTTCTGGTTACTTAGAGCAACTGGATGGTATGTAGGCTTAGAGAAACTTCTCTACTAATATTAATTACAAATTGTATAGAACAACAGTTATGTAAGTTAAAATAAAGTTTATAGTTTAAGTCATTAATAAATAGGTTTCACACGACGTTTCACCTATTTGCCTATTAATACTTTGATAATACGACTTTTCTCACTGACGGAATGCACTGGTCATATGCATCAAGAAGTTCTATGGTTTTGGTTAGACTTACACAATACACACCCTTACAAGATTTCCTTGGACTAACCTTTGCTTAGAATGACAAGGTTTATTCTGAAGGCGGAAGAAATTCAGTTGTTACCTTCGTTGGTCACTATGGACAAGGAACGATCACTGATTATAATGTCTTTCGGATATGAATCTCGACAGCTACTGCCCTTACTCGCCAAATGCTCAGAATATATACTAGAAACCGGGTAATATCCCCCCTCCACCTAACTATTAGGTGTCTCTTCCCTTAAACCCAAAGTCCAAGTTTCAAAGTACGTCATTTGACATCTAAACAACGGTTAAATATTATAAGTTTATGAACCTTCCTTAACCCCTACCATACAGATATGAATTTAAAATGTAATCAATAAATTTTCCTAAACACAAGCTGAAATCTATGGCAACAACACATTTTAATGATCATCACACGTCTCGAAACGACAGCATTGTTTGAATATTACCCGAACAAGATACTCATATTTAATTTCTACTTAAGGCCTCTTCAAACCGAGTTTTCAGTTGACTAAAATCTTCACCCATTATCCTAAACTAGTTTTTAATTTTTGATAGCCTTCTATCGTTCGGATCGAGTCAAGAAGAAACTTTAAAAGATAAGTGTCACGAGTTAGCGTTGTAAGAAAAAAATGTCTTATCTTTGGGCCTCAGTAATTGCCACTGTTTAGTCCTACTATTTCAAAGATTTTATATAAATGAATCCCAATTTAACATCATGCGTTTGCAGAAGAATCTTGGTCTATGGAAATCACGTGCATTTTAGTAATAAATATATTCAATTGATGCGCGCAGTCAACATTTACAATGTTCTTCAGGACTTCTTATATTCGTTTTGGTTGCTGGAGACCCAATATGTGGTCATATCTTGACTGATATTTCTCCAATTTTGTTCAATAACCACCCATAACTGCTCACAATTGTAAGGCTTCTATTTGTCAACAGCCAGTTTAATTATCGCTTACAATTTCTCTCTATAGTTCAAATCTGGCAAATTCCCGAGCTAAGCTCCCAAAGGTTATATGGTCTTACGAGCCAAGAAATTTGTTATTGCTTTTATTTTGTAACAAAGTGAGTCATCATGCTGAAAAATATAGTTATTATCCCCAAATTGGCCGTGAACTGTTGGGAAAATATACTGAACAAGCACGTTTTGGTACCATTTTAAATTCATAGCAGTGTTCTTGCGCAAAATTGTTAGTGTTTCAGTTCCCTTAGATGAGAAGCAGCCACTGACATGGAAAGTGAAACCGCTCCAATTTTCTCCTCCTAAGGAGGAATCACACAGAAACCCATATCAGCAGAAGGGAGTTTCTTTACAAAATAAAACTTTGCTCCAGTATTCAACAGCCCATTCTTTACATTTACTACAAAACTAGAGCCTATCCGTAGGGATTTTCCTGGTGAGATTAGGCTTCTTTGCAACCCTACCTAACATAAGACCTTTGTCAAAAAGTCTCCGCCTCACTTCGCGTGCTCAAGCGTTCACATTGCCTCTTTCCAATCCTGAACAAACTTGGCAATGGAGGCAACCCGATCCTTGAGCTTCTAGGCGTTGGGCCTGTAGTGAATGGTTTGATTAAAATGGTTATTTGCCATCGAGTTTTTGGTACCATTCCTGGGTAGCCAGATAAGTTCTTGGTTCGGCTTGGTGGCTACCGATTCGATTCTTCGGGAAGTGCCTTTTGCGCAAGGCAGTGACTCCAGGTGGTAGAGTTCTCTTCTTTTTTTATTGAAGGCTGTCGTTCTTGATTGCAGGATGGGTGAAAGTGATCAGGGATTCTTTAAGGGTACAGAAATCTAGGCACTGTATTCAGTATTCTTTATTGAACCTGAACTTGGAAGGCCTTTAGATGTTGCTATGTCGATCTTCGGACATTGTTGTTTGTATAGGTTTATTGTGCAATAGCGATATATGATATAATAATATAGAAATACATATAAATACATAATATAAGCATTATAAAAAGCGGGGAGCCCGCCGGTGTCAGCGCGCAGCAAGGCGCGGCAGAGTGTCCCAAGCGTGGCTTGTCTGCAGCTAGTGGGTGGCGGTGGTCCTCACCACCCGTCGCCCGGCTGGGCGCAGGCGGCGATCAGCGCGAAGGGGGCGCTGTTCTCAGCACCTCCATCCGCTCGTGTGTCGGTGTGAGGCGGACCATCTGGGCGGCTCTTGACTGTCGCGCACTCAGTTGGGCGCCTCTTGCAAGGTGAGGGGCTGGCGCTGGCTCTGGCCTGAGGCGGGCGGTGGCTGGGCAGGAGAAGAGGTAGTGCACCAGTGGGCGTCAGGAGCGGCCGCCGCAGTGTTCACACTTCCCTGCCACAAAGTCAGCGTGCAGCTCTTCCCGCGTGGAGTAGCCCAACCTCACATGCTGCAGCAGCACGCCATTCGCTCTGGGGTGCTGGTAGGTTGGGTCCAGTGTGCTATAGGCTGCGGCTGCAGCATACCACGCGGCTTGCTTTTTGGTCGCCTTCCATTCTTGGTGCTGCTGGTGGGCATTATGGGCAGCTATGCGATTGGCCTGTGCCTTGAACTGAAGCAGGCTTGGGCGCACAGTCCAAGTGATGTTGGGGTCGTGTGTGGCTCGCTTGGCGGCCTCGTCAGCAGCCTCGTTGCCGCGCACGCCCACGTGGCTTGGAATTCAGTGGAGGCGGACACGCCTGCCCTGCGCTGCCAGGTCTTGCAGGGTGCACAGAATGGTAGTGGTGAGGTGGATGTTGTCCCCGGCGTGGGCGTGAGCGTAAGTGTGCTTTAGCGCTTGCAGCCCTGACCGAGAGTCCGTGTGTATAACCACAGTGGCCTCCCGGCGGAGCAAGGCGTGCTGGAGGGCGTGCAGGATTGCTACCAGCTCCATCTGGAGGGTGGAGCAGTGGTCTGATGTCTTCCACGCCCGCGTCAGACCGCTCGTGACGAAAGCGGCGCTGGACCTCCGGCTGTCAGGGTCGACGGAGCCGTCGGTGAAGTAGACTGCGCTGCCCGGCTCCGTGACCTCAGACATGGCTCTAAGGGCGTGCTGATGTAGCTCCTCGGTGAGGCAGTGCGCTTTCCCGGCGGGCAGCTGTGTGGCGGTGAAGTCAGAGGCGGGGGGGCTCCCATAATGGTGGTGGAGCGTAGGCGGGGTGGGTGGTGTCATGATCGCGCCACAGCCAGTTCCCTGCCTGGCTGAGGGTGTTGGCTGCTAATAAGGACGTTTATGAGCCATCTGTTGTTGCGCAGGCACTCGATGCCCTGCGCCACGGCCATCCAGAGTCTCCTCTGCGAAACACCCTCCACGTCGCGCTGGAGCACTCTGGCCACCCGACAGGCCACAATGCAGTCCACCCTGGCGGTGAGGGGCACTAGGCGTGCCTCGCTCTGTATGACACAGGCACTGCACCACCTCGGTGCCCCTAACATGGTCCTCATGGCTGCTGCTGCTGCCGGGATAGGGCTACAAGGATCGGTGCAGGGTAGTCCACTAGGGAGCGAGCTGCCTGCACGTAGTAGAGGCGGAGGACGGGGAAAGTTGCACCAGTGCTCTGCTTCGTCATGTCCCACACCACGTTGAGCCTAGCCTGCGTCCGTTCCCTCAGGTGCGTGACAAGGTGCGTGAAAGATAGCCGCCTGTCCACCCACACCCCGAGCTACTGGCAGGAGTCGGTCCAGGCCAGCCCGAATCCCTAGACGCGCAGATGCTGGCCAGCAGGCGTAGAAGTCTTGATGGCCATGGCCCGGGACTTCTCTGCCTAGATCTTAAGTTCCAGCTCTTCGCACTTGGCAGTGATGAGGTGGAGCGCCTCTTGAGCCCGCGCGAGCTTATCGCCGCGCCCGATCACGACGAGGGCCAGATATTCGGGGTAGCTCAGAAGGATGGTTCCTTTCCGCTAGGGGAGCGCCACCAGCTGCTCCATCAGCACGTTGAAGAGGAACGGGCTGAGGATCCTGCCCTGGAGCGTCCCGTTCTCGAAGGTCAGGTAGTGAGACTTGTGACCCTGGAACTTTACACGGGACGGCGCTGTTGAAAGCAGTCCTGGAGCAAGCCCGTCAGTCTCCCTCGGATGCCCTTCCTTACAAGGGCAGCTAGTATGGCGCGGGGGCTGGCCAGCTCGAAAGCCTTCTCGAGGTCAAGGAAGACTACGATGGTGAGCTGGTTGTTGGCGTGAGTCAGGAGGGTGAGGAGGCAGTCCGCCGTGCTCACCCCCCTGATGTAGCCGAACACGTGGGTGTGAAGGCTCCCCACGCTCCACTGTAGGCGACTCAGCACCATCCTCTCCGCTGTTTTTCCAGTGCAGCTCAGGAGGGAGATTAACCTGAATGTGGTGGGGTCCTTCGGCTTGGGGATGGGCTGGATGTCGGCGTCCTTCTAGGAGGGCGGCAGACGGCCTGCCAGCCACGACGCGTTGACAAGGGCCAGCAGCGTGGCGTCCCCGGCGGGCCCAGCGTGTGCCAGCATGGAGTACTAAACTCCGTCGGCCCCGCCGCTGTGTCACGCCCACGCTTTGACCTGGTCAGCTACTCGAGCGGTAAGGGCTGGTCCGTCGCGTGCGGCTGGTCCCGTGCCTCCCTGACCTTCTCGTCGCGTTGTGGGCATAGCTGCTGCTGGAAGTGGCGAGTGTGGGGAGGGAGCTGCTTGCTGGAACTCCTCGCAGTGAAGCAGTTCACCAGCCGATCTTCCTCTTGCTGTGGGCGTGGGTGGGCGGCTGGGCGGGTTGGGACAGCGCCTGAAGCCTTCCTGAAGCACCCCCACAGCTGGCCGAGGGACGTGTGTTGGCTGAAAACCGTGCACCACTCCAGCCTCAATATTTTACATTATTATAGAATCTTCAATTATTATTTAATAATACAGGGGTATTTAAATATACCATACTTTTCTTTAGTGTTTCTTTAATACAATCTGATCATGATTAGCGAGTTAAATATATTGAACACATTTTATCATATATGGATTATTTTTAATTAAAGATATATTAATTTATCAGTAATAAAACAAACCTAATATAATAATTGTTTGTTTATATAATTAAAATATTTAGAGGGCTAAGTTTTGTTATTAAAATAATTAAAATGGTGACATCTGGGAAACAACCCTTGAATGGTTGTCAAATGCCACCACATCTCTTATTTCGTGCTCAAGGCACAATTTTCTGTAGCAAATCCTCCATTCGTTTTATTGAAATTAAATATATATAGGCCATTGCATTATAATTATTACATACACTCGTAAACACAGATTTTTATAATTATTCAGGCTAAAGTATTATATTTCTGTCCTTTGTTTCTTTTGAAAAATCAGTAATAGCGTTCCTCGAGTTAACGGAAGAAAAATACTTTAGTTAGGGACCAAATAAGAAACTGCGTACGAGAATGATATTAACTTGGAAAAATATAACTGAGTTTGTTTATGCGTTTATGTTAGGGTACATTACGATTATAATGTTGATGGCATGCATTTTTATTAAATTTATTAATTACTTTTTGGGCCACATGAAGCGAAGAAGAAATTTGGAAACACGTAGAGCAAATACATCCTACGCTCAAGCAGCAAAGAAAACATATCTTAAGTTTCAAAACGAGAACTCGACGAAGATTATTACGTGCATCCTTCACGCGCATGTCATGATTCTCACGCGCCCTGGCACGTTTGCTAAAAGCGGGATGGACCAAATGTGGTTGCCGGACAACTCCCCCTCTGAGAATGTCCTGCAATTGCAGATGGTCCCAAACCAACAAATAAACGGCCAAGAAACCTCCAAAAATGAAAACGAGAAAGAGAAAAACAAGCAGTCGAAGTAAAAACTCCTCCCCCTAAACAAAGAAAAGAAATCCGTGAAGAGGGGGAAAGTGCTGGGTGTGATACCAATGGTTCCTCGGAATCCTCAGACTATCGGTCACCGAAGTTCCACAAACAAAGAAGGCCAAGGGAAGGAAGCGAAAAAGCAAAAGATTGCGTGTGGATAGCATCAACCTTAAAGTTTACGCATGCGACTAGTTTCCCTTTCACGAAGAAATGAAGCCCAGGGATATATTCCATGGGATTAAAGCAAAGGTGTTCAAATAGGAATACGACTTTGAAGTCAACGCTGAAACGGTGAAAGAAGCTCTACTCTACCAGAATGTGACCCTACATCATAATACCTGCGAGCAGATTTCAAATGCAGAGTTCAGAAAGAAGAAAAACGGGAGGAAGAAGAACATCACCCCAAAACACTAGAAACAACATGGAAAGAGTAAGCAATACAATGAGGATTCTGACACTCAACGTTAACGGATGGGAGGGCAAAGTTACGGCATATGGAAACATATTCCGAGCGCTTGGCCCCGACATCATTCTTATAACGGAGCACGGTATTGACACTGCATCTGGTCAAATTAAAATACCGGGCTACAGAGTGTGAAGAAGAATCATTCTCAGGAAAGATATGATGGTGCAGCAAAAGCTATCAAGGGAACATCTCGCCTGTTTATTTGTCGGTATTGACATTACTTAACTTTTGATTGCCTACTGCCGAACATATTGATAAAGAAGGCACTCCGACTATTGGGTAAAATTCTCTCTGGGCGGTGGAATGTTGCCATGGAGACAGCTTCCTAATCTAGATTCTATTTGTTTAATAGTGATAGGTATCCGGTTTATTCTAGACTCTGCCTTGATAATAATGTTTGCCTAGGATTGCCTCGACCAATTCTAACAGAGATAACTCTGCTCCATTTACTACCGTGTGACATTCTCGTAAACGGCGCTAACTTTACTTTTCTCTTTCTCTGTACTTTATATGTGTAGCGACTTTCGCGTGTGTCCTCTTTTGGACGTACACACCAGTCGCTACACATTCTCCAGATACATTCTTTCTCGAATACCTGCAAGAGCAAAATGTTCGGTGTGACAAATTTTATGTGAATGTGTGAAGGTTACAAAACATAATTGGCATGTTAGTTGGTTACAAAGACAAACCCTAGCCACTTTATTTTGCTTTTGAACACTGCAAGAAAGCTTTGAATGGTAAGATAATTGTTTGTTTAAAAGAGTAAAATATTAAATGTCATAAGTATTTAAGCAACTCTGTTTGTTTGCAATCCAAAGTATATTTTTTTTACTTTTAGAGGATGGTGGGATGGGAAAGAAGAGCCATGAAATTCGCTATTCCCAGGATTAGGCGCGAATCTGTAGAGGTCGGATTACGCATAGGTATGCTTCTGGCACCCCCAAATTTCTGGATTCAATAGGCCTGAGAGATATGCCCTATTAAATTTATAGATCCAATTTTTTATTATAAATAGAATGAGTTTTTTAAATGTACATATGTAGCAAGAAGCGTAAGAGACAAAATACGAGCAATAGAATGGTTGAACATCTGCGTTTGATAAAGCTGCCCAAGTTGTGTCTCGAGATATAGTAATCAAAGACGGATATTTATTTAGGAAGAACCCGAGTAAACGCACCTGATGACTATAAAAGATGGCACAGCGAAAGTTGTATCACAAGACAAATAAGGGTTTATTATGTAAGCATACACACGTTGTACACAGGCTTCCTAGCCCCGCCTAGAGGTTGGAGGAAATAAAAGAAGTGGTGTTAGGCCATCCGACTGTAGCCGTCCCATGTCTAGGCCACGCCCCCTGTATTAAGAGCGCAAATATAAATAGAAGGAATACAGTCAAGAAGAGAGAATAGTAACGAAATCTTCCGCGTGTACGTTCCACATCAATCTTCTAAGTCTTGTCTTGTCTTTAACTCGTACTCGCGTTGAATATATGTAGACCTCTAGTCTCCTACTTAGTACGGTCCGTCTCTCGCCGCTTGCAACCCAAATGTTCAGTTGTTAGAATAAAGAGTTTATTATTATAACTCCTTCTTTTTCTTGAACCTTCGATAAGCGCAGCCAAGTAGAAGAACACCGTAAAATCAGTTATCTTTGTAGTCAGATAAAGAATTCGCCGTAAAGCCATCCTTCCCCTATAAGCTGGAACTAGTTGCTCCCTCAATGAGGTGGTTTATGGAAACAATATTTCACTCACTACAAACTGGTTACCCGTCGTTCGACCGAACAGAGAAGAGATAAAATAAAGAATGCACTCGTGTATCAATCGTTAGACAGGACAAGGTGGAGGGGGTTTCCTGAACGCTGTCAGCGTCAAGCTGCCCATCTTCAAGGAACCAGCAGTCTCAGGCCGACTATCAACTAAACTCTTCCACGTATTGGCCTCATTTCCATCTGAGACCGCCGATCGTTTTCCGCTGGCCCTTACAGCGGACCGACGCCAAGCAGGACGAAGGGATACGCGAATCGCCAATAAGGGCACCGACCACAAGCCCACTCTACGCCCAAGATGAATAGGACCTGGCTATCTCTATCATCGTTGGCCTACCCTTTCGAAGGTGCTGCAGTAAAGATGGTGGAGGGACGCATTTCTACACGCTGGACCACTGCAATCAACACTGAAACGAGATGATGCCAGATCAAACTCACGCCATACGTTCGGGTACAGTTTTTTTTTAACTTATTAATAACAATCGTAGCGAGTGTTGTGTTTCAGTGATGATCAGTTTAACTGCCCAAATCCAGTATTTTTATATGTCCGGTGGTGTGAAGAGGATATCAGTCTGAGCAATTTAATAATGTACAAAGTCGGTTAATTGTTAATACCAAGTTAACTCCTGTTTGTTTACATAGTCCATGTATTCATTAATTTAAAGGTTAACTCAGTATGCTTAAGTTCAGTATAGCTAAAAGTGAGTAAAGGAAAGGAAAAGAATATTCAGGAGCGTGTGTACAGAGAACTCTCCTCAGGAAAGCGAAACCAGGGTAGGCCTCGCAAACGTTTCAAGGACCGTGTGAAGGCCATCGCCAGAATCGCTGCAAAATAACTGGAGGAATGGGCACAGGACAGAATCTACTAGCGCGCTCTGATAAAGAATGCCCATAACCACTTTGAAGAGGAGCGACGTTCATGTGTCACTAAGGCCCAAGAGAGAAGGGCGGCTGCAGCAGCCGTACCTGCAGAGCCTGGCCAGTTACTCTGCCCCTGATACTCACCCTCAACTCTCACCTGTGGCTCCAAGTAGCTGTTAGCTTGGAACAACGGCCACATCCCAGTGAACCATCTCAGCTGATGTGCTAAACCAGGTGAGGGGGCACCACAACTTCAAACTGTAGTGTTGAGAAATTCCAGCTCTACTAAGTAAAGTCTGGAGCAATATAAATGGACAGCAATGGGGGTGACACACCTTAGGGCGAGCCAGGCATAAAAGTGGTCATCGGCCAATCACCGTAGAAGAGAAGTGAAGCACTTACTACATACTAATCTTAGTTTAACCATGGACTTGTCAAAAATTATGTAAGTCCTAGGTTACCGGCGTCCTGGAGGATATTTCACAGCGGTAACGGTAAAAAGTGAGTGTTCTGGTACGCACGCGCAAGTTTTGTAGTGTCCATTGCAAGGTAAAATAGGATCAGTATCAAGTCTCACAGATGAGTGTCATGTGAATTCTGTACAGACTTGTAATTGGTACGCGTATACGAATAATCTAAAATGAAAGATATAGGGGTGTTCTTGAATAAAAATAACTCCTTGCGTGAATAGTATATCTGTACACAATATATTCATATTTATACTGATGTAAAATAGTGAGGTTATATTTCTCTGAAAGTAATATTGTTTTCGTCCATGCAAGTTATAAGAAATATGCGTTGCAAGACAGAATAGGCTCTTTGTTGAACCCTCACATATGAGCGTCTTGGGAAGTCTATAAAGCCTTGTGACGGCTCCGAAAACAACGGCATGCCGTTTGCCAAGTATCCGTCGTTCATGTATTACTAAACATTGTGTAGGCATTATTGTAGCGACTCATTTATTGAAAGAGGAAGATGCATAAATGAATACACGCCTCGCTGCCTCTATAGCTTTCTTACGTGCCGTATCATGTATTGGTCCAATGTCGTAATGATAATTTGTTTAACAATCAGAAAAGGATGGGGCCAAATTATAAAAAAGATTGTATATTAGTGTATTAAATATTATCAGTGTACTGTTTGGCAGAATATGGCATAATAAATAAGCCCGCTTTAAAGCACAGTTATATGTACTCGTGTGAATATCGATGCCCTGTGCGTATCTTAAGATGTTATTGTCTTGTCTGGACGAATATGGCATAATGAATAGGCCTCCTTCGATCATAGTTGTATGTACTTATGTAAATGTCGATACTCTGTGCGTTATTATTGATACTGCCGATATAGGTGTACCAGAAATAATTTCACATGTATATCTTACCTATGCACAGTGGGCCAGAAAGCAAAATTTTGGGACAAAATTATTTGAATGAAAAATAATATTTTATTTGTATATATATTGATAAAAAACTGAAATATAATGCTTCTGACAACAAAATAATGAACTTTTACAAAAAATTATATAAATTAATTGGAAAAAAGAAAAGTAATATTATACTAATTGTTATCACTGTCTTCAGAATCAGTATTTTCAAAATTGTTCTCTTGGTAGATCATACAAATTGCTTCAAAGGGTAGTTCTAACCTCTTTTTCTCAGGTGTTTGGCGCATAGAGCAAAATAAAGGGTCAGAAGAGCACAGCAGTCTTGATATAATATCCTAATTTGCAGGTATTCTTGAGCTTTTTCTAGAAAAGTTCTGCCTATATGAGCGAAACTCCTTATTTCTCGCTTATTGAGCTTCCTCCGAAAGTAGTCCAATTAGAATGTTGAAATTTTCTATACTTTGAGCTCCATGAACGAGCAATTTATGTAGTGGCTGTGGCATATAATACCAGTTATATAAGAAAACAAATAGGCCTGCAGTTGAACGACAGTAATCAGAGAATTTGAAAATGTCTATTCTCTCTCCAGATGACACAAGACAAATTATAACATGAACTCTTTTCAAAAGGAAAACATCAAGACCTGTTATTTCGGCGAAACATCGGCTGCTTGAAAGAACTTTCGTGCTGTATTTCCGTCCTTTGTTGTCCCAAAACCATCTGGTTTTGGTATATAAAATAGAAGTCCAGTTTTATCCTTGAAATCTTTTTGAATTACAAATTTTCTTGCTGTTACTAAAGTCTTTGGTTCTTGTGTTATTGCTTTCCAACTTTGTATTTGAATCTTATAAGCAAGGTGTAAAAAAAAATTCCATATACCTTATCCAATAATGTAGTGTGGATAATCCAAAGTTGAGACTTTCTTAAACAATTGGGCGTCGAATAGCCTCATCTAGCAAGTTCATTTGTTTTGGGGTACATCCACAAATGCTGCAACATTGAAATGAAGATGTTATTGTTGATAGAAAAGTTGCAACTTTTCCATCAATCATTGTAATGTTAAGTGAATGTTTGACTTGACATAGATCCAAAATAGTTGTTGGGCGAAGTAATTGGATGTTTTTTTGCAGATTATCCTCTTCTTTTTTAAACAGATCACATGTTTCCTTCTGAAAGGAGAATCTCAGAGGCCGCAATATAAGGTAGAGGATGCTTTTGAATTTTTCCACAAAATGATCTCTTCATTATGTAGGTCTCTTGTTGTAATCTCAATTGGTACATAACGTGTCATAAATATAGAATTCTCATTTGCAACAACTCTTTCGATTTCCAATTCAAATTTGTGCTTGTAAAGTGACTGCCCTGTTCATCCAGAAAAACCAATTTTTCCATGCAAAGTTAGATTCTTGAGTTGTCCAATGTCAAATGAGTTGGCTTCTATAATGCGCTTTGCAGTGTGATTTAATAAAGATTGAAGGCTAATTTCGGCTGAGGATTCAGGGAGTAGCCACTCTGTGACCGGAGAGGGATAACAGGCTTTCTTAGCTTCTCTGACAATGTTATACGGGGAATACAAATCAACACCTTTACTTTGGCTCCATTTCTCAAGCGCTGGTAATTTCTCTTGTTAGGGAGCAATCAATTATTAATACTAGGGCATCATTAGCAGAATATAAATGCTTTTTGACATGCTATCCTGCACTTGCCTCGAATGACTTGTAGATAGAGCTTTTAATGCTGAGCCTCTCTGGTGTAACAATTTTAACTCTGCAGTCTTTCTCATGCATGTCAGGTTTTACAACTTTCCATAGTAAACTTTGGCCAGCTATATATTTTAAAATTGAAATGGTAGATATTGTTCAAAAACTACGAATTTTTATTAACAGCATTACTTGTATTAAATATCATTACAAATGTGAATTAACAATGGCAATATAAAATTTTAAGTGTTATGAAATGATATCCTACCATATGTTGTGCCTACTTCTGATACGAAAGTAAGAATGAATGAAGCAACGCGTCTTGCGACTCTGCAACTTGCTTCAGTAAATCAGGACTAATCATGTATCATCAAGTTTGACTCTTTCTGTTGCCAACAGATTGAACTCAGACAAGTTTATTCATGGAAAAGGATATTGTTAAACATTAAGAAAGAAATCAAAACTTCTAAAAATGCTATTTTATAAACTTCATTTCTTGACTTTTGTCCCACTTCTGGCCCACTGTGCTATGTAATGTTATACGACCTAATGAACGACTACGTCACTGGCGGTGGAATACTTGTAGGGGTCGGATTACGCACAGGTGGATTTCTGGCACCCCAAAATTGGTGGATTTGTGGGGGTCGAACCTAGTAAACATTTGTTTGAAAATTTTAAACGGTTCACATATTGAACCTTATAAATAGGAAGATAAACTTCCCGTTTTTAATATTTCTCTTTCGTAAATAGGAAGATAAACTTCCCGCTTTGTATTATTTCTCTTTCGTAAATAGGAAGATAAACTTCCCGCTTTGTATTATTTCTCTTTCGTAAATAGGAAGCTAAACTCCCAGTATGCAGCACGATATCATGCGTCAGCTATGCGTGGCTTCGTACAAAATAGATCTTGTTCTTAAAGTCCCCGTGGGGAAAAGGTAAAATATCGATGGAGTTTTCTTGAGGTGACTTTTCCTCGCCCTTTCCTCCTTTGATGACTGTCAACTTTTCGGTGAGCTTAATTTTCTTGTAGATTTATTCCAAGTCTAAAAATTCAGAATTCGAATTTGAATTTGATGTAATAAGAAAAAAAATGTGTGGTAGGTATATAAAGATAAAAAGTTGAATTTTGTCCTGGTTTAGAGGGCATCTCTGATTTTTTTTCTTGTATTTTGTCTTGTCTTCCTCCCATTTGTAATTTTTGGTTCGTTGTTTTTACATATCTCTCTCTCTCTATATATATATATAAATATATATATATATGTATATATATATATATATATATATATATATATATATATATATATATATATATATATATATACACATATATATAGTTTTACTTTTCTTTTTTTTAATTAAATAAATAAATTTTTATCTTTCCTCCGTCGCGGCATTCAAGCCTTTCAAGTTTTTTGTTTGCTATATATAATTTTCTTTGTTTTTAAATAATAATTTATAATCCTTATTTTACCGGTGTTTAGGATATCATTTCATTTTTGCTTGGTTTATTTTAGTTGCGGGCACCTCACCTCTTTTTCTTCAATTTTTATTACAATTAGATGGTTGTGTTATTCTTGTTTATGTAAATATTCCAATTTGGTTTTCTCGGGAGCAGTTTCTTCCACTCGGGAATAGGGCTTGCCTGGTGGCACGTCCCCTAACTGTCTCGAAATGTCTAGGTCGAGGTTCAAGTTCGGGAGTATCTTTTCTTCAATCTTGTCCCAGGTCTTTCTCCCTAGCCTTTGGAGTTCCATATTCAGTGGATTCAGACCTGCTCTTGTGTGCAGCTCTGTTTGTTGAACATTGTCCATCCTTTGTGCCCAGCTATGAGCAGAGCTGATTTGTTCTGCACTCTCTGCATTTGTCTTAGAGAGATAAAACCCGCAGCCTGCATAACCACTGTCGGGTACACTAAGGTCGAGAATACCAGTGCAGTGTATAGCTTCTTAAGTTTTTTAGAGCTGATGCTTTTAAATCTATACAGTTTTCCGAGTTGTATTTTGGCTAGGGAGTATCTGCTATTTATGTGCACTTTGTATCCTTTTGATGTTTAATGCAGACCTAGGACTTTGCCTTAATTTCCATACGGATACATTTCGCCGTCCACTAAGACATCAACACGTTTTTAGCGGTTTATTGGAAGGATTTGGAACTTTCCGCGGTTGGTCTTGATTTTCCACTTTAGTTCGAATCGACTGATGTTATCAATTTCGATGGCTGTCTGCCTTGCTTAAAATCCAGCATGTTTGTAGTAACTGGGGATGATCTGTGGGATATCGTCTGCAAAATGCAGGTACACCACGTCCTCCTCTACTAGATCAGGTAAGTCCAGTGTGTACACAAGGTACAACAGCGGACTCAGAGAGCCACCTTGTGGAACACCCGCCTCAAGTTTGAACGCGGGTCCTCTGTAGCCCTCGATCAAAATTTGGGCTTTTCTGTGCATAATATAGTCACAGAGGACCCTTTCCAGGATTGGATTTAGCTGGAGGCCTAAGATCTTGTATTGTAGACCTGTTAGCCAAACCTTATTGACGAAGGCCTTTTGTACATCTCGCATCACCACGTCTACGTATTTCCTCTCAGCTTTACAGCGGGGGAGCTTTTCGGTGAGAAGGGCAAGGGCTGTGTCAGTCCCCTTTCTCTTGCGGAACCTGTGTTGCTGAGGACTTTGAGCTTCCAACCCGGTCAGCTGGTCTTGTAACCTGTTGACTAGAAGCTTTTCGTAGACTTTGCCTATAATCTCCAGGCGGGATATTGGCCTGTAGTCCACCAGTTTATCAGGCGGCTTCCTCCCTTTATGTATAAAGATGATTTTTGCCATCTTGAAACTGTCAGGGAAGTAGCTCGTATTCAAGAAAGCATTGTAGATGTTCGTGATCCCCTGAATGATCTGCCGGGGGGCATACACCTAGTTATTTTTAGTGATTCCCGTCCAGCCTGGTGCCTTTTGTTTAAAGGTTTTTATGACTGCCATGACCTCTTCAGGTGTAGTTTGTCGGCCATGGTCTACCAAAACCCTCTCTTTATCGACATAGGCATGTGGGAGTGTGTGATGCACAATCTGATTAAGATCTTCAATCAGTTGGCCCTCGAATTCCTGGTTGAATTCCGCATTGTCTTCTGGTGTTATCGTGGAGACTTCTTTCCAGAATATGCGGAATCTTTCTTCCAAAACCGTCGTGTCTTCCAAGTAGTTATCGCCCTCCATAATGCGAGTCTTTTCTCTACTTGGACGACCTTTTAACTTGTTTACAATTCAGCAGAACACATCGGATCTCACCTCGCTGTCTACTTGTTCAATCAGGCTGTCCCTGATCTCAGCCTGTTGCTGGTAAATAGCCTGCTTTAGTTCTTAACTCAAGCATCGTAGCAGCAAGCTTCTTTTCCGATTTGTACCTTCTCTCTTGATTTCTTCATACACTCCCGGCCCACTCTAGCTATCTCTCTCATTTCATCGGTCCATCTGGGTTGTGGGAGAGTTTTGTACCTCTTCATCGGTACACTCTCGCGATCCGCCTCGATGATGTGGGCAGTTATCTTATCCAGCTTCTCGTCGATCCTCTTTAGCCTTGCTCCATTTTGGTCGGCTGGTTCAAATCTAGCAAGGATTTCCTTGTAGCGTTCCCAGTTGGCCAAAGCGTAGCTTTTGCGAAGAGGGATTGAAAGCTGGATTGGCGCGAGTGAAATGATCGTCAAGATCGCTATGTGGTCGCTGGGGAATGTTAGGGCTGGCTAACTACAACAATTGAAGGGGAAGCCATCGCTTGTCATGATTATGTCGAGCTTTGTTGCAGCCCGAACGGTGATATAGGTCGGAAAATCCGGACCTATCCGCTAGATGTTTTTCCTTCGCGTAATCATTTCCAACTTATGGCCTCTTTCATTCGTGTTACCATAGCCAGTCGTTCGGCATCTGGCAGTGAGGTAGACCCTGAGTAATACTATTCTGCCGTGGCCAAACAGGGTATAGAAACTTGTGAGGGGAAGGTACCTTCGTCGAGGTGGTTGGTATTCCGCCGCGATTATGAGCTTGACTACTAGAGTGTGCAGCTCTACCGCCACGAAGGATTCGTCCATATCCGGAAGGTGTCTGAACGAGAGATTCCTTCTGATGGCAACAACAGCGCCGTCGTACCTCTCCTGAGAATGTTTTTTTTAGACCACTTTGTAGCCTAGTATCTTTAACTGCCTTTTGGTCGTATCGATACCATGCTCCGTGATTAGTATGATTTCGAGAAAAAGCACACGGAATATGTTTCCGTATGCCGTGGCTTTACCCTCCCATCCATTCACGTTGAGGGTCAAGATCCTTAACCTGTTGTTCTGGTTTTCCATTCTCTGTTCTGGCTTTGGTGTGTCTTAGTGCTTGCGAGCTGAAGATTTGCGCTTCCCGTTCCTCTTCTTTTTGAACTTTGCTAGGGAGAGTTCAATAAATGTTTCCAGGTACAGAGCGACGTTCTGGTTGTATAGAGCCTCCTCAACCGATTCTTCCTCGCATTGAGCATCGAAGTCCCATTAATAATATTTTTTCGTTAATCTCACGCAAATTTTGTTTGTATCCCAGTCTTTCGGGAAGGGGAATTGCTCGTTCGCGTAGATGTAGAGGTTAATCTTGTCAGCATCTATCTTTTTTTTGGTTCCTCTTTTTTCTGTTTTACGGCGTATTTCTTTTTTATATTCTCTGAATCTGAGGTGTCTGTACTGTCCGTGGTTTCAGAGGACTCTATTTCCTCATCCTTTGAGTTGGTTGAGTGTGCTGCTTTAGCGGTCGCCTCTCTCTCTTTTTTGCTTC
Organism: Ceratothoa steindachneri; assembly: GCA_963969495.1. Taxonomy (NCBI): domain Eukaryota; kingdom Metazoa; phylum Arthropoda; class Malacostraca; order Isopoda; family Cymothoidae; genus Ceratothoa; species Ceratothoa steindachneri. Next base: position 65,105,893 of record OZ018317.1, on the reverse strand, counting down.
AAGCCTTTATCTAGAAATAGATAAAGAGACTTAGTGGTACAAACATATGGGGAAAAACAAGAATCAAGGAGGATGAATCTTACATCGAAGAACGAACAGCCCTCGAAGTACGGTTCAGGGAACACTGGAGAGAAGTCTTCTCAATAACACCAGAGGACAACAAAGACTTCGACTTAGAGTTTGAGGGTGAGATCATCGACGAGCTGAATGATGTTATTGAGCGGACCTACCCGGACCCGCACGTCTCCGAAGAAAGTGAACTCGCTAATGCCATCAAATTTTTCAAACAAAATGCTCCAGGTTGGTCGGGAATAACAAAAGCGAATATAACCAACGCTCCACCACAAGTGCATCAGGGAATCCTGAACATAATGAACACAGCCATGAACATCGGCTACTTCCCTGATGCATTTATACTTGCAAAGTTTATATTAATCCCGAAGAGGAGCACACCTCCCGACCAGCTCCTAATTTATAGGCCATTCTCCCTCCTGGAATTCATAGGCAAGATCTTTGAAAAGATCATAGCTGACAGGCTACAGAATCATCTAGCAGAGAACGATGCGCTCAACTCTCAACAGCACAGCTTCCGCAGAGGAGGAAGAACCGACACCATGCTTGCACTTCTTTCACAAAAGCTAACAAAATCCAGGGCAGGGGGAAAGTACGTAGACGTAGTCCTCAGAGACATACAGAAGGCCTTTAACAAGGTTTGGCTGAGGGGTCTGCAATTCAAGATTGCAAACCTTTGGCTGAACCTAGTCATTGAAAAGATCCTCTGCGATTATCTGATGGAAAGTCGAGCGCAGATACAGATAGAGGGCCACAAGGGATCATAATTTAGCCTGGAGGCTGGTGTGCTGCAAGGTAGCTGCCTCAGCCCTGTGCTGTATAAATCTTCACGATCGACCTTCCATCATCAATCAAGGGTGACGCGATGTTGCAAGCTGCAGAGACGGCGGCGAAGATCGAAAACACAGACTAATACGAGCGTAAATGGTAGATAAAGAAGAACGTCCAAAGGTTTGTCATGATCCCCATGAACCGCACGATATACGACGACATTTATTTTGGCGATCGAAACCACCACTACGCTCAGGAAGGCACAGTGCTCGGGCTTAAACTTACCGTTCGGGGGTATAAGCCTCATGTTACAGACCGGATCAACTTAGCAATGGTGGAATCAGTGAAACTGTTCCGTTCCGCAGACTGATCAGGAGTAACTTAAGGAAACTCTACCTTTGATACGTTAGACCAAAGCTTATATACCCAGCGGTAATCACTCAAACCTCATGGATCATGACACTGAGATCTATGCAGAGGGTACAGAATAAAGCCTCATTGATTATTAACCACACAAGAAGACGGGAATGCATATCACAGCAAACACTAGTGACACAGAAGAGCAAAACTACAACCAATCAAAACTTTAGTACAATCACAAGCAAATAAGACATGGGACAAATTTGAAATACTGCCAAACTTGGACCTGGACTTAGACATTGACATGACAAGACTAAAGCGTAAAATCACAAGCCGGACTAACTTCCCAAATGGCAGCCGAACTGCTACTGAGGAACTGACTGAACGGTTTACATAGACTATCCTTTTATATATTGTTTGACCAAAAAATTTATATAGAAACCCCGTAATTATGACAAAAGCACTTAAAAGTTCAACTTAATCTGTCCTATATTATTTATATGACTTATGTTGACAAAAGATTTGAATAGGTACTTAAAATTTACTAATTCAGCTACAACTAGAATATAAAGGCTTGAACGCCTCAAAAATATATAATTATTTAAAATATGTTTATATAAAGTAAAAACCAAAACATATACGTAAATGTATTTTTTTAATTAAAAATAAACAGATTGTTTATATAGGAATTGATATGAATGTATAAAAGTTAAAAAGAATATGTCAAAATTTGTATGTAAGTGTAAAAGTTAGAAAAATTATGTAAAAACTTGTATGAAAGTTTAAAGTTAGATCAATTATGTTAAAATTAGTATGAAAGTTTAAAGTTAGAATAAATATATGTCAAATTTGTATGAACGTATAAACTTTAGAATAAATATAGATGTAAAAAAAATATATATATATATATATATATATATATATATATATATATATATATATATATATATATATATAAAGAGTATATCAAAAAGCAAGAATTGTCAAGGCATTAAGATTCAAAAGAGGGAAAATAAATATAATGCAAGAGATGCCCCACTCACCAGGGCAAAATATCAACCGTGTGTTTTCACCAAACTATCTCTCCCACTATGTATCTACTACTAAAAACTTTGAACAACTGCAAAAGATAGTCAGAAGAGTCAGAAAAATTATTATTATTTAAGAATAAAAGTTACATTTCCTGTTCCCCATTACGAAGCTTATTCCAGCCATATACCCAGGAATAAAGAATCCATATATAATTATATATATTTTTCCTTTATCCCATAAGGAAGCGGTTGATCACTTAATCCAGCCTACAAAACTACAAGAGAGAGAATACTTTACTCAGACCCTATAGATTCAATAGGCCCGAAAGATACCTCCACAAATGGACGCGAATTGGTGCTATTAAATCCAAGCATACCATATTAAATGTATAGATCAAATTGCGTATTAGAAATAGAATGAGTTTTCTAAATGTAAATATGTAGCATAAAGCGTGAGAGACAAAAGATGAACAAATAAATGGTTAAACACCTGCGTTTGATAAAGCTGCCCAAATTGTGTCTCGCTGTAAATAAAATAGTTTTTAATTTATCTCTAAATTTCAATTATATAATTATTCGTTATTTGCAATCATTACAATGGTTAGGTTCTCAAATGAATATTAAGTTGTTTATATTTGTATAAACATGAAGGGATTTCTAGTCTTTATAATTTTATGCTTAGTCTTAAGTTTCTGCCCTAAAAGTCACTGACTTATTTTGGGCCCATAAATAATCCTGTATGTATAAATACTTATAGTAACTTGGCATTAAGATCTAAAATGTAATATGTTTTTACTGTACATTGGATTAGTATGGAATAAATAAATAAATAAATAAATAAATAAATAAATAAATAGGTAGAGCCCGAGTAAACACAGAGGCTGACCATAAGAGATTATCATGTAAGCGTACACACATTGTATACAGGCTTCCTATCCCCGACCAGAAGTTGGGGAAAGGACAAGAAATGAAGGTAGACCGTCCGACGGTAGCCGTCCCATGTCTAGTAGAGCGCAAATATAATAAAAAAAAATAGTCAAGAAGACAGAACATCAGAGAGAGAATAGTAGCGAAATCTTCCGGTTCACGCTCCCACCTCAATCCGCTAGCTCTTGTTTCGCCCATAACCCGTACTCGCGTTGAATATCTATAGCCTAAGAGTCTGCCGCTTACAATCTCAATATTCATTTGTTAGAATAAAGAGTTTATTTTTATAAGTCCATATTTGCCTTGAACTTTCGATAAGCTTAACCAAGTAGAAGAACATCGTAAAATCAGTTATCTTTGGAGTGAGTTAAAGAATTCGCCGTAAAGCCATCATTCACCTCTAAACTGGAACTAGTCGCTCCCTCAATAAGGTGGTTTAGGGAAACAATCTTTCACTCACTACAAATTCACAGACACTCAAGCAGCTACTACATCTGCATGGTGGATGGAGCCTTACAAACTTTCAAGAGGCAACAATGACCTACTATTTCCTATCATGATCTTCCATTTTCTATTAAACCAGTACCACACAGAGCTGATCTTCCTCAACCTACCCATCCGGAGAGGAAAAGGCTACCTTTAGAAGAAAAAAACAATTTAGAAGCTGAAAAGATCAATGAAGATGTAGACTCCAGTATCTGAGATATGGCTGTATAAAGTAATCCATAATATCCAAACCAAAGTGACCTCAATGAGCATGTCAGAATTCATGTTTTATCAAAGTCAAATGCTGAGCTTTTGATTTCCAGGCTCAAATAGTGGGTTTTATTAGAAGGAAATGTGCAATTGACAAGCCAAAGGAAACGTCATAAACACTTCTCAAGATTCTTAACTTATCAAGCTGGGCTATGCTACGGCAATGGTCTTTCTGGTTTGTTTGATGCAATTGGAATTACATGTAATCTAGAACAGTGGAGGATCTTCACTTACAACTCCTCCGGAAGCATTAAAGTTGTACTTTTGTGGGGCTCATGTTGTAAAATAAGTGGGCCTGTGACACCAAAATTGCAGGATTTAATAGGACCAGCGAGGAACCCCACAAATGGATGCTCGGTGAATCATTCAAATCCTAAAAAGGGCTATTTGTGTAAATTAAGGAAATAATATTCGGCGTGTAATAAATAAAAAAACAAAGAGAATTAGAAAAAGAAACAAAAAATATAAATAGCAAATTGTACATCTATCAAATAGATATAAAAGCGGAGACATACAAACATACGGGTGTGAAAATAGTTTTCAGCTAAAAAGTCACAACGGGAGACACCAGGCAAGCTGAACAAATGCAGGTTTTGGCCAGCAAAATTTCAGAAAAAACTGTAGAAGGCCAGCGATTCCCTATAATTAATATAAATCTGATCCATGGGGAATATGTAGGTACAACAGATACACATAGCTGTTGGAACTCCGCCCAAGGGGTGGAAATAACGAACAAATTAGATCACTGGGTCTGGAGTACGGACAAGTCAAGGTCGCGCCCCTTGGAGACGGCACACAATATATATATATATATATATATATATATATATATATATATATATATATATATATATATATATATATATATATATATATGTAGAGAGAGAGAGAGAGAAATCGAGAGAGAGACATTCAATTCGGCAAGTTAATTCGTTCGATCCTCAAGTCAAAAATTCAGTGGTCATTAGCAGTCAATCAGACTCGGCTAATCAGAGAATCAATCAGTCTCTTAGTAGCGTTACGAAGCCCCGTTGACTCGCTTAAATCCTGCCGCCCTTAGATTCGACACTTCCCATAAAACAGAAGTCCACTCACTGACCGCAAAGAACTTGAGACTTTTTTGCTTGTCCCTTTTAGTAGGCCAATTTAAGAATAAAGTTATTTCCTTTTGCCGCGACCTTTCGAATTCCTTTTCTTACCCCGATCAAGAATTCACCTTCTTTAAACCCAGCGTAACGCATAATCTCCCGTGAGAAACTCTAAGGAGCAAAAGGACTCTGAATCAATTCAACAGGGACATAAAGTAGGCCCACTGCTTAATCTCCTCGTTACCCGTTGAGTACGGTCTATCGGAACCTTATCCCGCACATTGCTCGAGACGGGTGATTTCGAGCAGTGCAATAGCAAAGAGGACTCTTCATAGCACCCCCTATAATCATCGAGCATGCACCCACAAATTGGTTAACTTTGCACGAACAAATAACAGGACCTTTCCACTACCCTTCAACTGGTGACCCTTTTTTCAGCCGGAGAGTGAAGGTTACGAAGAAATGGACGGATCAAGCCATCGACAGGCAGGATAAGGAGAGATGGAGTTCTTAAACGCCATCACCATTAAGCCACCCATCTTTAATGAGACAGCAGCTGCAGGTTGGTGCCAGATTGTGGACGCTCAGTTTCATATTTCACGAATAAAGAAGGAGGAAAGTAAATTCTTTCATGTATCGACTGTACTTCCTCTCGAGACCATCGACCGTCTTCCGGCGGCCATCATATCTACCCCAAATTACTAGGAGTTAAGGACTGGAGTTATTGGGCTCTTCGAGAAGACTAAACCCGAGCTCTTCGAGAATCTCATTGCATCCTACACTCGCACAGGGCGACCCTCTACCCATTAAGATGAACTAATTTTTCAGTCAACATCGCGCGTTTATGTAATTGCCACACAAAATTAACTAACCTTAGCACAATTAGGAAGACTGGCGGATGAACTAATGACATTCTATAAAGCGCAGTGCCTTAATGTAAATACCTGCACTGAGTTAATAGAACGTGGTGCCGCTTTTGTGTCCCATGGTTATATACCTAATGTTAAAACAGTACAAGTGATGATTATATGAATAATGTGAATTCGGCGGGAAATGCGCGGTTACTGCTCATGGGTGCCTACCGTAATGGGAACCGTCCTAATTTTGTGCAGCGAAATAATGATCACAGTGCTTAAAATATACCGATAGGATTGCAACCTTTTCACAGGAACCAAAGACCTGTAGTTTGCCGTTCACATTTGTATTTCGGTGAGAATGCGAAATTCTGAAAACCCTGGTGCAAATGGCCAAAGAGAGGAGAACACGTGCAAATGCAACCTTACTCGAGGCCATCTTCGACAGCCCCTGTGGAAAACTAACATGGCATGCCATTGCAAGTGCGGCCGCTTGTATGCCATCTATTTTCAACGTCGCGGCAAAAGTGAATAAAAATAAATGTGATTTTCTAATTGATACGGGGGCGAGTGTGTCGAGAATTCCGTCTAAAGTACCCCGTAATGGGCGCGGCGACTTGCCTTCCTGGCTGCCGTGCTGACGGGCCCCAGCTTAGTCTCTTCTCCTTTCAGACAGCCTGTATTTCTCCGCTACTTCGTTACTTCCCCTACAACCTCTCCCACAACTTTCTCTGGTCGGCCTCTATTTTCATAGGGTAGATGGATGCGGGGAAGGGGGAGGGGGAGGGGCATGTTTCCTGACCCCTGAGCTCTGGTCTGGGATGGTGGATTTTTAACAACCTGTTTCATCCCCACCCATACCTTCCTCACATCCCCTTTCCTTATCACTCCACTATCTCTTATTTTACGCCGTGCCCAAGGAGCCGCGATGCTGAAGGGCTGCCAGGTCACTAAGCGGGAGGGGTGGCCTTAAAGGGCGACACCTGGCTCTGCCAGCCCCGTATGCACCCCTTGCAGAGTGGGCTACTGCGAAGGAGGGGGGGTGAGCGTTTGCTTCACGTAAAAATATAGGGTCACCATGCCCAATGATGAGAAAACTAAAAATCTCCCCTTAATTTCCCCATGTCCAACGTCGGAGCCGCCCTGAGGGCAGCTCCACAGAAAAAAATGGAGGTTTCGCCCCCTTGTGCTCTAGCAGGAGACCATCCAAATCTCTCTAACTGGAGAGGAGGCTTACTCCTCTCTTTCGCCTACGGGTGTAGGGGACTTCCCTTCATCCCCTTGACTGGAGGTGCCTTCGGGCACCTCCCTCTTTCCAGCGGCAGTCCCCCCTTTACTTTCAAAGGGGACTGCCAAAAAAACCAGCAGGCAGCCCATAGCCTACCGCTCCCCATTGAAGCGGCTCGGTAGGACAAACCCCCTTAGGGTGGAGAGGGAAGCCAGGCCCCTTCTCTCGCTTCCCTCAAAAGATCTGCTGGCTAGAATACCAAACCTAGCCTGTGCCTCCCCAGACACGACTTCTGACACCACTACCAATGGGACCTGTGATGTCCTGGTGGGGATGGTCAACCGGAGGCCCCCTACCGAGATAGACATGGTCCTTGAGGCAACCCAGCCTCAGAAGGTAGGACCTTCCATGAGAGCAAATCCGGGCTCGGCGCCAAGCACCGAACTCGAGTCTGCCCCTAAGCAAGGTCCTCATCAAACGGCTAGGGTTTCCAAGGCAGTACAAGTAGGGGAGAGATCTCATCCTCTGACCGGTGCCCCTTGCGATTGCCAGGGCCTTCTCCATCTCGGAGAAGGACCTTGCTGTGGCCGGTCCATCCGGCTTGGGGGCTCCTGCCGGTGGAGGGGAGAAGAGGGTTCATTCCCCGCCATCCTCTCCAGCTGACTTCGACGCGTGGGACTTCTGCCGCGTCGTTGCATGGCTGCCGAGGACCTTTTTCTTGCTTGGAGATCTTAACAGCAAGCATCCTCTCTGGAAAGATTACTCAATAAATCCCAGGGCATAAGTCCTTGCTGATCTGATCGAAGAGCTTGAGATAGGTGTCCTAAATGTGGATGAGTTTACGCATCAGGGCACGAAAACCGCTTCATTTTCTTGCCTTAATCTATCTTTGTGCTCTTTGGATGCACAGCCTGATTCTGATTGGGGGGTAGTCGATGACCTTCATGGTAGTGATCACTTTCCCATTCAAATATGCCGCCTGAGAGCCCCCCTTGGTGGTGCTTGGCGCGGGCGCGTTGGCCTGCATTTCAGGAAATGACTGAATTCTCTATCTCATTCGAGGAGTTTAGGTCGGTAGATGAGGCCGTAGAGTTTTTCTCCTGCAACCTCATCGCCGCGGGCCTGACTACTATTCCCCGAATTTCTGGCCGTTTTGCACGCCGACCACTCCCGTGGTGGTCTGATGAGTGTGAGACGGCCCTCAAACAGAAGCGTTATTTCTATATGTGCTTTAAGCGCCGCCCGAACGATTTCACTGTCGCTGAATTTCGTCGGGCTAGGGCTGGCTAGGTTCAAGTATATTTCAAAGCAGGCAGGCCGCTCTTCTTGGCGGGCATACGAGTCTTCACTTAACGGGAAGACCCCTCTATCAGAGGTGTGGAAGTGAGTCAAAAAGATTCGGGGCAAATTCTCGAGGACCTCCCTCCCGTTCTCCATGAGAATGGGAGCGCAATCTCAGACCCCGCGTCCGTGGCGGAATCCTTCGCGAGCGCTTCTTCCACATTCTCTAGCCAGGATGCTGCTTCGCCAACTTTTAATGCACGTCGTGATGTCGCGGAAGGCCGCCTGCTAGACTTTACCTCCAAAAGCGGAGAACCCTTCAACAAAAGGTTTACTCTGAGTGAGTTGGGTTGCGTTCTTGCTTCTTGCGCAGACACGACCCATGGGCCGGACGATGTCCCGTAAGCCATGGTTCGACACCTGGGTGAGCGAGGCATGGCCTTTTCTTAGATTTGTTCGACAGGATCTGGGTGAAAGGTTTCCTCTCAGATTCCTGGCGAATCGCTATTTTGCTCGCCTTTCGCAAACCGGGGAGAGATTGCTCTACTCCGATCGGTTTCCGCCCAATCTCTGTAACCTCTTGCGTGTTCAACTTGATGGAGAAATTGGTAAATATTAGAGTAGTCTTTTTTCTGGACAGCGGAGGCCATCTGTCTTCTGTACAGTGCGGCTTCTGCCAGTTTCACTCCACGTGCGATGCTCTGCGCCGACTGGAAAAAGCCATCTGCCTTCCTTCGTAGACAGCACTACGCCACGGTGTTTTTCGATCTGAAGAAGGAGGCCTATGATACTGCATGGCGATACGGTATCATGAGACTCTCCACACGATGGGGGCGAGGAGACGCCCCCCAATGTTTATATCTGAATTTTTGTGAGATCGTCGATTCTGCGTTCGTGTGGGGGGAGCACTCTCCGGCCCAATTGAGCAGGAAGAGGGTGTCCCGCAGGGTAGTGTCCTCGGTGTTACACTCTTTGCCCTGAGCATTAACGGCATCACCTCGGTGGTGCTGGAATATATTCTCACTACGCTCTACGTAGACGACCTTTCGATCTTTTTTTGGAGCGGCCCAGACGCCAACTTTGGAGTGTCGACTCCAACAGGCATTGAACCGCGTCTCTCTCTATGCCGAACCGCACAGGTTTCGGTTTTCCTTGGCCAAGACTATAGAGGTGCAATTCTGCCGCCATCCACGGCTCCACCCAAAACGGGACTTGTTTCTTAATGGGGTACGCCTGGAAGTGGTTGAATCGCACTGTTTCCTTGGCCTTGTATTTGACCAACGCCTCACCTGGGAGGCTCATATTCGCAGTCTTAGGGACTCTTGTACCCGCGCCATGGATATTCTCCGTTCCGTAACGTTCAGCGCTTGGGGCGCTGATAGGGCTACTGCCTTACTTTTTTATCGATCCTTTGTTCGTTCGAAGCTCGACTACAGATACGAGTTTTATGCACCCGCAGCCGACCGTGTATTGCGGAAGGGGGACTCGATCCACCACACCGTCCTTCGCCTGGTGACCGGTGGTTTCCGCACCTTCCCCATTGAGAGCCAACTAGTTGATGCTGGAGAGATGCCACTAGCTCTACGCCGTGCATAGTGCATTATTTGCCTGTACGCGCGAGCCCGGCGTCTCCCTCAGTCGCTAACCGCTCTCACTGCATCGGCAGCTAATTTTAACGCTGCCTATGCTGCTGAGAGACGCCAGTCATACCCTAAGCCCTTGGGTTTTAGGGCTAGTCAACTCTGTTGAGAGCTAGGTATAGCTCTCGGGCCGGTGGCGCCCCTTGTTCTGCCCAGGACGCTACCCTGGTTATTTGTCACCACGCCTCTGCTCTCAAAGCTTGTACACCGCCGATATTATTGCGCTCGACCTTTTTGGAACACACCTCGTGTAACGTTGGAACCGTGACAGTGTATACGGATGGCTCCACGTCACAAGAGGGGGTCAGCTTCCACACCGTATCCCCTCTGTTTGAAGTCAACGGTGCTCTGCCAGGCGCTGCGTCTGTCGTCTCGGCCGAGCTGGTGGCAATACACCAGTCGGTACAAGAGATTAAGCAACGTGCCCGTTTCAGAGACCGGATTGTGATCTATAGCAACTCACAAAGCGCCTTGAGTGCTCTCGGGGCATTGGAATCTCTGCATCCCCTGGTTAACGATATCCGTAACGCCACGGTTTTGGCGAGCCGGGTGGATATCGAGATTATCTTGTGCTCGGTTCCTGGACATGTAGGAATTGCAACGAATGAGCGCGCCGGTGAGGGCACCAAAGAGCCCGCGAGGACTCTCCGTCCGGACCAGTGTCTCGCTCTTCCTCACACCGACTACATGGCAGAAATACGGGCAGCTCTTTGGACTGCTTTGCTAAGATGATGGGAGACAGTCAAAGGGAACTTAAAGTTACGTGCCAATGAGCCGCGACTGTTCCTATGGACCTACCCCCAATGCCGCAGCAGCTTCAGGTTGCTTTCTGTCGTCTCCGAATCGGACACACTCGCGGGACGCACCGCCATTTGATGGAGCGATTGCTAGCGCCCTACTGTGAAGACTGCCATTTCCACCAGACTGTTCGGCACATTCTTGTTGAATGTCCTAGTCTGGGCCATCTCCGCTTACCTTACATGTCCCGGTACCGGGATGGGCGGGGTCGCTACCACTTGTCTCTTGTACTCGGGACGAGTTCGTGCACATTGCCTGGTGGACTTATAGACTTTTGTGTGAAGCCCGGCCTTCTCCCCTTTATTTAACTAGTTTTTTGTTGTTGTTTTCTTTGTAGGTTCCTGCGCCGGGGTGACCTCCCCCCAACGCCGGAGCTTGCTTCCTTCTTGTAGCGATTGTGCCCAAGTGGGTAGTAGCCAGATAGTCTTCTAAAATTAAAAAACAATCCGTCTAAATTAGTAAATTATGGTGAAATGCGCGAGTCCAGTGTAAATATTTGAACGACTAATGGTGGGAAAATAAAAGTGCACGGCGAGGTACACACAGATATATTTATCCATATTTTTCGCCGATCATTCAGGTGGTCATTTGTTGTCGCGGATACATCTTCACCATTATTAAGAATTGACTTTCTGCGTCATTTTAATCTCTTATTGGACTATGCACGTGGCATACTTATCCATGAACAAACTAAACTCATATTAAAAGTGAAACTATCAGGAGAACCTGCGATAGCTTTAATTATTAATTATCTAAAGCACCTACCACCCCATTGCAAAGCCATATTGGAGAAATATGAGGCTTTGTACAATCCCCCGCCCATAAAATCACCAGGGGCGTCACCGGTTCACATAGTATCGAAGAAATCGCCGGCTGAGTACATGGTGTTCGTCAAATTCCGGGTGCTTAATGCGATCATAAAGCCCGACAGATATCCATTGCGCGAATTGAAAGTGTGACAAACCACTTCCATGGGAAAAGGACTTTTTCAAGTTTGGATCTGTTTCGTGCTTACCATCAAATTTCTATGAACCTGGTGGACATGGAGAAGATTGCGGTGATAACGCCGTTGCCTTATAGGAGTATGTGAAGCTTCCATTCGTCCATCGGAATACAAGTTGCAAATTCCAACGACACATGAGTAACCTGTTTCGGGATTATGGTTCGTTTATGTATATATATAGAAGACACCCTGATATTTTCGGACAATCTGGACACCCATTTGGACTATTTAGACCAAGTTTTTAAAATCTTCATCGAGAATTGCCTGAAGATATCCCTGAGAAAATGCGCACTGGCAAACGAGAAAATTGATTTTCTAGGGCATAACATTTCAGTGGAACGAATTTGCCCATCGGCCAAGAAAATGAAAGAAATTAGGGACATGCCTCTGCCAACAATTACAAAGAAATGCTACGATACTTGGGCATGTTGGGGTATTTCCGAAGGTTAATTCCTAATTTCGCAGCGATTGAAGCTTCGTTGACCGCTTGCACGCCTGCAGCCTAAGGCTTGTGAGCTCGTATGGAATGATGAGTCACGAGGAGCATTTGAGAATACTAAATTTGCTGTAATCAACTCCGTCAAACTCTGTCACCCACTCACCAATGATTCGCCATACCAGCTGGTGACGGATTGCTCCTAATACGCGTCAGGTGCTGTCCTGTACCAAATGGTAAACGGATCGCCATTCTTTTCAAGCAAGCTAAGCGATACACATTAAGCATACTCCACCTACTTCAGAGCGCTCCTAGCGGCGTATCTTGCTGTTATCCACTTCAGGCACTTGATTTAAGGTCGCCATGACACCTTGTGCACAGACCAAAAGCCATTAGTATCGACTTTTTCGTCGCAATTAAATGCAAAAACGACCAGATAGCAACACTATTGGACTGCTGTTTTGGAGTATATTAGCGACATCACCTACGTGCGTGGTCAGGACAACGTAGTCGCTGACTGCTTTCGAGGTTCGTCAATTCGGTCTAAGTGGAGTCATTTGACCTCCAAGCTTTGGCGGCAGCCAGCTGATGACGAGGATATAAAACGTTCCGCTCGCAATTAAAATCTTTCCCTTTTCTCGGTGAGACTCTAGTATGGTGTGAAGTAAATCAAGATACCCACGGCCGTTCGTTCCTATAGCGTGCAGGAGGACCATTTTTGTTCAATTGCATAATTTGTCACAACATGTAGTCAAGGAATCACTTCGTTTTCTCAAATATCGATGTTTCTGGCCCAATATGGACAGGGATATTCGCTCTGGACAAGGGAGTGCCTCTCATGTCAATCTTCTAAGATCAGTCGCGATACGAAATCCCCGACCAGGCCCATTGATATTTCATCTTCAAGGTTCGAAAGAGTGCATATTGATATAGTTGGACTACTTCCATCGGTTACACTGCCTAGACAATCCTACCCATCCCACAATCGGTATTTAGTATCGTGCATCAACTGAGCTACAAGATGGTTCGAAGCGCTATCGATTTCGGACATAAGTGCCGCAACGGTCGCGTTGGCTTTCCTAGACTGGTGGATTTCCCGCTTTACATAGTGACCGACAGAGGCGCCCAATTTGAATCCGAGCTATTCAAGGAACTGTCTGCCCTCATTGGTGCCCAAGCCTTTAGTTTCCAAAGATCTTCGTGAAGCGACTGATGTGTGGGTCTGAATAGACCGCTTTCGCAAACAACTGGAACCACCATATGTTGCCCATTTCCCGGTGATCGAGTGCGACGGCAAGGTTTATCAATTGGAATTTTCTGATGGCAAGAGGGACTCTGTCTCAGTGGACAGATTAAAAACTGCTAGGCTTCCTCCCTCGTATAGTGACAAGGTGCCGGGTAATCAGCGACTTTCAGGGACTCAGGCAGAGAACAGGAGGAGGAACGGTTGTACTTAACCTCTTAGAGTGTATGAGAGAGAAGACAATGATGACAAAGTCGACGAGACAACTCTACAGGATCCGGAGAGAATAATGGCAGGCCAGACCTCTTCACGCGCTCCAGGAGACGAGTCACGTTTGCCATAAACCCGTCATTCCTATATTTTTTAATCCAATATAGTCATTATATTGCAGCGACGTATTATATTAAAAGAAGAGGCCTAAATATATACACACCTCATTACTCTATAGCTTTTTTGCGGGTTAAAACTAGGTATATATGTACTGTGTCATAATTATAGCTTTGTATACTAATAGAAAAGAGGATAAGACCCAATTGTAAGATAAAATATATATATTGTGTACTATATGGCAGAACTTGGCATAATGAATAGGCCCGTTTTGTTGACTATAGATGTATGTGCTTACGAATACCAATGCCCTGTACGTGTTAAAATGCTGTTAGACACTAGATCTGCCTGAGGTATGTAGTTAATATGTATCTATCTAGGTATTTATAATGCGTTATTTCTCAGTTACTCCGTAACTGGCTGGGGACTCTCTGTGGGGCTCATGGTGTAAAATAGGTAGGCATGTGGCAACCGAATTGCAGCATTTAATAGGCCCAGCGAGGAACTCCACAAATGGACACTCAGTGAATCTTTCAAATCTTAAAAATGGCTATTTGTGTAAATTAAGGAAATAATTTGCCACGTGTAATAAATAAAGAACCAAAGAGAATTAGAAAAAGAAAAAATATATATGTCAAATTGTACGTCTATCAAATAGATATAAAAGCAAGCGGGTCACCTGAGTCACTTGGAAACAAACAAACATACGCGTGTGAGAATAATTATCAGCAAAAAACTCACAATGGGAGACAACAGGCAAGCTGAACAAATACACGATTTGGCCAGCAAAATTTCACAAAGAACTGTAAGAGCCAAGTGATTCCCTATAATTAAGATGAATTTGAGTCATGGGAAATTTGTAGGTACAACAGATACACATAGTTGTCGGAACTTGATGGTTTCATCAACGGGAACATTTGTGAATAGAGATTCTACGTCCATAGAAGCTAGTGCGGATGCTGGTTGAGGAGTTTGGAGGATATCTAGAAGAGTTGAAGAGGAGGGCAGCGTGTAGTATTATAGGATGTAGGGCGCGAAGATCTAGTTGAGAATTTTGCCAGGTGATAAATCACGCTTGGTGTTTGACTTTTGACGTAGAATCTTTATTCACTAATGTTCCCGTTGAGGAAACCATCGAATTGATATAAATGACATTTACCATACTGAAGGCTCCACACCTATCACCATTCCCGAAGACATATTGCGACAGCTCCTCCAAGCATGCACAAAAGAAGCCCTGTTCTACTGCCCCGATGGAAAAATGTACGTGCAAATCAATGGGGTTGCGATGGGGTCACTCCTTAGCGTTCTCTTTGCCAATTTTTATATGGGCTAAGTTTAAAACACGATTTTCAAAAGCAATATAGCGCCCAAGCCTCCCATCTATGCGCGCTATATCGATAACATAATTTTGAATACATATAACATGAAACAAGTGAATGGTCTAGTTGGAACATTCAAGAAAAACTCGTGCTTGCATTTCACCTACGAAACGGAAGATGAAGGATCCCTTCCTTTCCTTGATATCCTCATAAGTGCCCAGGGGTCCAAATTTGTGACCCCGAAGTATGCGTTAAGGTAACGTATTTGGGCTTGTGTTTAAACGGTTCTTCTGAGTGTCCTGAACGCTACAAGAGATCAGTCATCAATGCCTTAGTTAACGGGGCAATTTCGTATTCATCTTTGTGGACGGCTGTTGATCTCGAGCTTAAGAGGGTTTCCCCGAGTTCTCGTTAACAACGGCTGCCCACAAGAATCCATCGACGCCAACATAACAGAGAAAATGAATTTGGCTGCTGGTCCTGGCGTCCGGTCTACTCCGAATAAGAATAATATCGACCTTCATTACAAGGCCAATATGAACACCGGCTATCGTGGAAACGAAAAGGCTCTCAAAAGCCATTCTCCATCGAATGTGACCCCAACCCACCCTAATGCATTTTTTTTTTTTTTTTTATTTAAGGGGCTATCTGGCGACTGCCGACTTAGGCATAAGTCGCCGTAAACAAACAGCATAGTTCTAGGCTACTTCAAAAAATGGAACAGGGAACAACAAAAAAGAAATAACAATAACAAAACAATAACAAAAACAACAAAAACAACAACAAAAACAACAAAAAAAATTAAGCCTGGTTAAAAAAAAGGGAGAAGGCCGGCCTCCCCCAAAAAGTTAGCAAGTCCACCAGTCAAAGTGCACGCACTCGTCCCGAGTACAAGGGACAGGTGGTAGCGACCCCGCCCATCCCGGTACCGGGACAGGTGTCGTGCGCGAAGATCACCCAGACTGGGACATTCGACAAGAATGTGCCGAACAGTCTGGGGGACGACGCAGTCGTTGCAATAGGGCGCAGGCGAGCGCTCCACCAGATAGCGATGCGTCACACGAGTGTGTCCGATTCGGAGACGACAGAAAGCAACCTGAAGCCGCCGCGGCATTGGGGGATAGGTCCATGGGAACAGTCGCGGCGCAATGGCACGCAACTTTAAGTTCCCTTCGACCGTCTCCCATCTTCTTTGCCAAGCAGTCCAAAGAGCTGCCCGTATTCCTGCCATGTAGTCGGTGTGAGGAAGAGCGAAACGCTGGTCCGGTCGCAGAGTCCTCGCGGACTCTTTGGCGCCCTCATCGGCGCGCTCATTCCCCGCAATTCCCACATGTCCAGGAACCCAGCAGAAGATAATCTCGACATCTGCCCGGCTCGCCAAAACCGTGGCGTCACGGATATCGCGAACCAGGGGATGCGGAGATTCCAATGCCCCGAGAGCACTCAGGGCGCTTTGTGAGTCGCTATAGATCACAATCCGGTCTCCGAACCGGGCACGTCGCGTAATCTCCCGTACCGAGTGGTGTATTGCCACCAGCTCGGCCGTGAAGACAGACGCAGCGCCTGGTAGAGCCCCGCTGACTTCAAACAGAGGGGATACGGCGTGGAAGCCGACCCCCTCTTGGGACTTGGAGCCATCCGTATACACTGGCACGGTTCCAGCGTGACACGATGTTTTGTCCAAAAAGGTCGAACGCAATACTCCCGGCGCAGTACAAGCTTTGGGAGCAGAGGCGTGGCGACAAATAGCCAAATGTGGTACCCTCCAGGGTGGCGTCCTGGGCAGAACCAGGGGCGCCACCGGCCCGAGAGCTATATCTAGCTCTCGAAGGAGTTTCCTGGCCCTAAACCCAAAGGGCTTAGGGTATGACTGGCGTCTCTCGGCGGCATAGGCACCATCGAGATCAGCTGCGGATGCAGTGAGAGCTGTTGGCGACTGAGGGAGGCGCCGGGCTCGCGCGTACAGGCGAGTGATGCACTGCACGCGGCGCAGAGCGAGTGGCATCTCCCCAGCATCGACCAACAGGCTCTCAATGGGGGAAGTGCGGAAGGCACCGGTCGCAAGGCGAAGGCCGGTGTGGTGGATCGAATCCACCTTCCGCAATAAACGCTCGGCTGCGGATGCATAAAACTCGCATCCGTAGTCGAGCTTCGAGCGAACAAAGGATCGATAAAAAAGTAAGGCGGTAGCCCTATCAGCGCCCCAAGCGCTGAACGTCACGGAACGGAGAATGTCCATGGCGCGGGTACAAGAGACCCTCCACCCTAATGCAGATTTAAATCTGATTATATACTACAAGACCAAGAAAACAAGTAGTTTCATCATGCAGAGCAGCTGTCTCCCTCCGATGAGCGAACTTCAGGAGACTAACATCGTGTACGAATATTCGTGCAAAGTCGGTAACTGCTAACACTTCAATTCAAAGTATATCGGTGTAACCTCTATAACCCTGTCAAGGCGACTGATAACTCACTTTCAAGATGGCGCGATTAAAAATCACAGGCACTCTCATGGCGCTACTTGAAACCGTGAAAAGTTGAATAAGGACACCTCCATCATCCTGGGACTCGAAAACCGCAGAAGATTGCGGATGGCCAGAGCCGTCATTATTCAGATGAAGAAACCGGCAATTAACGTGCAACTTCAGCCAGAAACCATACTCCCGACATCTCGGTGTCTCCCAGTTGACCGCCATTAAAAGTAGCACGTTTTCAAACTTTCATTTTCCTTTGCCTCCTTTGCCAGAAAACTAGATCCGAGCGACAAATAGTCAGACAAGGTTCAAGATTTAATAAGAAATGAATAACAGAGATATTACATACATGTAAATAAATAGTAAATAGTGGGGAAAATATATTTTAGTAGAGAAGGGAAAGTTACAAGTACAAGTAGGAAGATAAAGGTTCCCGGAGACCTGGAATTCAGTTTCTTATTACTATACAATTCAAGAGATTATTTATAGTTAGGAATAAATTTAGTACCTAAAACGAAAAATTTATACATACTGTAAACATTATGATTTTCTAATTCTTATTTCTAATTGTTTGTTCGTTATTACAACAAATCTGTACTATACATTTTCCATATTTGATATTCTAATTTTAATCTTAAGTCACTTAATTGTTGAAATAGACTACATTTATTGTTTATTCTAAATTCGCACTTTTAAATTATTTAATTTATTCTTTAAATTCATAATATTAAACTCACTCACATATTAAATTTCGAGTCAATTATTTGTTGAAAATACACTATATATCTTGATTATTTATTTTAAATTCGCATTTTTTTTTTTAAACGCCTAATTATTTAATTTATTCTATTGAGATTCACTTTAATTTGTTATATTTAACTCACTCTATTATTTTTCTTGTTTCACTTCTTTTGTTATTAGTATTATAATTATTTATACATTTCACTATTGATTTTATTATCAGTATATTCCACTTGTATTTTACACTTATAATTATTCACTTTATGTCCGACGTTTTCTGGCCACATTTAATATTCTTGAACGTAGTCATAGTCACGGTGTGGACATGTGATGGTGGTATGTACACGGTGCCCTTGAGCTACGGTGCTGATACATCATAAGGTGAGCAGGGTCCTCCGAAGGTCCATTTGTATTCCCCCTCTTTTAGTTCACCCCTCTTTCAGGGGTGAACTAAACAACTTAAGGCCCAGTTCCTTGCCGTCGAAGAAGTACCCCCTCTCGAGGACGTCCTTCTTGTCAGTTAGGGAGGCCTCCACCTAGTCTTCGTTGTGCACTACTTCTTCGTCCGATGAATTTTGCTCGTAGTTTTATCCTTGTGCCTTCTTTTTCTTGTTTCCACTTTTCTTTTTCCTTTTCGCGCACTTTTTAGTTTCCTCCTCTTCTTCCGTAGTTTATTTTGTCACGTTTGATTTTGGTTCTTTCGTAGTGGTGTTTGGCTGTGGGGGTTCATTGCTTGGTTGGTGCTCCTGTTGCGACTGGTCGGTAAACTGTATATTTAATAGTCTCTCCGAATAGGGATTGTCGGTAAACCATAGTTTTTTCTTTATTCCGTTTTTCTCCAGTAGACGGTTAAGTTCACCGGAGAAAGTGCCTGGGTTAGCCAGGTTTGCCATATGACAGAAGATGATCATCATCATGATCTCTCTCCCCTCCTGTGGCATCACCAGCTTCGGGGTACTTGTTCTGACGTTGTTCCTCGGGGCCGCCGCCGCTGCATAGTTCTGCTTAGACTTTGCCTCCTTTACCTTTTTCAGATTATCCCTTTTCCCGCGGATGGCTTGTTTGCGGATGGGGAATCTCATGGCCAAGGCCCTGTGGTCCCCTCCGCAGTTCAGGCCCTTTTGTTTGTTTCCCGTGCAGTCTTTCTAGAAATGCTCGGATTTTAAGCAGTTTGAACATGTCATATATATATATATATATAGCGAGAGAGAGAGAGAGAGAGAGAGAGAGAGAGAGAGAGAGAGAGAGAGAGTGAGTGAGAGAGAGACATTCAATTCGTAATTCGGAAAGTCGATTCATTCGATCCTTAAGTCCCTTAGTAGCGTTACGAAGCCCCGTTAACTCGTCTAAATCCTGCCACCATTAGGCATTTTACTTCGCATAAAACAGAAGCCTACTCACTGACCACAAAGAACTCGAGACGTTTCCGCTTGTCCCCTTTAGTAGGCCAATTTAAGAATAAAGTTAGTTCATTTAGCAGCATCCTTTCGAAGTCCTTTTCTTATCCCGATCACGAAGACATATTCCGTAAGCCTAACTTAACCTAACGCATAATCCCTCGTGAGAAACCATAAGGAGTATAAGGAGTCAGAACCAATTCAACAGGGACATAAAGTAGGCCCACTATTTAAGGTCCTCGTTACCCGTCGAGTCAAGTCTATCGGAACCTCATCCCGCACACTGCTCTAGACGGGTGATTTTGAGCAGTGCAACAGCAACGAGGACGCTTCATTACACCTCCTATAATTACCGAGCACGCACACACAAATTGGCTTCCTTTGCACAGACAAATATCAGGATCTTCCCACTACAACAATTGAAATAAGCACCCATTTCTTCCCTTGGCTCATCAAGGAAGACTACAATAGTGTCAAACTCCTGCTCAAAGCTTGAAATTATAAGGGGTTGGAGTTTCGATGGGTTTCCACGGAGGTTTTGCCAAGTTTCAATAATCTCTGTTTTGGGGACGATAGGGATAGCACATCACATTACAACAAGAATTACTGGCAAGATAAGACTGAATTCCCTGATGGAGCGAATAATGTCAAGCGTGAGCAATTGATAGACCTTTAATAGGTGTCTTTCCCTCCATCGATTTTAGAACTAGGTCTCTAGAAGCAGTTAGAGATGCTAACAAAGCGTCTGCAGCCTTCAAATACCTTCAAAATTAAATTTCCAAATTTCTGAGGCAAAGGTGAAAGCTGGTGTTTTTGGTGGACCACAAATCAGGCAAATTATAGTGTTCAGAATTCCCTGAAAAGCTTACTAAAAAGGAAACAGGGTCAACAAACCTAAATCGCACGCTTTCAATTATTCTGACTCATGACCTTATGACCATATGACCTTACGACATTTAAAACCTTCAAAAATTGGGGCAATCCGACCGATAGATAGTCTTATTTTAATAATTCTAGGAATAATCATGGGAGGACCTTGGCAGATAGGTAATTCGAAACAGAATGTACCCCCGACCCCCAAACATAAAGGGGTTCAAATTTCGTGAAAATCGGCTAAATAATTACAATGTTATTGCCGAAAAAACTCATTCAAATATAAAATGTTTAACATCCGACTGACATAGTAACTTGTAGAGTCGCGCGCAGTCGACTAAAAAGAAGCCGGAGTTGTTTTGTTTCGGTGAGTCAGGGCTTTTTTGGCAACCAAAACAAGTCTGACAATTATGTGGAACTAGTTGAAAAACTTAGTGGTAAAAAGCTATGGGCAGATGTCTTGTAAGATGTTCGTGAAAGTGCACATTATTGGTGCCAATCTTGACAAGTTCAAGGAGAATATGGGAGCATAATCTGAGGAGCGAGCGGGAGCGATTCATCAAAATAGACTGAACTTTAAACAAAGAATATGAGAGCATATACCGAGAAGCGACTGGCGACGCTTCGATTAAGATAGACTGAAATTTGAAAATAAAATGTGGGAGCATACACCCAAGAGCTAGGGCGAGCGCTTCTATCAAAATAGACTGAGCTTTAAACAGAGAATATGGGAGTATAATCAGAGTAGCGAGAGGGACGCTTCCATCAACATAGCCTGAACTTTGAACAGATAATATGGGTGTATACTCTGAGGAGCGATGGCGAGCGCCTCCATCAAGATAAACTGAACTTTGAAACAGAGAATATAGGATCATACTCCGAGGAGCGAGGGTGAGCGCTTCCATCAAGTTACACTGAACTTTGAACAGAGAGAACAAGCTGTATAAGATGTACATATGATGGGAGTCTACATTTGGAGCCTTCTTCCCGTAATTGTTTTGCACTACGTGTAAATCGAGGAAAACTGTTCACCCTTAACTTTTTTTACTTGTTTTTATTTATTTCTCGTGCAAGTTTCAATAAAATGGTTTAAATTTAAATGTGTCTGTGTTATGAGCCGCACTATGGGTGAAAAAACAACAAATAATTTGCCTATTTTTACTAAATATTTCATTAAATAAGCCTCAAAAGGAAATTTTAAAACAAATAATAGCTATTTTCTATTGTTTTGTAATAAAAGGAGTTGGAAAATAAAAATTACTGGTCAAGAACAAAAATTGTGTTACATAGTGTTATAATTACATAACATTATTCATTTAATTCATATTTGTTATTATTTTACCTTTATGATCGAATAACAGAGCTCCAGGGTTTAGAACTCACCTCCTACAGGAAGAGGATCAGAGTGCGATTTGGGGATTCTGACTTTTTAATAAAGCTGCAATATTTAAATATACGAATAATTATTGCCATCACGTGAATTTTAAAAACGAACTAAAAAAATAAAAATATATATTATTCTCAAAACTTTTGGCCATGATTTTGCACTTAGACCTTCCATGGAAATGAGCCACACACTTTCCACCTGATCATATCCTTCTTCTAAAACGCCGCCTGCCTATCATACCACCTGAGACCTTTCCCCAATCCTTTCCACAATGCCACTCGCGTTAGCCGACTGTATTATCCACACATCCTCACCTATATATTTGTCTAAAAGGATTTCCGCTCATATTTAGAAGTTATGGAAGCAAAAATACCCCCTAAGCCAATCTGATGTCGTATATCCGCTTCTAAACACCTTCCGATTCGCAAAGAGCGACCCGTGACAAGTAGTTTCATTTGAAAACCGTCACCTCTCCACTTGTGATTTTACGGAGTACCAATTAAACCGATCAGTTTCAATCCGTATCAGTCCAACTATGCGGAAATCTTTCTCTAGACCTATCTCGGCTAGCCTAAACTGCTCTTCAAATCATACCACTATCGCAGTCCCATTTATTAGTCAAATCACTCCCGGTTGCTCCATTGAAACCAAGCCTACCAAGGTTTATAACCTCCCTAAGTATGAGTCTCGTTGCGCAAAAACCCATTGACCTCCAAGTAAACCATCCCCTTGTTCAAATCAAACCCCTAAATTTGTCGCTTAGGCCTGTAACTGTTCGCCCATTTTTAATTTAAGAATTGAGAAACGAAGTACTCGAAATCCTGAATCGCCATTAAAATAGCCACATTGAAATCCTTATCATAAATAATGCAACCCATCTTATACTCCACTACGTAAAGAGTCGTTGTATTCTTCATCGTAGTCATAATCATAATAATCGTTATTTCTCAAAATCAGAGTGTTTTAATCAAACTCTATGCCCAGCATCGAATATTCGTAATAAGTTTTCCTCTGCAAGACCCTAAAGGTATGATTATTCGCAAGTTTCTCTTCCCGAAAATTCTAAACATCTTCGGCAACCTGATCAGGGCATTCGAGGTTTTCGCATTCCGAATGGAATTTGAGCACCACTTCCAGCGGCTTAAACCCCCCTTACCGAAACTTACGTTTATCAACCGAGAGTCAAGTCCCGTATCTCGAATGTTACTATTTAACCCATTATTTTGTTAATTTTGTTACACTTAAATTTACCACCTTATTCCATTAATTTATACATCAATTGTCGATTAATTTATATTAGAATTTCCTAGTATTAAGTCGATAAAATGGAAGCACGACGTGGAGCAAAGAACCCAAATTTACACATTTCCTCTTGAAATGGAGTAGTGTTAAGTGCCGTAACAGTAAAGTAATTATGGCATAGTTAAATTAAACAGGAAACGAACCTCTCAATTTTTATAGTTGAGATATGCAAATTTGTTTACCAACCTAAGGAGCCTCATTTCCAAAGCGAAACGGCATTATGACGAAACTGAGAATAAGGACGAAGTGCGTACGGTGATGTACAGCAAATTTCCCGCCACTTTGATGTTCCTAGTCATTGTTAGCAACGAAACCTATGTTTTGCCTCTCACAACTCCCACCAGGGACCCAAGGTTAATGCGGACGTTTACAGTGAGGTGGTACTTGGATGAACCAGGTAGTGGGGGGAAGGCCTTATATTTTCCCAGAGGACACTGCTCCTTCACACAAGGCAAGGGAGACTGGCTTAATTTGAAACAACTTCCCGCACCACTCGTCCCCAGACTTGTGGCCGCCCACCTTCTCTAATTGCAACTCCCAAGATTATTTTGTGTTAGGCCTTGTTGAGAAGGATGTCAACATGGCTGCTCACAACACTTAGACTCTGAGGGCCCACATTGTGGAGGTAATGTTATCCATTGGGAAGGATTCCCTCCCTACCCAGAGCATACAACCAGTTCAGATCTTGCCTGGAAAAGATCACCTTTATTTTTTCATTGTTTATTAAAATCAACTGAATATATTAAGAGTAAATATATCTAGACATTTAATAATGAATTTCTCAAGCAAATATTTATTTAAAGATTCACATGTATCACAGTATTGCTCTTATCTTTGATAATATTTTTTAAAATTTTCAGATAAGCAGGTGTTTGTAATATAATTACCATTATCATCTATGGTCTTCGTTTCATTTGCTAGTAGTCTTTTGCATCGGACGGAATTCGTAATTGTGCTCAAGCCGGATTTTTATCAAGTGATTGTAGTTAACGACCTGTTATGGCATTTAAGATCAGTGGCTTTGTTATATTAACCATTTTGATTCGCCAAAGTTTTCAAAAGGCAAGGAATAATATTTATTCTATTTATCATTAAATTGACCTACTACCTTCCTTCGTATATCCAATGTACTTTCCCAATCTTCCCTTTGAAGGAGACCTACGATGAGGGTTATTTAATAAAAACAAAATTAACAAGAATGAATCTAAGGATAAAAAGTAAAAGTAATGAATACTGATGATAATAATGCATATAATACAGATTGACAATTCCAACGCCTTCGAAGGCGTCTTGTTATAAATATTTATATTTGGGAAAAAATACGCAAAATGCTATATACGGGTAGGCGAAACTTATCGGTTCTAATAGGTCAGGAAGATGGCGTCCGGCATGGAAGTGTCCTCATTGTCACTCTTTTTGCCTTAAAAATCAACCGTATGACCTCAGTGCTGACAGAGGATGTTCTAGCTATGCTCTATGTAGACAACCTTTCGATCATTTGATGCCTTACCCTGTAGAGTCGACTCCAACAGAATTCGAACCGTATTACTTGCGACGGCAAAGTTCACTAATTTTGGTTAACTTTATTGAAAACTAAACTGATGCATTTCTGCAGCAAGCTACGGTATCATCGCGATCCAGATTGACTCCTAAATTGGACTCGTCTCCAAGCAAAAGAATTCGCACCATTTCCCTGGTCTTGTTTTTGACTTAGGTGTCACCTAGAAGACGCACATTTACAACTTTAGGTTCTATTTTATCCTTACCACGGACATTCTTCGTTCCGTGGCGCTCAAAACTTAGGTGCTGATGTGGCTTCATATTTACTTTTCTATTGCTATTTTGTTCCTTCTAAGCTAGACTAAGAATGCGAGTTCTACACATCCGTAGCAGCGCGTGAATTGCGGAAAGTGGACTCGATCCACCATGATGGTTTCTTTTTGGCGACAGGTTCCTTCTGGATGTCTATTGTAGACAGCCTCTTGGTCGATGCTGAAGAGATGAAGCTCGCTTTATGCCGTACATTGTACATTATGCACTTGTGCGCGCAAGTCCACCTTCCCCCACAGTCACCGACGGTTCTCAGTTTGTCTGAAGCCGATTTCGACGGTTCGTATATCGACGTAAGGCACCAATCGTACCGTAATCATTTTGGACTAAAGGAAAGGAAATTCCTTCAAGAGCTTGATGGATCTCTCAGGCCCGTGGTGTCGCTAGTTCTGCCAAGAACGCTATTATAATGGTAACATCTCTGCACGTTTGTTGCCACGTCTTTGGTCCCAAAACCTCTACAGCACCTAGAGTAGTGCGTTAGTATTTCTTGGAGCATACATCGTCAAACACTGAAGCCGTGCTAGAATACACAAATCTATCTAAATTCGAATAGGGAGTCGGCTTCCGCGCTTTACGCCCTTGTTTGAAGTTGGCAGTGCTATCCCAAGCACTTAGCCTGTCTTCATGGCTGTGCTAGTTGCAATGTACCCTCGGACAGGGAAACGACGCGTCGTGCAAGTTCGGAGAATAAATTGTGATATATAGACACACAAAGTGCCTTTGAGGCAGTGGAATCTCCGTCTTCTCTGGTTTGGAGTATCCATGAGGCCCCGGCTGCCGAGAGCAAGGAGGATGTCGAGAGTGTCTGCTGGCTTTCTGGATATGTAAACATTGCGGGAAATGAGCGCCCTGATGAGAAAGTTCAACAGCCCCGTCGGAGTGGGAAGCCTTACTAGCGTTTTTCTTTTCTCCACTGTATGATTTAGTTCAACCTTCGGGTTACGTGGCAAAGGAGATGGGAGACGGCCGGCGGGAAGCTAAGGTCTCGCGCCATTACGCCGCGACTTTTCCCGCGGGTATAAATTCCAATGTCTCGACGTCTTGAGGTCGCTTTTTTATCACCTCCGATTCAGGCACAATCGGCGACGCCAAGAAAGTTCATCCTTTTTACAGACACCATCGATCGAGATGGAAACGATGGTCACGTTTCGATCCAATCTAAGAGAAGCATCCGTTTCACTGACAGCGGTACTCAAGAAGGAACCAATCTACCAGGAATTCGAGTCTCCTAAAAATCGCTCCTGATAAGCAATAGAAATTGTGGTGACTGGTACCTTAAAATAGGGGTGAAAATGGAGTTAATTATTGGTAAAAGACTTAATATAGTTGGAATTCGGATAAATCTTTGTAATGGGTCAAATACGCGTGAATATTACATAGATTATTAGACATGAATCAAATGTGGGTAGAAACTCGACCAAATATTGGTAATGAGTCAAATCTGGGTGAAAATTGGGAGAAATATTGGTAGTGGGTCAATTTAGGTAAAAAGTTGGAAAAATATTGGAGATAAGATAAATAATAATAGGAATGTGGCAAAATATTGTTAATTGATCAAACCTGCGTGGAATTTGAGGCAAATATTAATAATGGGTCAAATCAGGGTAATATTTAGTCAAATATTGGTAGAGGGCAAAATATGGGTAAATATTTCGTCGCATATTAGTATTGGGTCAAATCTATGTGAAAATTGTAGTGACTGGTACCTCAAAATCAGTAAAAATTGTGTTAATTATTGGTAAAAGAGCTGATATATCTAGAAATTGGGCTAAATATGAGTAAAAGTGAGGCAAATATTAGCCATGAGTTCAAAATGGGTGAGTATTGGGTCAAGTAAATGCCATGGATTAATTTAGGTGATAATTGGGTCAGGTATTGACCATTAAGATTAAATATGAGTAAAGATTGGTTCAAATATTAGCCATAGGTTAAATATGGGTGAAAATGTGATCAAATGATGGCTATGAGTTCAATATGGGTAAATATTGGGTCAGGTGATGGCCATGGGTGAAATATGGCTGGAATTTGGGTCAGGAATTGGGTATAAATTCAATGTGTAAGGATAAATGATGATTTCAAAGTGTAGGCGGGGGGTGATAAGAGCGATGTCAATGGGAAAGGGGACGAGAATAAGTGGCTATATGAAGGTACAATGGAGGGGGAATAAGAGCGATATCAAGGTGCAATGGAGGGAGAATAAGAGCGATATCAAGGTGAAAAGTAGGGAGAGTAAGAGCGATATCAGGGTGAAAGGGGAGGAGAATATGAGAGATATCAGGGTGCAAAGGGAGGAATAAGAGCGATGTCAAAGTGCAAGGGAGGGAGAATAAGTCGCTATGTCAAGGTGTAAAGGAGGGAGAATAAGTGGGTATGTCAAGTCCAAGGGAGGGAGAATAGGTAGTTATGTCAAGGTGTAAAGGAGGGAGAATAAGTGGGTATGTCAAGTGCAAGGGAGGGAGAATAGGTAGTTATCTCAAGGTGCAAGGGAGGGAGAATAAGTGGGTATGTCAAATGCAAGGGAGGGAGAATAAGTGGTAATATCAAGGTGCAAGTGAGGGAGAATAAGTGGTTATGTCGAGGTGAAACGGGGGATACTAGCGATGTCAAGGTGCAAGGGAGGAATTTTTTTTTTTTTTTAATTAAGGGGCTATCTGGCGACTGCCGACTTAGGCATTAGTCGCCTAGATCTAGCTACTTTAAAAATTAAACAGGAAACAATAAAAAGAGATAACAATAACAATAAAAAAGCAATAACAAAAACAATAACAAAAACAACAACAACAATTAAACTGGGTTAAATGAAAGGGAGAAGGCCAGCCTCCCCCCAAAAGTCAATAAGTCCACTAGTCATGGTGCACGCACTCGTCCCGAGTACAAGGGACAGGCGGTAGCGACCCCGCCCATCCCAGTACCGGGACAGGTATCGTGCGCGAAGATCACCCAGACTGGGACATTCGACAAGAATGTGCCGAACAGTCTAGGGGACGACGCAGTCGTTGCAATAGGGTGCAGGTGAGCGCTCCATCAAGTAGCGATGCGTCACACGAGTGTACCCGATTCGAAGACGACAGGAAGCAACCTGAAGCCGCCGCGGCATTGGGGGATAGGTCCATGGGAAGAGTCGCGGTGCAATGGCACGCAACTTTAAGTTCCCCTCGACCGTCTCCCATCCTGTTTGCCAAGCAGTCCGAAGAGCTGCCCGTATTCCTGCCATGTAGTCAGTGTGAGGAAGAGCGAAACGCTGGTCCGGTCGCAGAGTCCTCGTGGACTCTTTGGCGCCCTCATCGGCGCGCTCATTCCCCGCAATTCCTACATGTCCAGGAACCCACCAGAAGATAATCTCGACATCTGCCCGGCTCGCCAAAACCATGGCGTCACGGATTTCGCGAACCAGGGATGCGGAGATTCCAATGCCCCGAGAGCACTCAGGGCGCTTTGTGAGTCGCTATAGATCACAATCCGATCTCCGAACCGGGCACGTCGCGTAATCTCCCGTACCGAGTGGTGTATTGCCACCAGCTCGGCCGTGAAGACAGACGCAGTGCCTGGTAGAGCCCCGCTGACTTCAAACAGAGGGGATACGGCGTGAAAGCCGACCCCCTCTTGGGACTTGGAGCCATCCGTATACACTGGCACGGTACCAGCGTGACACGATGTTTTGTCCAAAAAGGTCGAACGCAATACTCCCGGCGCAGTACAAGCTTTGGGAGCAGAGGCGTGGCGACAAATAGCCAAATGTGGTACCCTCCAGGGTGGCGTCCTGGGCAGAACCAGGGGCGCCACCGGCCCGAGAGCTATATCTGCTTCTCGAAGGAGTTTCCTGGCCCTAAACCCAAATGGCTTAGGGTATGACTGGCGTCTCTCGGCGGCATAGGCACCATCGAGATCAGCTGCGGATGCAGTGAGAGCTGTTGGCGACTGAGGGAGGCGCCGGGCTCGCGCGTACAGGCGAGTGATGCACTGCACGCGACGCAGAGCGAGTGGCATCTCCCCAGCATCAACCAACAGGCTCTCAATGGGGGAAGTGCGGGAGGCACCGGTCGCAAGGCGAAGGCCGGTGTGGTGGATCGAATCCACCTTCCGCAATAAACGCTCGGCTGCGGATGCATAAAACTCGCATCCGTAGTCGAGCTTCGAGCGAACAAAGGATCGATAAAAAAGTAAGGCGGTAGCCCTATCAGCGCCCCAAGCGCTGAACGTCACGGAACGGAGAATGTCCATGGCGCGGGTACAAGAGACCCTAAGGCTGCGAATATGAGCCTCCCAGGTGAGGCGTCGGTCGAATACAAGACCAAGGAAACGGTGCGACTCAACCACATCCAGGCGCACCCCATTAAGAAACAAGTCTGGGTTGGGGTGAAGCCGTGGATGGCGGAAGAAGTGCACCACCTTAGTCTTGGCCAAAGAA
This sequence comes from Ceratothoa steindachneri, assembly GCA_963969495.1. NCBI lineage: Eukaryota > Metazoa > Arthropoda > Malacostraca > Isopoda > Cymothoidae > Ceratothoa > Ceratothoa steindachneri. The sequence goes on along the minus strand of OZ018317.1, from coordinate 65,076,341 downwards.
AACCGAAACCTGTGCGCTTCGGCATAGCGAGAGACGCGGTTCAATGCCTGTTGGAGTCGACGCTCCAGAGTTGGCATCTGGGCCGCGCCAAAAGAGATCGAAAGGTCGTCCACGTAGAGCGTAGCGAGAACATCTTCCGGCAGCACCGAGGTGATGCCGTTGATGCTCAAGGCAAAGAGTGTGACACTGAGGACACTTCCCTGCGGGACACCCTCTTCCTGCTCCTTTGGGCCGGAGAGGGCTCCCCCCCACCCGTACGCGGAATCGACGATCTCGCCAAAATTCAGATATAAACATTGGGAGGCGTCCCCTCGCCCCCATCGTGTGGAGAGTCTCCATGATACCGTATCGCGATGCGGTATCATAGGCCTTCTCCAGATCAAAAAACACCGTGGCGTAGTGCTGTCTACGAAGGAAAGCCTCGCAGACGGCATTTTCCAGTCGGAGCAGAGCATCCGACGTGGAGTGGAACTTACGGAAGCCGCACTGTGCAGAAGACAGATAGCCTCCGCTGTCCAGGAAATAGGCTAATCTAACATTTACCAATTTCTCCATCAACTTGCACACGCAAGAGGTTAGAGAGATTGGGCGGAAACCGGTCGGAGTAGAGTGATCTCTTCCCGGCTTGCGAAAGGCTAACACAGTAGCGATTCGCCAGGAGTCTGGGAGAAGAACCTCCACCCAGATCCTGTTGAACAAATCTAACAGAAAGGCCATGCCTCGCTCACCCAGGTGTCGAAGCATGGCGTACGGGACATCGTCCGGACCATGGGCGGTGGATGTGCACGAAGCGAGAGCGGAACGCAACTCACTCACAGTAAACTTGTCGTTGAAGGGTTCTCCGCCTCTGGAGGTAAAGTCCAGCCAGTGGCCTTCCGCGACATCACGACGTGCATTGAATGCTGGCGGAGCAGCATCACGGCTAGAGAATGCGGAAAAAGCGGTCGCTAAGGATTCTGCCACGGACGCGGGGTCCGAGATTGCGGTCCCATTCTCCTGGAGAACAGGAGGGGGGTCCTGCGAGAACTTGCCCCGAATCCTTTTGACTCGCTTCCACACCTCAGCTAAAGGGGTCTTCCCGTTAAGTGAAGACACGTATGCCCGCCAAGAAGAGCGGCGGGCGTGCTTCGAAACATACCGGAACCTAGCCCTAGCCCGACGAAATTCAGCGACAGTGAAATCGTTCGGGCGGCGCTTATAGCGCATGTAGGCATAACGCTTCTGTTTGAGGGCCGTCTCACACTCGGCCGACCACCATGGGAGTGGTCGGTGTGCAAAACGGCCAGACGTCCTAGGAATAGTAGTCAGGCCCACGGCGATGAGGTTGCCGGAGAAGAACTCAACGGCCTCATCTACCGACCTAAACTCCTCGACTGAAATAGAGAATTCAGTCATTTCCTGAAATGCAGGCCACCGCGCCCATGCCAAGCACCACCGAGGTGGTCTCTCAGGCGGCAGTTGCCCTGAAAATGATATTTGAATGGGAAAGTGATCACTACCATGAAGGTCATCGACCACCCCCCAATCAAAATCAGGCTGTGCATCCAAAGAGCACAAAGATAGGTCAAGGCAAGAAAATGAAGCGGTTCTCGGACAGTGATGCGTAAACTCATCCACGTTTAGGACACCCATCTCAAGCTCTTCGATCAGATCGGCAAGGACTTGTCCCCTGGGATTTATGGAGTAATCTCCCCAGAGAGGATGCCTGCCGTTCAGATCTCCAAGCAAGAGATAGGGCCTCGGCAACCGTGCCACGACGCGGCGGAAGTCCCCCGCGTCGAAGTCAGCTGACGGTGGAATGTACGCAGAAATGATAGTATACCTCCTATCCAGGTGCAGCTGCACAGCTACTGCCTGAAAGGAGGTATCTAAAGAGAAAGGAAGAACGGAGACATCATGCCGGGTGTAAACCGCGCATCCCCCAGCCCGGCCATCCCGCGGTGGTGGGGTCGCAAGACCCTTATACCCCGGGAGGGCGGGCGGGGGGCACGCGCCTAGCATGGTCTCCTGCAAAAAAATAGCTAACGGGGAACGGGACGAGACGAGCCTCCGCAGCTCCTCCTCCCAGTTGGCCCGGAGTCCACGGCAATTCCATTGAAGGAATATGCCCTCCAGGCCTAGCTCGGAGGAGACGCGGGGGCCCTCCTCGAATTGAAGACCCTCACGGGAATGGCCGTACGCTTCCCGGGGGCAGAACCCCGGGCGCTGTTAGCCGGACAAAGCGCTGAAGGCGCTATCGCCTTCGAGGTCGAGGACTTATTGGGGGAGGTTGGGCTCGCCATGCGAGTCTTTTCCTCCCTCCGCCTCGAAACCTTAGGCGGGCGTTGCGGCTTGGGAGGCGGGGGGCCCTCTTTTCGAGGAACCACCGTCTCCGAGCCACTCGCTCCACCTCGGGGCGTGGGCGAAGGGGCCGAAGCTCCTTTGTTGCTGTCCTCCTTTCGGGGAACAGCTTTAGGAACCCCGGAAGATGGCCTAGCGACCATCTTCCGGGGTTCCTAAAGCTGTTTTCCTTACGGGAAACGGTCACGCTGGGGAAAGAGGGGGGAGCCCTGGTTTTAGCCGGGGCTGGGTGTGAACCCTTTTTGCCGCCAGCTCTACCAGGGGAGCGCCCGGGTGTAGTAGAGCCCGCAGAAGGGCTCCGAATGGGCGCGGAAACAACCGTGCTCGTTGGCCTGGATGGGCCAGGAGCAGAGGGTGCTTTTCTAATTATTGAGGCATATGACGTCCCAAGCAAAGCCGGGCGCGCCAGGACCAAGTCCTTAGCCTCGCGGAATGAGAGTCGATCCTGGGCCTGAACGGCCAGGATTTCTTTCTCAAGGAGATATGCACCACATTGCTTTGAAGAAGCAGGGTGCGGCTCTCCGCAATTGACACACTTGGCCACACACGATTTGGACTTATCGTGTGCGACCTTGGAGCAATTTACACAGACTTCGGGTGACCCCGATTTTGCACGTCTACATGAGCGATTCGTGTGGCCGAAGCGGTGACAGTAATAGCACCGCCGCGGCAGTGGCACGAATGCCTTCACGCGGTAGCGGTACCAACCGGCACGCACCGACTCAGGGAGCTTGTCACAGTCGAACGTGACGAAGAGTGTAGGGGTGGGTCTCGAGGCCCCTCCCTGTTTTCTCATCACACGTTCGACCTTGACCGCCCCATGGTCGGCCAGCTCTAGGGTGATGTCTTTATGGAGTAGTCAACGAGTTCCCTCGCATAAACTACTCCTTTCACAAAGTTCATGGTAGAGTGCGGCGTCACACTCACCGGGGTGCCATGAAGTGTCTGAAGAGCACTATTCTTGGCCGCCTCGGCGGGATTCGCCGCATTCGCCAGAAGGCTCCCGTCCGAGAAACGGGTTACCTTCGGCTCTCTACCAATTGCACTAGCTAATCCTCTCCTCTGATGGATCAGGTTGCCCTTGGACAACATGGTGCCATCAGTGGAGCGAATAACGAGGAAGCGCTTGAAGCCAGCGGGCTCGAAAACGCCAGGTAACCTCTGAATGAGGGGCCCCGATGTCATCGAGGCTCCGCCCTGTGCATTCTTGGTGTTAGTCTTGGTCAGGGGCTCCGCACACGAGGGGGTAGAGGGGCCGGATGCGCCGATCTTGGCTTGGTCGCCTACCAAAGTGGTAGCAGACCCATCCGTCCCCGCAGCCCCTGCGGATGGAGAGGAGCCCCGAGTCTTCTTCGTCTTTTTAGTATTTTTCTTTTTAGGAGAGGAGGGCGGGGAATGAACCCGCTTCTCACCTCCGCCGGCAGAAGCCCCCATGCCAGATGGGCCGGCCTCAGCCAGGTCCCTCTCCGAAATGGAGAAGGTCCTGGTCGTCGTAGGGGCACTTGTCGGAGGAGATCCCTCCCCTCCTTTTACTGCCTCGGAGCCCTCGGCCGTTTGAGGGGGACCTTGCATAGGGGCGGATTCGGGTTCGGTGCTTGGCGCCGAGCCCGGATTCCCCCCCATGGAAGGCCCTACCATCTGAGGCTGGGTCTCCTCAAGGACCATGTCTATCACAGGAGGGGCCTCCAGTTGGCCATCCCCTCCCAGGACATCGCAGGTCCCCTTGGCAGTGTCGCCAGTCTTGTGTGGGGAGGCACAGGCCTTGACCCCAGCAAGGTTTAAAATTCTTGCCAGCAGGTCTTTTGAGGGAAGCGAACGAAGGGGCCTGGCTTCCCTCTCCCCCCTAAGGGGGTTTGCCCTACCGAGCCGCTTGCATGAGGGGCGGTCGGCAATGGGCTGCCTGCTGGCTTTCTTGGCAGTCCCCTTAGAAAGCAAAGGAGGGACTGCCGCTGGAGATAGGGAGGTGCCCGAAAGCACCTCCAGAGAAGGGGGTGAGGGGGAGTCCCCTACACCCGTAGGCGTAGGAGAGGAGTAAGCCTCCTCTCCGGTTAAAGAATTATGGAGGGTCCCTTGCGCAAGCACAAGGGGGGGGACCTCCATTTTCTCGGTGGAGCTGCCCGAGGGCGGCTCCGTTGATTTTCTTGGGGAAGTTGGGGGTTGGGTTTTTTGGTTTTTTTTGTCATACATGGGCATGGTGACCCTCTTTTTAATACGGGACGCAATAGCTCATCACCTCTCGCAGTTCCCCGCACTGCGAGAGGTGCTTACAAGCCCGGCAGAGCCAGGCGCCGCCATTCGGGACCACCCCTCCCGCCTGGTGGCCTGGCAGTCCTTCGGCATGGCGGCTCCACCTTGAACACGGCGTAAAAAATATAGGTTGTGAAGAGGAGAGGAAAAGGGATGTGAGGAATGTATGGGTGGGGATGAAGCAGGTTGTTAAAAAACCCCCATCCCGAACCGGAGCTGAGGGGTTAGGGAACAATGTCCCCTCCTCCCCCCAGCCCCGATCCGGGGTGGTTGGCTTGAGAAGAAGGTCAGCATTCTACCCTGTGAAATTAGAGGCTGACCAGAGAAAGTTGTGGGAGAGGTTGTATGATAAGCGACGAGGTAGGGGAGAAATCGGGCTATCTGAAGGAAGGAAGAGAGGCTAAGCTGGGGCCGGACGGAGCGCTGGATCCCGTCAGCACGGCGGCCAGGATGGCAAATCGCCGCGCCCCTTACGGGGGCAAGGGAGGAAGAATACGTGGCTATTTCAAGGTGCAATGAAGGGAGAATAAGAGCGATGTTAAGGTGCAATGGAGGAAGAATATAAGCGATGTCAGGAATTCAAGGGAGGGAGAATAAGCGGGTATGTCAAGTACAAGGGAGGGAACCCAAATTTATATCTGGCATTTTGACGGTTCCAATAATAAGTAAGCACTTTGCTTTTATCTCTCATACAGCTTTCTCAATTTCATTGACAATCAGACACTCCACATTATTAGTGCATGGTGGTCAAAAAATCAGCCTAACTTAAGTTTGACGTTATTCCTGAATTTAAGTTTGAACCATATTGATTCTACATTACTTGAATTTAGTTAAATATCTCTATCTAAATTAGCTCCTATAATATTTTTGATGCAAATAAATATACCTCCTCCCTTTTTATTTTTTTATTTTATAATTGAATAAATTATAATATCCATTAATTTCAAGCTCCTTGATATTATCTTTATTAAACTCACTCACCCAAGTCTCAGGAATACAAACACTATCTAAACTGTCCGCAGTTATACAAGATAAGAGTTCTATTTTTTTATTTCTACTACTTCCGCTATTTGTATAAAATAGACTAATATCTAACTCTGTTCATAAAATAGTGTAAGTACAGTTTGGATTGTCTAGAACCACACTTAGTAGCATGACTGTACTAAAATTGATGACTTATAGACTCTTCTTTTAAAATTAACGCATTTCCTTATATTAACCTAACCTGACATTGAATTAGTCTAGATAAATTAAATGTTAAAAAAACTTAGACAACCCCAGCCTAGCCTACCCTAACTAACCTAACTCAATTCATCTTAATTTAATATAACCTAACCCTAACCAGCTAACCTAGTTAAGTTAGGTTAGGATAGGTTAGGTTGGTACTTGAGTTAGTTTAGGTGTTAGCATAGTTAGGTTAGGGTGGAGTAGTCTAGTTTAGGTTTCTTCACTTTACTAGGCTATACTTAATAAAACCTTTCACTGTGGGCCAAAGCAATAAATAAATACAAAATAGAGGAGGACGCAATACTCACGAAGTTATGAAGTGTTGTTACCCATTAAACAATTCAGTTAATAACAATAGTTTCACAAAACAAATATTCATTTGGGAATCCTTAAAAGTAAGAATATTTTAAAACTTCTAAGATACAAATGCAAACTCTTGACTGGAACACAATGAATATTTCTTCTTGCTGGGGTGAATACAGTACGGGGTCCCGTCAGTCTTACCTCGGGATCGGCTTTCACAGAGAGAAAGGTATGAAATGATATATTACAGTTTAGAGTGATAGTAGTAGAATTATAGTAGAAGTTTAGTCAAAAGTTACAGTTACACCAGCATTTAAAAACACAATATTATAATGGTAGTAATTGGCAACTTGACAATCTTAAGGCTACAGGCATTTCCCATAATGTGGGGGCCCATTATGGTTTGGGTCTACCAGGTTTTGTGGGCCCCTCATTGGTTGGGGCCCTACGCCATTGCGTAATTGGCGTACAGGTAAGTCGGGCCCTACCCATTGTATGCAATTAGGGAAATATATTTCAACTACCATTGCTTTTCATGCTATTTGGTGGAGGGCAGAAGAATTGCAGTCAATGATAAGAGAACTAGGACAAGTTAATCAATCTCACACTACTATTGAAAATTAATATTTCGTAAATGAAAATAAATGGATGTAACATAGTTCTGAATTAGTGAATTACTGAAAGAAAGACAATTTTCAAAGCTTGTGACCGGGAAGATGATCTTTTTAATGCAGAACTGTGGTCTCCATTATGTATTGTCCTAAGTGGAGAAAAAAATCAACTTTTCCGTTCACCGTAAACGAAATAAGTTACTGAAATCTGGTAATTTTGAAACTGGAGCTTACCGACCTGAAGCAAAATAGAGAAATTATAATTAATGAACAAATTTAAGAATAGAAAGAAGTATATGTTCACTTAAGTTAACTTGTAATTTCTCATGGTAACAGGGCAAAGATAATTAAAAGGTTAGAGGAAAGTAGGAAATCTGATTTATATAGTCAAAAAGTAAAATGCCAATACAGTAGAATATAAAAGATTGTAATAATGCCTTTTACTTGTTTTAAAATATGGTAGGAAAACTTGGTAATGAGAAGGTACTCTTAGACTAAGAGCACAGCAAAATTTAGATTACTGTATTTTGGTTAGTCATTTTGACTATATTTGCCTATTTTCTAACTTTTTTATCACAACCTGCATCTTATTTACATTACAGGTATCAGACGACTATCCAAGCCTGATAGGAGATGGGCAGTGCATTTGGTACGACACCTGTATGACCAACCCAGAAAAGGAGGGTCAGCTCCTCAATTGTAAATATGATGGCCCACCAAAATTACTCCAAGATCCGAAAGCTGCCAAACAATTTAAATCAATGTGCCCTGAGTTGGCAAAGGAGATATTAGGTATGGATTATGATTTTACGCTTTCTTCAAATTACTACTTTAGCCACGCTCACTTCTCTCGAATAAAATGAATTGTAGACGCTGAATCCTCATGTTCTGTAGAGTTAAACCCCTTTCCTTTTATTTGTTGTAATTAGCATTAAATACAAAGAGTGTTGCAAAACAATCTAAGAAGTTTCTAGAATAGAAGGGTAACACAACTCACACTGAGGCACTATGAAGTCGACTATGAATCTGACTCAAGGCAGGGCCACAAAAAAGAAAACCAGTCACTTTACTTTATTTTATAGTCGCTGCTGTCCCGACAATTCTCTATCGACGAGAACCTACTATTCATTCTGTGCTGTAATGCGTTCTCTCTCGGTGAGTTCGTATTCTATCCTTCTTTCTTTCTCCCCTCTCTCTCTCTCTCTCTCTCTCTCTCTCTCTCTCTCTCTCTCTCTCTCTCTCTCTCTTATCTAATCACAGTCGAGAGCCATCCTAAAACTAAAATAATTATTAAAGTGTATATCGCTGCGGTGTCATATTTTGTTTGGACACATCACGACACTGGTGACAGGGGCTCCTTTACGTACAGTGAACACCTAATTTAAAACAACAACAACAGGCAAACTGGCCACCGAAACATTGTGACCATTAGGACTCTGCAAATGCCTATTGAGCACTGTGAAAGCTTATTGAACACTTCCTGAAGACACGGTCACGAGTAATAATCATCAACGATCGAACAAGATAGAAGGTGTGAGGAAGTATGGAGAGAATAGGTAGAAAAAGGTGGTATTTTAGTGAGAGAGTACGTGTGCTGGGTTGTCTGGCTACCTCAGTAATTGTACATTTGTTCAAGTTTATTAATATCATTCGGTTACTCAGCGTTCAAGCCTTTGTCATCGATGAAGTGATCTCTTGTAGATGATGCTAGACTTGATGTTGAACTTCCGTTCTCTATTGTCTTTCAATCTTCATTTTAGTCCGGTTGTTATTCATAAATACATAGTACAAATTTACCGGAATTATTACTTATATATTTATTTTTTTATTATTTACTTTATTAACATTAGTTTGTCCACTTCGGATCTTCTTTTTTTAAGTTTGTCCACTTCGGATCTTTCTTCTTTTTTTTATTAAGAGTTTGTCCACTTTGGATCTTTCATTTATTTGTTTATTTATTTATTTTACTAAAAAGGTTTGTCTATTTCGGGGCTTTTATTTATTTATTTTTTTAATAGTGTGTCCACTTCGGATCTTTTGTTCTTAGCTTGTTTTAGATTTTTAGTTTTTATATGCGGTTTAATCTTTTGTTATATTCGTCAATAAATAGGATGAGTCTCTTGTAAGGTTAGAGTTGACTGCTTTTGAATGCTCGTTTAAATCTCAAATCAGGTAGTTCTTCATTCGGTAGTCTAATTGGATTCAGCACTTCTTCAGGCATGTTTTTGTATATTTTCTGACATATATTTTGTGCTTGTATATGTAGGGTTATGTTGATAGTTTCAATATCGGTTGCTTTATGTAAGACTTCAGATGGTATGTGGCCCAACAGAGTTACGTTAGAGATTAATCTTATAGCACTATTTTAAACAATTTGCACTTTCTTAACAACGGTCTTACTCAGGGTATGGAGAGCGATGGCAGGATACAGGAGGATCGCGCCCTTACAAGTAATATGTAAAGTTTCGTCTCGTTGCATAGAGAGAGCCGTTAGAAGCGGAACATAGCCCGTAGTGTTCTTATGGCAGCGGCGATTTTCTCCTTGTAGTAGGCCTTGTACACGTTTGAGATTAGTTTCAGGCGAAGCACCCGGCCTTCTCTGGCGAAGCTTAAAATCATCTCGCACAGCATGTCCGCTGTCTTCCGACATCATATAGGTCTCATCTTGAACTTATGAACATTGGTCTTAATTTTGTTCATTTTCTTAAAGTTATTGATGTTCTTGATTTCTTTGTTTGTCCTGTTTGCAACGTCAACAGGATTTTTTTATATGCTGGTGATGGCCTGTGTGATGTCGTCCGCTAGGTGGACGTACTGAGCGAGGTCTTGTTCGGAGTTAGGAAAGTCGTCGGTATACGACACATATAATGTAGGGCTAAGACAACTTTCCTGTAGCACCCTAGCCTCCAGTTTGAATGGTCCCCTTTCAATGCCGTTTACTCTTACGACTGCCTCTCTATCTTCTAGGTAGCCGCAGAGTATCCTTGTTAGGTTCTTCTCCATACCAAGATCGCTGATCTTCTTTCTCAAGGCCGGTAATCACACATTGTCAAAAGCCGAGGCCTCGTTTCGCAGAACAACATCTACATTGCTATTTCTGTCCTTGCCGATAACAATCCTTTCTATGATTAACGCCAATGTAGTTTCAGTAACAAGTTTCTTCCAGAAGCCGTGTTGCTGATTGTTGTATAAGCTGTTAGTTTCTATGTAGATTCTCAGCCTGGTGTTGAGGAGTTTTTTTCAGCAAGTTACCCATGAATTCCAGCAAGGAGATAGGTCTGTAGGTGCTAGTATCCTTCGGCTTACTAGGCTTTAGTATAAAAATCATATGTACTCTTTTAAACGGGTCCAGGAAATAGCCGAAATTGAGGTAGGCATTAAAAACTTCTAGTAGAGCTTCGTTGATGTTATGAGGAGCGTTTATCAAATGTATTTTTGTGATGCCAGTTATCCCTGGCGCCTTCTGCTTAAAGTCCTTCAGGGCTGCTTCGTATTCTTCATAGGAGAATGGCCTTCATTCTTCTGCCGCAGGATGTGTCCTGTCCACGAAATGATGTGGTGTGAGGTCATCCTCCAGCTCTTGAAGCCTTACAAGAATTTGCTCCTCGTACCTTTCATCAAAGAGTTCGTTCTCATCGTCGCTTATAAGAAAACGATCTCGCCAATATCTCCTGAATTCAGGCTCAATATTTTGGGATCTTCCGTGATTTCCACGCCATTGACTTTGATTTATATGTGACTCTTGGGGGAGGGAGTGCCACGCAATCTCTTAGGTTGACTCCAGAATTTTCTAGGCTACCCTTCTGCATCAATTTTAGATATCATTTCATCCAACTGTTCTCTTGATTTCTCCATTGTGAAATGCTTGATCTTTTTTCTCAGATATCGTAGTTCCTGGTACCGACGCGCCGTGATCCCATATATGTTTATAAAGTAGATAGTTGCTTCCAGCTGATCAATCCTTTCTTGAATGTTAAGGTCCCACCTTGGAGCCGGTAACATTTTGTGCTCCGTCCAAGGGACAGCTAAGTAGTCAGCCTCTAAGATCTGTGACGTACGGTGGTCTTGAGTTCTTTGCGGTCACTGTGTAGGCTTTCTGTTTTACGCGAAGTCTCGAGTCTAAAGGCAACAGGACCTAGGCGAGCAAACGGGATTTCGTGACGCTACTAAGGGAATGAACGCAGTTAATGAATAAGGATTTTCTGACTAATAATCATTGACCCATGAGTCTCTATCTCTCTATATATGTTTCTTCTCCAAGGGGCGTGACCTTTACTTGTTCATAGGGCGGACCAGTGGTCTAGTGCGTTCGTTATTTCCACCCTTTAGGCAGAGTTTCTGATTGCTCTGTATATCTGTTGTGCTTACATATCTCCCATAGATTTGGCCGAATTGCTGGTTGCAGACCTCCGTGAAATTCTCTGGTCAGAGCCTATATTTGTTCAGCTGCTAATAAATGTTCCCAATACGCGAATATTTGTTTGCTGTGATCCTCGTATTTGACCAGATGATCATCGTTGATATCTTTGTTTTTCCGCGCGACTCTTAATGACTGCTTGCCCCCGATCTATTTGTACAGTTTAACATATATATAGTTTCATTCTTAATTCTCTTTGGTTCCATATTCATTAGTTTTGGCCTATTCTTTATTAATTTACACACCTAGCAGTTTTTAGGGTTTGATAAATCCACCGAGCGTCCATTTTTGGAGTTCTTCGCTAGGCCTATTAAACCCTGTAATTTTGGTGCTAGAGGCCTCCTTAATTTATAGAACGAACGCTATATATCTTTAAATTCCTGATGTATTTAGAATAAGCAGCCATGTTTAATTATTATTACGTTGTTTGACTTTAGTTCCTCTTTCCCTGGCCGGCGACCTTATTCTTCCTGATCTTTTTATCCTAATTTGGTCCTGGTTCAGATTTTAATCAGGCCTAGTTTGAAAGCTTGTAATAAATCTTCCTCTGCGATGTCGGCATCGAAATCCCACTTATATTTATATTTTATAACTCCTTCAATCAATTCACTGACCTTGGATTTTCTTAGTATTGGTGTGGATGGGAAGCCATAAATCTTCATGCAAAGGTCCAGAGATTTTGGAAAGGTATGGTGGGCGAGGCATTTGCCATTGCCACGGCCTCAATTTCAATTTTCTTAGGCGCAATCACTTTTATTGGCAGTTCTCTCGTTTCCATTTGAGACTCTTTATCTTCGGCGCGATCTTGTTTGCGTAGATGTGGTCTCGAGAAGCCGAGCGAGACCTTGGTACCGTTTGCGCCATGCTTTATATTTGTGCGTGGAAAAGGTCTCCTGACGATAGGTTGTCAGGAAACCACATCGGTTTAAGACCATTATAGACTAATATCTTATTGAGCTCTGTTTTATAGCTTCCCGTTTTTGTGATATTGGTGAAAGGGGGCATGCAAAATGCACATTATAAGGTCGGGCCTCATATTTTGGTTGATTTGCAGCATGGTCCTTCCCCGTTCGGTTCTCTTTGTTGCCTGTGCATATGTAGTGGTAGCCCCTCTATTTCATTCACTAGCATTGCTTTCTTCTTGTCCGTTATAAACGCTTTTTTAATTGGGCAAGACATTGATAAGGTGCGGTGAGAGTTGCCACAGTTCAGGCACTTCTTGTTCGGTTTAGTGCAATACCTCTAAGTGTCACCAGATTCCACGCACTCAGAGCATACCTTCGTCTCGACTTTACACTCTTTTGTGGCATGATTCTCCATGGCGTAGCATGAGAAACAAATTTGAAGCGAGACAAATATTTCTCTTTCGATGCAGCTGGCGGAGACTTTTGAGTTGAACATCACCAACCCGTTTTCAGCTGCCTTCGCTGTCATCTCAGTTGTTTGGAATGTTACCTTGAACACAATTGTGTGCTCTTCACCGTCGCAATTTCTAAATTTACATGTCTCATCGATTTTCGCCCAATCTTGTTTGTCTTCAATTTCTCCGTTGGTTTCCTCAGCAGAGTGGGTAATAACCTAGGGATCGATACGCCGACATATAATCGGTCTCATACCTTTGTATGAGACCGATTACTTCTAGTTTTTCTCGTGACTTTTCTCTGAGAAAGTTGTCTAGATCTTGGTTTGTATCACAGAAGGCCATTTATCCATAGGCCTGTTCTTTAAGTCTGCAAAGCGCGATCTCCAGCTTGGAGTAAACAAGTTCAAACACCTTTTCGCGAATGGGCTTCTGACATCGCTCCTTGACCCGGAGCAGGACATGTTTCTAGCCGTTGGAGTCATCTATTATGGCACTAACTGCAGGGGTTCCTATTTTGAACCTAACAGGGCCTTAACATGGGAGGCGTATACTTAAATATTCTTTAGTTCATCCTTTCTGCCAAACCTAATTAAATTGTCTAGCAGGGTCCTCCTACCTGCCTCTAACCACTCAGCACCAGAGTGGGGCCCCCTTCTTCATGCCCCCTGCGGGGTTTCCTTCTGGGGTTCTGCTACGTCAGGGACAGGCAGCTTCTACAGACCTTAAGTGGCAGAAAGGGTATTAGAATCAGAGATTTGCTGTTGTGGTGCGAACAGGCAGATAAAAGGGGAAATACCAATTGATTCCAACTGGACCAACAAGCGGTGCTCTTCAAATTCCGTGTTCTTTCCTCACTTATTAATCTTAGTGAAGAATCCCGAAAGTGGATGTAGTAGCGCTCTGCCCTTCCTGGTGCAAGTAAAGTCTTACAAGGGAGCAGTCTTGCTCGTCGCTGAACAATAATCATAACTCAGTGCTAAGAAGTAAAATACTGCTAGCGAGTGGGTCTCTATTCTTGATCCTACCACTCAGTAAACTTAAAGCAACCAAACACGAACTTTAACCAATATCATTTCGTAATGCAATACAAAAGAGATGGTTTCAAGCAGCAACTCCACTGAAATCACAAAAGGAGTTTACTCTAGCGTTTCCTTAGTTTTTCGGTACCCAACTGCACTCTGTGTCGGGGACCATCGCTTGCTATTGCCACTTGATAACGATACCAATGCATATATGTACTTGCCAAATCACACAATTAAATTGCATCGGCGCGCGGCGGCAAGGAAGTAGTCGTTTCTTACAGGCCCTAATTTCCCCATTCAATTCAGCCCATATCTAAGGGAACCAGAATGTCACGTACGGCTGAATTAACCGAGGGGATTTATTCCTGCGGCTACCAGCTCCGCACCCCATGGCAAGCTTCCGCAACTGACTCCAAAGGGGCCACACAACTCTCATACATTTGAGTGTTTCACCTCGGTCGTAAACTGGATCCCCACAGTAAGCTGTCAAACAAATTGTTCAGAACTCTAGCTGTGAAAACATCACAAATCACCATGATTCTCGTTTTCACCGTCATTCCAGACCCTCGGCACCCTCTGGCCGCACCAACAGTTCCATGTCGGAAACGACCTCTCCTTGAACCATGCACTGGTATCATCGCACACTCCATCTTCAAGCTAGAAAATGTGTTCTCTCTCTGCAAATCTTGCTATGGGTGACACAATCAGACCGCCTCCGGATTTGACATAGGGGAACAGTGGTTCGACAGTCTACACCATCTGAATTTGTCTCCATTGAAACAAACCTCGTCGACTCGTCTCAAAATTGGCTTCGTGTACTTGTTCCTGATTCATTCAAAGGACAGGTTTTCAGTCCAACCTCATGTGCAAGTTACACGATCTTTCCTGTAAGTAAACACTTTATCTGCCCATAAAAGGTTAAGGATATCAAGCATTTTGTTGGTACTATCATACTCTGTCTGGAAACATGCACGCGCAAATTAAAAAGGCCACTCTACAAGCAATACGTAATGCCAAATTTTATGGTGTTTACGCTTAATTGATTATTTCAACTTTCTCCTATCTAGTAATGATAAATGCAATAAATGGATAAATGCTATCTCTATCCTTTATTTCTTTGACTCTGAATCCATACACGTGATTTTGCATGGTTGAGCTTCTCGATATGAGGCATCTCAAACTATAATTTATGTTAATAGCAATAACTTTCGCTCTGGTATTTTTTATGATTTCACAAGGTCCAGAGATAATCACCATTTTTTTTTACTTCCCAATATAACACGTTGCAAACGGAAAAATTGAGTGGTTCCTTCCAATAACAGAACAAGGTCTTTGCTCACTACTTATACACCTAAGGTATAGTACAATAAACCACTTTGTTTACTACTTATCTAACGCTAGCGAAACAAAGCAGATGACTTGATCTGCCCAGCTCAATTTTTCCGCCACTTCTTTATACCATTTTAACTCCGAAAATCTTTTCCATACCTCTGAGTGTTCCCACAAACTGACCAACAGCCAAAAATGCCATATCACTAGGGACTTTATAATTTATTTCCATGTGTTCTTAGGGAATTTAAAATGCTCTTTAATATTTTTCAAACAATTTCACGGCCCTTATCCTGTCAACATGAGGATAAAGAGCTCTTTTACCTTCCAAGTTGCTTATAAATCGGTTTGAACTGTGGCCGTTCTTAGCTAATGTCAGACATGCTATGCTATCATCCTTTATAACCTAATATCGCCAGAATCCATGATGAGAAAACCTACAGCGGTCACCCAGGAGAAAGCATTTCATTTTCTTTTTAAAAATAAAGCTCGTTCATTTTACAAGACGAAATATTCCTACCTAAATTTAAGCAGAATGTGCCACACTGGAATATACTCAGGCAGATTCTCCTAAGCAGGGCTAAACAATGGTAATTACCGCACTTCAATAAATTCTATAGATTGCTTAGAAAAAGTAGGCGAATTATAATGTAAAATAGCAAAAATGGGTGTGTATTAACAGTAAAGGAATGGAAACTTATGATTATCTTTAAAATATTCGAAAGGTAACCTGTTGCGCATTTCTTCCGCGTATCGAAATACGGAAAATGATTGTTTGTGAGCGCTATTACTTATTTAGGGTGATAGGAGTTTGAAAGGTGAGAGAAAAGGGCTGTTTATATGGTAGTAATAAAGGTAAGCTTTTATCGGAGTTCAGAGTCGGATTTGTAAATTTAATGATGAGATTTAAGTGTGCGTAATTGACTTTCTGTGTTGTCTTTGTCTTTTATTGGGAATTCGTCCAAACTAGTATTGTTAGGGTGTTGAGCTTTAGTAATGTAATCTGGTAGGAACATTTTCAGGGTTAGAGATGGAGTTTTTGATCTAGGGCCATTGCGCTGTGTCGATAGTAAATAAAGCTCCACTCGGATTTACATCGCAAGCAATTATATTCATAAATGATTGTTGTTGTTAAAGATGCGTCGTAATTTGCGTGGTCTTTGAAAAACGCATTGAAGGTTAATAGCGGAGAAAGAGTGTTTTGAAATCGGTGAGACTTTAGACCAGAGAAGGTAGTTAAGAGGCCCTAAATAAGGCAGAGATATGTAGACCCTTTCTTTATCGACGTTGTATGAGGGGACTTTGCATTGAGAAAGGTACGAAGAGTTCGGTCGAATAGGTTTAGCGGGTGTCTGTTTTGTTGGATTTAATTATAGAGGAAGGTAACTTAGTTGTGAAAGGTGAGATAGAAGGAGGTGAATTTATAAGAAAGGGAAGATAAATTCTAAAAAGAATTTAGTAAATTCAATGGCGCCGTAATCAAGAAAATGAAAGCCGGAGCCTTTATAAGGGAAATGGATGTGGGGAATATGTCCAGTGTGCGAGGTATTTGTGAGTCTAGGGAGAGAATGAATTTATTGTCTTCTCTTTCTTTATATTTGGATGTAGTTGATTAATTTATTCAAGGATTTATGCATGGAATTTTTGGAGCGAATAAAGGCTCTAGTAGAATATAGGACGGAATTGTAGTATTCAAGTGTCAAGTTCTTCGTCCTCCAAGGAAGACTTGAATAGGTTGGTTAGGGGGGTGGTAACATGACTACCCATATCGAGGTCATTTATTGGGAGAATAATTATTTATCATTAAACGATAAGTAATTATGTTGAAAGAGAGCAAAGTGTATTTGCTTAATTGCTTTCTTCTTAAAACCGTGAAAGAAAGATTTGGGGTGGGGGCCAGAAGCCGCGAGAAAGAAGAGTATGAATGTTTAAAGAAGTGGGACACTGATAAAGAGGGAGTACGTAAAACTTATCATGTTGTAATGTTTTAAGTTTTGTCCGTAAGATGAGAGGGAATATTTAACATTATTTTGGTGGATTGTAGAGAGAGTGCTGATAAGGAAGCAATGAGTTTAGCAACAGACCCTCTTATTCGAAACCAATATAAGTTAAAAATCCCCTACATCTAACGGAAGAACTTAAAACACTAAATTCTAACCTTTACATGACTTTGAATCTTTGAGTTTCTTCAAGGAGTTTAATGTTAAAAGCACTTCATCACAAAACATGCAAAGTACATCGTCATGCGCGCAGAGTAGAAACCGAGTGTCGTGAATCACAAGTTCTCTAGACTGCAGAAGCAAACTACCTTGTTTAGAAACTCAGAAAACAAGCAACGGAGAACTCACAGGACACTTACGCTAGTTCCAATGTGTCATTGTTGGTCCCAAAGCAGCTGAAGCCATTCTAAGAAGGAGAGTTTATGAAAAGCGGTCTGCTGGCCATTGTAGATGCAATCTATCTTGATAATAGGGGGGTCTTTTTGAATGACACCCTCTCTGCAACCACAGTCACACGGCGTATAAAAGAGATGGTTAGGAAAGTGAGATCTGGCGTGAAGGAATGTTGTGCTTCTCACTCATTTTTTGCAGTGACCTATAGATGAGATTACCGACGTGAAAGATACTGTTGGATTAAGTCTGTTCGAGGTGTCAACCCCAAAGTTAAAGTATGTGAGGAATTTCTGTAAATTGTCCAATGTAAAACACTAAAACTACCGCAAGTGTTTTGAAATCAGTGTTAAAGTGCGCTAATGAGCTTAATTGGAATTTGTCTCAGCTTGATTGTTAACTTAACATAGATGTTGTTCGAGCCATGGTTGGAGAGAAAAAAGTGTTGTTTGTTTTACATATTCAGAATCATCTTGAGGTTTTCAGTCACCATCAGTAGATCAAGAGGCTGCATTGCTTCGTGCACCAAGAAGTCCTGTGCTCCAAATCAACAACTTTCAAGGACAACTGCTGTAAAGGCAGTGGATGTAATATCCTTGCTCTAGTTTATGGCAGAGATGAAATCAGAATATGGCGATCTACTATATGTACCTTTATGAAGTTCGTTAGCTGACTCGCGGAAAGATGTTTAGCTGCAAACTTGACCTAAAAAAGGAAGTGGCAGTCTTCTTCGATAGCAAGAATCAAGGAGGGAAGCGGCGTTCAAGATGTTTTCTGACTAGAGTTTGATTGACAAACTAGCCTTCCTTGCTGATATCAAAGTTAACATTAACCAGCTCAGCATCTAGATTATGGGGAAGGACATCCATATCTGAAACTTGCACTCACACATCTCAGCATTTGAGTTGAAGCTCCGCCTCTGAGAATCTCAGCTGAAGAAGAACAACCTGTCACTCTTTCCCAGTATATCAACTTCTTTGAAGAGATTGACATTAGTATCTGTTTGCCGGTTATCAGTAACTTCCACTCATAGTCACCTTGCATTTTTCTGTCACGAGTTTTTATAATACATTTTATCTCAAGATTTCCTCTTTGTCTTTTGACTTTGTCTGTGAAATAAGTGACATTAACACTGCGAATGAAACTAACTCATTGTTGTCCAGCGTTCAGCACATTTGAAGTTCAAGTTCCTTGCGTAGCACATACACTATTTATATAGGAACCACGTACTCCCATCTGGACGAGTCTCAAACATATCACCTATCACCAGAAAGTATTAGGCATGTTTAGGCCACTTACAGCTGTGGACATTTGCTTTTCAAGATGAAATACCACCAGAGTGAGAAGCCACGTTTTCTACTGGAGAAACATTACTTTTCTGATGTGGTAGTGTCAAGCTTTGTATCCAACTCCGCTATTGCATCTCTTTGTGGTTGCAAACAAGATTAGGTGTCTCATCAACAATAAATTTTGATTGTTCTCTTGTGGTTTTAGCTTGTTTTTTCTGTCCTTCCGAGGTTGCAGACCCCTAGCCCCTTCCGAACTTAGCTTAGTGGCTTTTGAGTTGGGGACCTCTGTTTTAAAAAGTCAATTAATTTTGTGAAGCGTATAATTTATATTTAATTTCAGAGACTGAAGAATATGAAGGTAAGCTGGTTACATGCTGCAGCAGTGAACAGGTCTCTATAACGCATGCGGAGATTTTTTCTCTGTCGACCCTTTTGAGCAATTGCCCTGCTTGTTTGACGAACTTGAAGAAAAACTTTTGCTATTTTGTATGCCATCCCAGGCACTCAGCGTTTCTGGTCCCAACGCAATATATACCTAATGGTAAGTCTCTAACAGTGCCGCAAATTGGTCATATATTGAATTATATATAATTGTTAAACATTAAGTTCGACGTTCGCAAAATTAGCTACAAGAAGAATTTACTCTTAATCTTAGTCCTAGTTAACCTTGCATTCAGGTTAACTCAGCCGTCTAGTTTCAATTTAAGCGTGGGGTATGTTCGGGTAAACGCTTTGTTTTGTTTTTTACACAAACTAACATAAAGTAAATATATTTAAAACATAAACTTACCGAAAGTAAAAATAAATTTAACCTTATTTAAATCAAAAGTAACTAAAATAAATCTAACCTAAGCTAAACCAAATTAAACCGAACCTAAATTAAAACTTAACCTGACCTATGACCATATTCTATCTTTAAATCGAATCTAAACTTAAACCTAAGCCTATCCTGATTCTATGTTAACCTTAAACCTAGCAAGGGGACCTCCTTCTTAGCAGAATGGAGTCAACTTCCAATTAGTTGGACGAACGCTATTCCTAATCTTTGGCCTACTAAGCTCCTCTTATTGCCCCTATCCAGCTCCTTTGAGTGAGCTTACCAAATTTTTAATAGTAGGTGTTACATATTAACAATGCGAGGCCAAATGACAATTCGTCTTGGTTAAACTTTGCGCCTAAATCGTTAGATTTTGACGGAAGGTCAAAAGGCTTTCGTCAACCACTAATTTAGCATTTTAGAAACATAGATTACGTCTTTAAACGCTAACTCATTATTTTTGTAACCAATGACTACGCCTTTAACTGCTAATTTATCACTTCGTAACCAACGAATACGTCTTCAAAAATATGTTGATAGTTTTTCTTTTCCACAGACGAAAACAGCTCTCATGACGGACAGTACAATGCATCCATATTTACTGTTACTCAATACCAGACGGACACCTACATCAACGCCACCTACGAGTCGTGCAAAAATGTCTATTTCGCTCCCTTAAATGGACCGGCCATGGAGGTCTTATGCGGCCCCTGGGGCCTGAGGCAGTGCACCCCGCAAAGGTAAGGAAGCTAAACTCAGATAATCTTAATAATGATATGTGGGAGAGAAGAATCTCACACCGTCCTCCAGCGCGTGTCGTAAAATGCGAGTAAACACGGATAGGGAGGGTGGCTAGCATGGGCGGACGCGCACAAGTCAGTTTTTTTTCCTGTGATCGTGTTTGTCATTCGAGATAGGAATGTCCAAACCCACCCCAACCATAACTACTCCCTCTGGAGTATCCCCCACCTCCTTCTACATATATATGAGTACCAGAGTCCAGACTAGAAAAACAACATTCTGGAAGATATTCCAAAATAAAATTTAAAGCCAAAACAAACGAGGGCATCTCCCTCAGAAATTTTGCACGGTGAGATAGGTAGAGAAAGTGTTGAAGATAGATAAAGCGAAAATGTGCGGAATATAAATGGCCTCATATCCATTTGCAGTCTTTGAGTACGAGAGAGTACACATTCCTCGAAATGCCAGCTGCAGCATGCTGAACCATGCTACATCTGATTCCCCCTGTAAGGAGGGCGTACCATTCCTCCGGTCTAAGGTGTAGCATAACCCTGATACATTAACTCCCCCATGATGGCTCTGGAACAGACGATACTATTTATGGTGTATAGTTTTCAGAAAAAAATGCTAATACTAATAATAGTATAATTTATCTGTATTTTCCTCCATATGTACACATATTCCGATTGTTAAGTGCTATCGTTATTCTCGGTTGTCCATTATTTGCGATTTCATATTTGTCCTGAAAAAAGCGGCTAGCAAGCTCAAGGATACTATGGCTGGGTGTCGTTGGATAATGCGAGGAACGAACGGTGGTGACTTATTTTGCAATCAGGCAGTGAGCGGGGAATCCTTCTTGGCCAAAGGGTGAGCCACTAAATTATACGTGTGGTGAGTGTGGAGTGGAGATAAGAAACAGCCGTCGCTTGGCTGTAAGATGGGTGCGTATAGACCACCTTTCCCACTTATTCCCTTTAACCCATATTAGCGGATCGGTGAACATCATTGCCGCAAACATCTGTGGCTCCTCTAATTCCTACAGATATAGGAACCACACATCATCCTATTATCGCATCCCCCTAACTAACATATTTATGCAAATAATATTATGAAAACAACCACTAGGAATTCCAAGATCGCTATGTGTTGGAATCCTGTTGGATATGACGATGGACGAGGGGTTGTGTCATATCATTCAATCAGGCAATTATCCTGGACCCCTTCGAGCCCTACTGGTGCGTCACACATTTTGCATGTTGGGAGTGAGCAGAGGTGATAAGAGATACCTATTTTACTGGATGTGATGATGTGTGTATGTGTTCCTGTACATTAAATTTCACCATAGCAGGCATTTGGAGAATCGTGTGATTATTAGACCCAAAAACGTATTTCTTGTATAATACGAGAAATCTAACTACGTTTGCCGGGTTTAGGCTCAACCGTTTCACCGCTCCCAGTCACAGCACACTAAAATGTGACAATAATTCACACAAACTCTTGACCCAGCGCTTATCGTATGTCATCTTACCTGAGAACCTGTCCTTATAACATTAATATCAGTTCCCGTATCAGGAATGGGTCTTCTTTATAAGAAAAAAGAATAATTTATAGTGAACAGCTTACCAGGTTTAGAACCATTGCATAATAATAACAATCTCGATCTCCCTAGCTAGTTTGCTTTACACCCTAATGATACATAGTTAATGAAAATGCACTGCTTTTATTTTTATATCATTAACTCCCTATATATCATTAAAAAGGCGAAATAAAAGTTAATATCCACAATGCAGTGAACTATATAAATGTGCTTACTAAAACTCGATCCTGCGCTCTACATAATACAAGGTGTCCCAGAAAAAAGTTAACCGTACTTTGAATTAGTATAACTCAAAACCTATTAAAGATTTTTGAGTCTTGTAAACCCAAACAAATTTAACAACTATTTATCTGTCGATTCTGGAAATTTAATTACAATTTCCTTTTAAAATATTGATACACTAATTTTTTTAATGGAGGCTATCATAATTATGTTTGCGCAATGAAGTAAAATAATGAAACTTCGAAATTAAAAATCAACAAATATATTTAAATCTATTTTTAAAAAAAACACTTTTTCTTATGGGTAATACAAATTCATTTTTAATTTTCTAAGCACCGTTTCCTTCCACATGTCCTCCATTTCTTTACAAACACAGCTGCGCCTTTGATCGCATTGATTGAAAAACTTTTTTGATTAATTTGTGATTTTCCTTAGGTCTATTGACTTCACGTGTGATACTCTCTCTTAACTGGCTGATGCTTTGTGGTGGAGTAGAATACACTTTGTTCTTTAGATATCCCCATAAGAAATAATCGCATGGTGTTAAGTCAGGGGATCTTGAGGGCCATTCAATTGCATGATTTAGCACGACAATGCGGTTGTCAAACGTTTCTCTTAGCTTTGTTTTTACAACAAGCTGTCTATGAGCTGGTGCGCCGTCCTGAATCCACCAAAGTCTATTAAATTGATAGCCGTAAAACTGGCAGAGTTACGGGATGATCCTTTCGTTGATCATGCTTAGGTAGGTAGCACCATTCAAGTTATTCTCATAAAAAAATGGACCGACAAGATAGCCATTCCCGCATATTCCGATCCACAGAGACACTTTTTGCTGACAAATACGTGTGTCAAAGTTGAATGCTCGGGGGTGGTTCAGCGGCGCATATTGCCGAATGTTATGGCTATTTACCTTTCCATTCATGAAAAAGTCTGACTCGTCACCAATCACAATGTTTTCTAAGAAACGAGCAGGTTTATGGAGAAGCCATTCGACAAATTGTCTACGACGAGGAAAATCAGTTTCAAGAAGCTGGTGTCTTGCATGCATCTTATAGGGATGCAATTTTAAGTCATGTTTAATAATGCGGTTAAATGATGACTTTGACAATTGTAACCCATTCTTTCTGACTGATACATTTGGATTTTGAAGAAGTGTCATCTGAACATTTTCGATATTTTCTGTTGTTCTTATGGTTCTCATAAGACCCGAACGACCTTTATTTAGATTTATCATGTTCCTTAATGTTGGTATTTGCGAACATTTTTCCAAATTGTGGGCTTACTTGGTGGGTGCCTACCTGAAAAACGTTTTTTAAATCAATCTTGCACTTGTTTAATACTGCCAGTCTTAATAAAGTTTGTGGCTACAAATACACGTTGATCTTTTGTTAACTACATGATTCAAAAGGTTCTATAGAAGTAAACTTTTACACAGAAACGGTTGGATTTGGTTAGTAAGCAATAATGGCGAGACCATAGCACAGCGAGATGAAAAAACACTCTTAAATGGCCTAGGCTTTGCTTGAAGAATCGTACAGTGACCTAGGCTACCTAGGCTCTCTACGCTTCTCTTGAAAGAGCACGGTGGTGGCCTAGCCTACCTAGGCTTCGTTTCATTATTTTACTTCCTTGCGCAAACATATTTTTGATAGCCTCCACTAAACCCATTAGTGTATCAATATCATAAAAGTGAATTTAATGAAATCTTTACAATCAACAGATACATAGTTGGTAAATAAAACATCTTTAGCAAGACCCCAAAATCTTCAATAGTTTTTGAGTTATATTAATTCAAAGTACGGTTAACTTTTTTCTGGGACACCCGGTATATCACTTCAGACCACTAAACAGAACGGCAACCCAGCCGCAGTAAACATCACCTATGGCAATGCATACGGTTCGAGCAATTTACGAGTATAATTCTTTTTATATACATGGCAGTGTTTGCTGTCATAATTCTTCTACTTTCTAGGCATCGGCGCAAACATTCTTAATAGGAGAGACCGACGGTCTCATCATGTACTTTATAGGTCAGGCGGATAGTCATTATCATACGATACTGCAAGTTGACGGTCAAATTTGGCTTTAACTTGATATATATATATATATATATATATATATATATATATATATATATATATATATATATATATATATATATATATATATATATATATATATATATTATTGAAGTCTACAGCTGTGGCAGCGTTATTAATTTTAACTTGTATTTTCTGAATATTTCTTACAAGTTTTTTAACGGGGTCTTCGAGGCGAGAAAAAACATCCGCGAATGACATTCTTTATTCCTAGACGTTTTGCGACCATTTTTAAGTCATCTTCAGGAAATGAACAGAAATGGAATTATTGTGATTGTGATTATGATATTTAAAGAGAGAAATTGGTGTGGGGATAGTTAAAAGAGAAATAGAGAGAAGTATGTGTAGCTAAAAGAGAGAGAAATATGTGCCAGGTCGTCTGGCAAACTCTGTAATTATGTTTCTTTATGATATATTTTGTGTTAAAACGCTTTAGTTTTTACGCATTTGTTTTATTAAATAAAGCAGTTGTGTCATTTTTGGATAACCTGCTAATGCACTATTTCTTCTTTGGATTCTTTCTTTATGTTTTAATGCTTTAATAAATTTTAATTATTGTGGCCACTACAGGTCTTTTTTATATTAATTTAATTATTTAATTTTATCCACTTCGGTTTTTTTATTATATCTTAGTTATATTATTTCAATGTTTATTTCGGGTTTTTTTTGTTCTCTATAATTTGGATCTTTTATTATTTTGTAGTTGTTCTATTATAATATGTCCAATTCGGATCTTTTTCTTAAGTTATACATGTTTTTTTGTTGTTTTTTTTTAGGTATATATCGGTATAATTTCTTTTTGCGTCTTCAGCTGGCTGCTTTCAAAGCTTGTTTGAAGTACAGGGTGTGGCAGAACCGAATGAGCAGTTTTGAGGAGTCAATGCTCAGGGGAAGGAGGGGGGAAAGAAGTGTCCCCTTGCCAGTTTCCGAGGAATGGCTCGCTCCCCTGGGCAAAGCCTCCCGGGGCTTCCCTCGGGAATGTACCCCCAAAATATGGCGTACCGTCTCTATATACCCCCCTTACTTTTTTATAACTCCTTAAAACTGCTTAATCGGTTCTGACGCACCCTGTATATATCAGGGTAGTCTTCATTCAGTAGTCTCAGTTGATTTATTATTTCTTCCGGCATATTTTGGTATATCTTTTCCCATATAGCAATTCCTCGCTTATGAAGAGTCACGTTGATTGGTTCTATTTCATTTATTGCGTGTGGCAATGTTGAGGGAAGACGGTCCAAAAGAGTCACGTTTGAGATAAACCTCAGTTCCATGTTTTGTACTCTCTGTGCTTCCATCAGCGTTGTATTGCTTGAGGTATGCGTGGGAATGACGGGATACAGCAGCAGTCGTCTCACGAGGAGTTTGTATAATTTTCTCGTATTCAACGGTGACATTAGTCCAAAACGCAATAGAGATCGGAGCGTATTTCTGAATACAGCGATCTTCTCTTTGATGTGTGTTGTATATCCTCTAGTTGTTATCTTTAAGCCGAGTACTTTGCCTTGTGTAGAGTAATGTTCACTCTCCACAACTACTTCCACTGTTTGAATGCGTCCAATCCGAATTATCTTAAACTTGTCAATGTTTGTCTATATTTTGTTTCTTTTTTCGTAGGTGTTTATATTTGCGATTTCTTCTCCTGTTCTGTTGGCTATATTCCTCAGGTTACGATAATCGCTCGCCACGATTTGAGCAAAATCGTAATTAGGGTGAGGAAGGTCGCTAGTATATATTGCATATAATGTGGGGTTCTAACATCTCCCCTGTGGCACCCCCGCTACAAGGTTGAAGAATTCCCCTTAGATACCGTTTATGCTAATTTTGGCCTTTTGAGTGTCAAGATAATTGCATAAAATCTTCGCCATGCCATCCTCCATGCTTATGTCGTAGATCTCTATTTTCAGGCCTGGTACCCAGACCTTGTCAAATGATGAGGCCACGTCTCTTAACACTATGTATATTCTATTGTCTTTGGCCTTAGCAATAGCATTCTTTTCAGTTATGAGGGCCAGTGCGGTTTCCGTGCCGAGTTTCCTACAAAAACCGTGCTGTTGGTTGTTATATAGGTCCTTAGTTTCCAAGTAGTTCCTAAGTCTGGTGTTCAAGAGTTTTTCAAAACGTTTTCCTATAAACTCCAACAGGGAGATTGGCCTGTAGCTACTGATTGCTTTCTTTGGTTTTCCAGGAATTATCAAGATATTATTTTGGCTTTCTTTAATAACTCTGGCAAGTGGCCAACTCTTATGCATGCATTGAAGATATTTAAAATAGCTTGATTAACATTTGGGGGTGCGTTTATAAGATGCTTTTTCGTTATTCCTGTCATTCCCAATGCCTTCTGTTTAAATCTCTTCAGTGCGGTTTTGTACTCTTCATAAGTGCATGGTCTTTCTTCCTCACGAGCACGGCGTGTTCTGTTAACCAGATGGTTAACAGAAAGAACTACAAAAGAGCAGACTGGACCCGGTACGCGCGCCTTCTCGAGGACTACGATCCGCTCAACTTAGACGATGTAGTTCTTGAGGAGATTGATGAGGCACTCGACGACCTCAATAACCATCTCATCAGCGCAATAGGGCTTGTATCCCTAAATCCGAGTATATAGACCAAATACATGGAGATTTACACCGTGAGCTGAAATTATTGTATGAAATCAACATCAGGAATCCGTCAGTTCTCTCAATACAGCGAAGTGAAGAAGTCAAAGAAGAACTGAACTAGTTAATCCTCGAAAAACAATGGAGACGATAGGATGATGCGATCGATAGCCTCGATCACGAAGCAATTCCCAAAGATTTTTTGAAAAAGATCAGAAATCTCCAAGGATCGACAGGGAAGAAGCAGCAGATCGAGCTACAAAAGGAAGATGGAAACATCGAAACGGAAGAAAGAAGAATTGAAGAGCTATTCCGAGGTTATTGGGAAAAATCTTTAGTATAACTGAGGAGGAAAACGAAGACTATGACCTAGAGTTTGAAAGCAACATCATCGACGAGCTTAACGAACAAATACACAAGAAGCACCCTCACCACCAGCTGGATAGACAGCGCGACGGAGATGCCAAGATTACCGAAGAAGAACTACTCGGCGCGCTCCGCTCATTTCGACAAAAAGCCCCAGGAAAATTGGGGATTACAAAGATAAACTTTGAAAAGGCACCAGCCAATGTTAGCGAAGGGATGAGAAGAACACGGGATACTTTCCAGATGGTTATAAAACGGCTAAGATTATTTTCTTGCTTCAGCACGGAAAGGACCCAACGTTGGGGGAGAGCTACCGGCCAATTTCACTTTTAGAATTTGGCGGGAAGCTCTTCTAGAAGATCCTCAACATAAGACTGGTATCTTACCTGTAGGAGAACTCTCTCGTCAACCCACATCAATCCGGGTTTAAGAGTAATTGAAATAGGAAGATGGTGATCAAAAGCATCACGGAAAAGCTCACCCAAGCAAAACAGGAATGGAGTTAAGTAGATATTGTTTGTCAGAATTTATCAAAGGCGTTTGATAAGGTGTGGCAACGGGGAACTCAGTACAAGATCGTACGACTGTGGCCTAAATGAAAACTTAGAAAGAACTCTCTGTGACTATGTCATGGAGAGAGCGGCATACATCAATTTAGGGTGCACGGACGGAACAAAGTTTCCGCTCACTTCGGTTCTCCCACAGGGGCGGGGGGCTGTCCCCGACTCTCTATTCGATTTACACCGCTGATATTCCAGCTACTGTAAGCCTCACTTGCCTCAATATTCAATTCGTCGATGATTTTACACAGATAATCACTTGTCCATAGAGAAATGCGCCTTGGCAAGCTCCTATGACTGCAACATAAATTGAAAATCTTAACACCTACGAGGCCGGTGGAAGATCGGCACCAACCAGTAGAAGTTCAAAGTAGTCCCCATCGACAGGAGACTACTTTACGACGTCAGGGTGGGGGATAGACGTTATCCCTACACCACGTATTTCAATGTACTCGGAATGAATATTACTTTATCCGGGTACCTAAAGCACATCCAAGAAAGAATTACCAAGGCCACTGCTGAAGTTAAAACTCTATACAGGTTCAGAAATCTTCGTCAAATAAATAAGAAGAAGATCTATGATGCACTTGTAAGATCAACGTTGCTATACCCCGCTTCCGCCCTCTCGTGTGGCTCGAAGACACAAAAGAGGAAACTACAAGTGGTGCAGAATAAATGTACGTACCTAATTACAGGTACATACAGGCATGAGAGAAGACGCCAGGAAGAGATGAACCAGGAGGCGGGGTTAAGTCCCATTAACATTGTCATAGAAGAAGAGACAAGGAATATGTAGGAAAGGATTAATCGTGAATTGGACGTTGATATCGTCTAAACGATTAAGCAGAACAGAAGAGGGATAAGTTGCGCCAGATTTCCGAGCTCCGCTGAGTTTCTAGCTGGCAGAACAGAAGTGCCGTTCTACACATGAGAATAGAATTTATTTTACCCTAAACCAATAAAAAAAAGAAAAACTTACCTAACTGTGAAACCTCACCAATTTCTACAAATTCACCGATGAAGACCCAAATCTACCGATAAAGACCAAAATTTACCGAATAAGACATCCACGAAAAAATACGAATTATACTCACTACAAGATATACGAAAAAACAAAGACACTAAGACAACACTAAAGTAATTAATAAAGTAATTATTACCACAACAGCAAATGATTGAACGCCATATTATATATGTTTATGTGTATAAATATATATATATATATATATATATATATATATATATATATATATATATATATATATATATATAAACTAACTCAAAGACAACAAAGGAACCACAAAACCAAAAATACCTAAAAGCGATAAGCCTGATCACCATGTACTAGCATCTCTTTGCATCCTACCACACCGTACCACCACGTTCCTGCCCCACAGGAACGTGGTATGCCGGCGACTCGACCCATGGATCGGGCAACACTCAAAAAAGGAGATCAAGGAGGAAATCCAACTTCAACAAACCTGGGCCAAGGTAGCTGAAGTGAGAAAATTCAAGAACAGGAGGGACAAAAGTGACTACACTCACGTGTTTAAGGTAATCTTTGCGGAAACTACTATGGACCAAAAGGCAAAAAAACATGGTTTACTCATGTCCAATGCCAAAGTAAGTGGGAACCAAATTGAGAAAGGAGAGTTCACTCCAGTTCAATTCTGTTTTAGATGTTACAGAATGGATGAACACGCGAAAAAGGCCTGCAAGGAGCCACTGGAAACATGTTCCAAATGCAGCGAAAATGGCCACAACTGAAGGACGTACAAGAACAACTACGAAAAGTGCGTCAAATGTGGGCAAGGACACAAGTCAATGGACATGGTCTGCCCTGTAAAAAAGAAGTAATCAAATTAAACACGAACTGAAAAAACAAGAGGAAACGCGTAGAGCAAATACAACCTACGCTCAGGCAGCAAAAGTGGCTCTCACAAAAGTTGACGCAAAAACAACATACCTCAAGCTGCAGAATGAAAATTCAACAAAGGTTATGACGTGAATTCTTCATGCGCACGACATGAATCTCATGTGCTCTGGTACGTTCACTAAAGAGCTAAATCAAATGCTCCCTAAAAACGGTATGGACCAAATGTGGTTCCTAGGACAACTCCCCCTCTGGAGATGTCCTGGAATTGCAAATGGTCCCAAACCAACAAACAAATGTACAATACAACCCCAAAATTGGAAACAAAAAAGATGAAAACGAAGCACTCGAAGTGAAAACTCCTGCCCCTATACAGAGACAAGAAAATAACGAAGGGAGGGAAAATGCTGGGTCTGCTACTACTGGTTCCTCGGAGTCCTCAGACTCATCGGAATCAGAAGCCCCACAAACAAAGAAGGCCAAGGGAAAGAAACGGAAAAACGAAAGATCGCGTGCAGATAACATCAATCGCATAGTATACGCATACGATCAGTTTCCCTTTCCTGAAGAGATGGAACCCAGGGAAATAATCCATGGAATTGTAACAAAAGTTTTTAAATGGGAATACGACTTTGAAGTCGACGCTGAAACGGTAGAAAAAGCTCTGCTCTGCCAAAATGTGACCCTACATCACAACCCTTGCAAGCAAATTTCTAACGCCGAGTTCAGTAAGAAGAGAAGCGCGAGGAAGAAGAACGTAACCCAGAAACACTAAAGAGACAAGATGGAAATGGTAAGCAAAAGAATGAGAATTCTGACCCTCAAAGTAGACGGATGGGGGGGAAAGCCACGGCATATAGAAACATATTCCGGGTGCTTGACCACGATATCATTCTCATAACGAAGCACGACATTGACGATAAATCTGGTCAAATTAAAATACCGGGTTACAGAGTGGTCATGAAGAATCATTCACAGGAAAGGTTTGATGGTGCTGCAATAGCTATCAAGGGAAACATCTCCTCGTTCAAACATCTATCAGAAATGGACGAATCTTTTGTGGTGGTTGAACTCCACACATTCATAGGAGACCTCGTGATAAATGCATCCTATCAACCCCACGTTGAGCCTATCTCCCGATAAATAACATATACACACTGTTTGGGCACCGCATAATGGTAATCTTAGGGGGTGACCTCAATGACAGATGCCGTGCCGCGGGCTATGGTAGTACCAACGAGAGTCCGAAAATTGGAATTGATTATGGGAAGAAAAAACATACAAAGAATAGGGCCAGATTTTCCGACCTACGAGGGGCAGTCAATGAGTTTTGCGAATCGGTAGGGCAAAACAGAGGAAGGGGGATTGCTGTTTGTGGGGGTGTTAGGACAAGTTATGACAAGTCAGGACCTGCAGCCGCACGCTCCTGCCTCGTCTATTTAAGAAGAAGTAGCTGATCGCAGATCGTCAGTCACAAATTTTTGAACAATATAGCAGGTTGAGCACCGCGCAGTGAACAAATTTTTGACCAAGGAAGGCAAGAATGCAAAAGAGATCCATGAACGCATGGTTGCAGTGTACACCGACACCGCCCCTTCCTATGCAACCATTGTTCGCTGGAATAGGGAGTTCCGCCATGGTCGTGAGTCCCTTGAAGATGACCCCCGTCAGACGTGACGAACGAGGACAATGTGGCCCGTGTGGAGAGGATGATCCTCAAAAATCGACGGGTGAAGGTCGAAGAAATCGAGCGACAACTTAGAATATCACATGGAAGTGTTATCAACATTATCCACGACAATTTGACCATGACCGAGGTCTCTGCCCGTTGGGTGCCTAGAAACCTCACGCCCCATGATCGACTTCAACGTCGTCAAAGAGCACAAGGCCAGAGTTGCACAAGCTGCCCTGCGCGAGTGCGGATTCGAGGAGTTCAACCATCCCCCCTACAGCCCGGATCTGGCCCCTAGCGACTACTTTTTATTCCCCAGCTCAAGGCTGCACTGCGTGGACGCCGGTTTGCGGACGATGAAGATGTCCAGCTCGCCGTCCAGGAGTGGATTGAACATCATTGGGAGATTTCTGATTGTCGGGAATTCGAAGCCTCAGGGACAAGTGGCGCAAGTGCACTTTTCCTTATATCTCGTTTCCTTATATCCGAATTGCATAACTTATTGACCGCTCCTCGTATATCACTTCCACAGCAGCCACCAAACCTGACATAATCTTACCAAGTGAAGGCTTTCCCTTCAACTACCATAGTGAGCCGAGCCCAATACTCCCAAGTGATCACATAGCGATCCTCACCACTATATCTCTCGCTCCGATCCAGCTTCCATTCTCTCTCCAAAAAAACTACGCCTTAGCAAACTAAGAACATTACAAGAGACGACTCAGTCAATTCGCCCCTGCTGACCTAGGCGACGCAACCTTAGAGGAGATAGAAGAAGAACTGGAGACGATAACTAGGTCCATACTAGAAGCGGACCGTGAGTGCATACCTAAGACTGGGTACAAAACACCTCCTCAGCCCATATGGACAGACGAGATGAGAGAGATCGCTCGTGTTCACATTGAAGTGTACGAAGAGATAAGACGGGAAGGTCCTAACCGGGAAAGAAGCTCGCTTCTTCAGCGCCTAAGCACTGAGCTAAAGAAGGCTATTAACCTTCAACGAGAAGAAATATGGAACAGCCTGATAGCCGAAATCGATAGTGAGCTTAACCCTGCTAAATTCTGGCATCAAGTCAAAGAATTTAAAAGGACTAACCGGAAGAACTAAGGCTCAAATAAAAGAGAACAAATATTATATAGAGAACCCGGCTGTTCTAGAAGACAGATTTAGAAATTATTGGAAAAACGTCTTCAGGATCACTTCAGAAGACAATGAAGAGTTTGACCAGGAATTGGAAAGCCAAATGATCTAAGATCTGAATCAGATTATACACCGCACGCACCCACAACATTAAGTAGACGAAGGCAGGGAGATGGCGGGCCATGGCCTTCCCATAACACCAGAGGAGGTCATGGTCACTGTGAGAACCTTTGAACAAAGGGCACCAGGCTAGACAAGAATCACCAAAAACAACTTGATAAATGCCCCAAAGCAGATCATTCAGGGAATGACAAACGTTTACAACGCTTCCCTGAATAGGGGTTACTTCCCTGAGGCTTTTAAGATTGCTAAAATAATCTTCATACCTAAGGGGGGTAGACCCTTTGATCACTGATCAATTACAGGCCAATTGCCCTGCTGGAATTCGTTGCGAAAATCTATGAGAAGCTCCTAGCTGACAGGTTTCAAGAACAACTAGACGAGCTAGGAGATCACAATCATCACCAGCACGGGTTCCGCAGGAGACAAGGAACGGAAACTGCCCTCGCCCTCCTAACGGAAAAACTCGCATGCAGCAAAGCTGAGAGAAAATTCGTATACGTGGTGCTGCGAGATGTAAAGAAGGCCTTCGATAAGGTCTGGCTGAGAGGGCTACAATTCAAGATCCTCAAACTCCAGCTAACCCAATTCTGGAAAGGGTCCTTTGTGACTATGTCACGAATAAGAGAGCCCAAATCGTGATCGAAGGCTACAAAGGAACCGAATTCGAACTTGAGGCGAGAGTTACATAAGGCAGAGTGCGTTGTTGTACCTCATGTACACAATTGACCTCCCTGCTCCAGTGAGGGGAGATTCGATGTATCTCCAATACGCAAATAACATCACACAAATCTTCCCATGTCCATTCAGGAACGCTGGAAGTCAAGCAATGGCGACAGCTACCGAGATTAATAACATAAATCGTTATGAAAAAAGGTAGAAAATAAAGACTAACCACCAGAAGTTCCTGATAATTCCGATGAACCTCCGGAAATTAGACGACCTCGTCGTTGACAATAAAATTTATCCCTACTGTAACGAGGGAAAGGTCCTGGGCTTACGCCTTTACAAATCAGAATACAAGGCCCACGTAAACAACAGAGTCTCCCTAGCCAAAAGAGAGCTGAAGAAACTGTACCATTTCCGAAGCTTCAACGTGCTAAATAACAGAAATCTACATGGCCTCGGTACGCTCCCCCTTTGGTGTACCCAGCCGTGATCACCCAGATGGCAAGTTGTACCTTTTACAGGACGATGCAGAGGGTACAGAATCAAGCCACACTTCTTATAACTGGAACCAGAAGGAGCGACCTGTTCGACAATCGGTTCTACATGATAGATCCGGACTCAAACCGATCAATATGGAGATCCAGAGGCTAGGGAGAAAGACATGGGACTCAGTAGAACAAGAAATACTCCCAACAATCGACAACAATCTAGATATACCGCAACACAGGCAATGCCCAGTAGAAAGGACATCTCTTTTTTCCAGCGGAAGAAACTGTGAGAGAGAAAATATAAGACCAATATGTAGATAGAGGAGAGTAGGAAAGGGGGCAAAGAAAAAATAATAGCGTAGGCGAGTTGCGAACAGCTTCCCGTGTCGCTGGACCACTGTTAACCAGCGGCAAATCCACTTGGCCATCCTGAGTCTCAAAAAAGACTCATTCAAACAAAGCTTTTAAGCCGCTCGCCTGCACTTCTTGTACGCTATACAACCCCCTCCTAGAAACGGAGCGTGAGTGAAGAAATGAAGAGAGCCCGTTTGGAAATGTTATCCAAGGACTAACGCTCCCCCTCCCGGGTCTGGGGCACCATTGTAGATAGAGGAGAGTAGAAAAGGGGGCAAAGAAAAAATAATAGCGTAGGCGAGTTGCGAACAGCTTCCCTAGTCGCTGGACCACTGTTAGCCAGCGGCGAATCCACTCGGCCATCCTGAGTCTCAAAAAAGACTCATTCAAACGAAGCTTTTTAGCCGCTCGCCTGCACTTCTCGTACGCTATACCATCTACACCTAACAATAAACAAAAGGCAATGAACTTTAATAAAAAGAGGCGAAGTGCGCCAATTAAAATTTAAATTAAAAAAAGAAAGAGAAAGAACATTAAAAAGTATAAAGAAAAGAGGCAAAGTACCCAAACTAAAATCAAATTAAAATAAAAAGATGAGAAGAAGAATAAATAATCAACAAAATTAACCAAAATAATAATAAGAAAATGAAGATAGATTAATAGAAATAACATAAACGCAAACGAAAGGAGACGAAGTGCCCAAACTAAGATTCAAATTGAAAAGAAATGAATAATTAAATCAAATAACAACAAGCATAGCTATAATTTAAGTAGAAGGAAACGACGAATTAATAAATAATAAAATAAAAATAACAGAAGCAAAAATGCCCATATGAAACTAGAGAATAGTTAGCAAAATAAAAACTAATTGAAAGGCTTGAAAGCCACGACAGAGGAACCTATTAATGGAATACAATAAATATATATATATATATATATATATATATATATATATATATATATATATATATATATATATATATATATATATATATATAACACAATGGAAGAACCTGACCGACATCGACGGTCAGCAAACTAGTAAACAATTTCACACCTAAGAAAATCTACCACACAATTCATCACTTTCATTAACTTGAACTTGAACTTGAGAGCCTAAAATAACGTACAAACGGACATCAAAATATGAGAATAAGCTCTATGAATAACAGAAAATAAAAATAATGAAAACAAAGACTTGAATGCTCTTATAATAAACAAATAAAAATACAAATGCTTAAAAAAAAGGCCTCATTTGAAGATACTGCCAGACGTACTGGCACATCACCCTTCTACTATATTAACTTTTAGCGCAACTAGGGAGGTTTTCACGGTTGTCGCCAAGTCACAAACGAAAACTATACATGGCAATAGTCAGGGCCAGCTTGCTGTACCCAGCTGTTCCACTACATAGTTGAAGAGTGCCCTGATTAAACTTCAGGGTACACGATGGATTACAGGCACAAGGTGGATGGACATGAAAAGGCCAGAAGAATTACATTGTGAAGTTAGAGTGAAACCGGTCAATATAATCTTACATGAGAGGACGGTAGAAATCTGGAAAAAGAACGAGGAAGAGCTGAGAAATAGTTAGGAGGACAGACTGAGACTAAAATAGGGAATCGAAATGAAACTTCAATTCCTCAGTAGCAGGGAATTGATAAGAACTAACCGAGTCCCAAGATTCGTGTAAATCAGGGAATGATAAGAGATTGGGATCTAGTTTATACAGAAATTGGAAATAAGACAGTGAGAGTGATTACCAAATTTATATCGACTAGTTAAGAGGTAGAAAAAGAGTCAGGAGGGAAAGGAAATGAGAGAGAAAGAAAGGAAAGGACCATCCAGTCACCGGGAGAATGAATATACACACACCTCAACACAAACACATACACAAGCCACTTTAAATTTCAAGGCTATATTATCATAACTATTACAAAATTCTACCTTCATACACCTTAAGAACCTTAAGTATGACTATTTGTCGTTCCGATCGAGTTCTCTGGCAAAGGAGGCAAAGGAAAATGAAAGTTATTTAAGGCGCCGTTAAAAGAAGCACGTTTTCAAATTTCATTTTCCTTTGCCTCCTATGCCAAAGAACTAGATCGGAGCGACAAATATTCAAACTTGGACTTGGACTTAAAAAGTGGTGAAATTTAGAAGAGAAAGAGATAGAGAGTGTAAAGTGGTGAAATTGGGTGAGTTTAAAGAATATAGGTGATTTGGGAGACAGAATGAATAGGTGCCTGGGAAAGGGTATCTCTGTTTGTTTAAGTATTTTGTGTTGTTTTTTTGTTTTTTTCAGATTTGATTTTATTTCGATTTGATCATAAAAGATGGGAAAAAATGGGTGCAAGATAGTAGGAGAGGTTATAGTGAGAAAAAGTATTGAAGTAAAAGAGAATGTGTGCCAGCTTGACTGGCAATGTCTTCACGTGGTCTTCTTTATTCCCTAGCGTACCAGATGGAAAAATTAAGCATTCAAGCCTTTGTATTTTAGTTTGCTTCTTGATGCTTGGGATATAGAGCTAGCTTACTCATAATTTGAAGACATCTTACATGTTAGTTTAGTTTCCTTTAAGCTTTATCTTGATAAGAACATCTGTTTTGCTTGTGTCCACTTCTGATCTTTTAGTTAACTGTTAATTAATTGTCTACTGCGGATCTTTTTTTTATATAGAACATGTATGAAAAGTTGATTTCATTGTCCTAGTCGTGATGTCCTTGGAGTTTTTGGGTTTGCTATCGAAATAAGGGTATCACATCATCTTGCGTACGCAGGCTGCTGCTGCTAAATCCACGTCGGTAGTGTCTGAATCGGTTATCAAGATGGGGTTGTAATTCTGTACTGCTTGTGCTTTACTCAGCTGAGACTAGCTCGCTAGGTGCATCGGAATAGCGGGGTATAGCAGAATTGGCCTCACCAGGGCCAAGTACAGTTTCCTTTTGTTCCGGGGGGGAGAGCAATTGAATCTGTAGAATTGATGTAAGTGTCTTTTGGCCTGCGCGACCTTTACATTGAAATGTGAGCCATATCATGTTGATGTTATGTTTAGACCGAGGACTCGAGCATCGTGGGTGTATGGGTGGAACTCGCCTCGCACTAGAACGTCGGCAGTTTTATTTCATCCAATGGGGAGGACTTTAAACTTCTCCACGTTAGTGCGGATCTTGTTACGAGCCTCGTAGGTATTGGGGTTGCCTATTTCACCCGCTGTTCTATTCGCGATGTCGATTGGATTGAGATAGTCACTGGTGATTAGCTGTGAAATATCATCGGCCAGATAGATATAGGCTGCATAATCATGGGTGGGAAAGGGTAGGTCGCTTTTATAAATCGTATACAGTATCGGACTCAGAGAGCCTCCTTGGGGCACACCGGTCATCATGGGAAATGTTTGCCCCTCGACGTTGTTGATTTTTATGATCACCTCGCGGTCCTAGAGGTAGTCGCAAAGAAGCCTGGTGATGTTCGTACCCATCCGTAGGTTGCAGAGCTTCTTCTTTAATCCGGGGATCCATACCTTATCAAAGGCAAATGAAACGTCCCTGAGTACTATGTCTACCCTTTTGTTCTCAGCCTTAGCAACAGCGATGTGCTCAGTCAACGGGGCAAGGGGTGTCTCGGTTCTCAGCTGCTTTCGGAAACTATGTTGTTGCCCATTGTAGCAATCATTTGCGTCAAGATATGCCCTCAGCCTATCATTGACCAGTTTTTAAACAGCTTTCCTATGAACTCTAGGAGTGGTATCGGCCTATAGCTTTTTATTTCGTTTTCCTGGCTTTATGAGAAAAATCATTCGTGCCTCTCTTGAGTTGGTCGGGAAAATACCCAACATTGAGGCAGGCATTAAACAGGTTTAAGATCGCCGTATTGATATTCGCAGGAGCATTTGTCAAATGTGCCTTAGTAATGCATGAGATGCCTGGGGCTTTTTGTTGGAAGTTTTTGAGAGATACCTCAAACTCGTCGTGGGTAAATAATCTAACCTCCTCCTCTGTCTATCTAGTAGCATCTAAGAAATAGAAGGAAGTTAAGACCGGCCCTCGTGCCTTCAGGTCCGCGAAGATCTATTCCTCATACTCAATACCGAAGTCCTCGTTCTTCTCATCTGTGATGTTAAACTTTCTTATCTAATGTTCTATGAATTGGTGTTCTATTTCCTGGTCATCTGAGATCCTTCTCCCGTCCACTGTGATGTTAATTTTGGTTTTCGCGGGAAGTGCGCTACTTAGTCTTTTAATTTGGCTCCAAAATCCCTGGGGTTACCTTCCATGTCTGTCCCATCTATGATTCAATTTCAGATCATTTTCGACTGTTCCCCTATCAGGAATTTCAGCTCCAAACGGAGGTTCCGGAGCTCCCAGTAGCGGTCTGCTGTATTTTTATGTCGACTTATCTCCAAGTCAGTTCGTCTAGCCTGTTCCTCTTTTGTCTGATAGTCTCGTGCCATCGCAGGGCTGGGCAACTCTTGTAGCTGACCCTAGGGATGGCTACCCTGTCCGCCTCCTTTAGTCTCGCCTTAATGTCCTCCACATGACTGTCGAGGTCCTCTAATGGTAACTCGTCCAGTTAGTTCAGTTGGTAATCCTGTAGCAATCTTCGGTACTCTTCCCAGTTCGCTTTAGGCAAGCATCTTCGGGATGGAATATTCACTTGTATAGGGGACGTTGACACGGTAGTGACCGTACTTACATGGCCCGATTGGGTGTATGGGTCAGGAACTGTTGCTTGATTCAGGACAAAGTTGGAGTTGACGAGGATGATGTCAAATGTCGTTGAGGATCTTCTTGTCAGGTATGTGGAGAATTCTTGGCCGACTCTTCGCACCAGATTGCGATCAATAAGCAGGCTCAGGGAGGTTCCCGATCCATTGAACCCTATCTTGCAACCTGTTTCTCTGCAGCGTGCATTGAGGATCCGATCAGGATGGTAGACGTGTTCCCCCTGAACAGTCAGATGAGGTTGGGGCATAGGGAGCACGATCGTCTTGGGATTGGCAACCCACAGCTATGACAAAGTCACCAATGGTTGGGCTGATTTTAGTGGCCAGATACGATTCCTCCAGGTGTTATTTTCCTGTACTTGATACCCTTCCGAGCTATTGCGACGCCATCGTATCTCTCATTTGAATGGTTGGCCGAAATAACATTGTAATTATATATTTTCAAGGGATTCACATCTGTGTTAAGACCATGTTCCGAGATTAGGACTATGCCCGGGTCTACTCCGCGGATGATGTTGTTAATGCAATTTCTTTGCTTTCCCAACCATTGACGTTTAGCGAAAAGATTTTAATTTTGCTAATAAACATTGTATTACAAGCCATGTTATTCGTTTTGAGTGTTCTGGACCTGTGCTGGCTCTTCGCGTGCTGGCAACCTTTTTTTCCCTGATCTTTTTTTTTTAAATTGCTCATGCGAAAAGTTAAAGCATGACTCGGGGCAAATTTCGATGCTTACCTCTTTGAGAGCCGAAAGCATTTCCTCCTCGGTGTCATTATAGTCAAAATCCTACTTGAACTTTCCTTTGATTACTCCCTCGATTATGTTTTTGACTTTTGCCAGTCTCGGGACCGGAGACGATGGTTAGGCATATATTCTCATGTTTATGTCTGTGGTCTTTTGCCTGGGTGCCGTCTTCCTGTCCTCTGTGGTGGGCTTGGTTTGTTGGATCGCTCCTTGTGGAGCGCTCTCCTTTTGGGCCGGCAGATCGGTCTCCATTATCTCGGGTGTTGCGGGCTCACCTCGCTTGTTCAGTCAGGAGTCCCTGGATTTTGATCGGTTCTTTGAAGTAGGTTTGGGCTTGCTTCCCGTCTGGTTTTGATAGAGTTCAGTCGAGGGAGGATTGTCGGGAAACCACATTGTTGGTTTCATTCCGTTTTGGGTGAGCATCCTGTTTAATTCGGTAGCGTAGCCTTCCGGTTTGGCTATGTTCACGAAATGGGCGTGAATTACACACATAACCAGGTCCACGTTCATTGTGGGGTCTAGTTGTAGTATTATCTTGCCTTTATCTTCGTTTTGTGTCGCTTTGGCGTAGCTAGTGTTCGCCTTAAGGGTCTTTTCCTCTTGCAAGTTCCTCTTCTTCTCATTTACTAGGGTTTTCTTCATGAGGCAAGACATCGAGAGTGTGCGGTTAGGGCCTGCGCAGTTTAGGCACTTCTTTGTTCCCCCATTGTTACACTCTTTCCAGGCATGTCCGGCTCCAGGGCACTCTAAACATACTTTGCTCTGGGAAGTACATTCTTTCGTCGTGTGCTGCTCTAAGGCGTAGCACGAGAAGCAGACCTGCACTGAAACAAAAGTCTCTCTCAATGCATGAGGCTAAAATCTTGGTGCAGAACGTGATTAAGCCTGCCTCTGACGCCTTCGTGGGCATCTCAGTTGTCTGGGTGTACTTCCCTCCATCAAGATTTTTTAACTTGTAAATCTCATCGATTTTTGCCCAATTTTGTTTGTCATCAAATTCGGCCTTTATTTCTTCTGCACTGTGTGACCGGACCCAGGGGTCAAGGCGACGGCAGATAATTGACCTTTGGACAGACATCTTAGGTGACAAGCCAATTTCTTCATGTTTAGAGCGGGAGCTTACACTTAGGAGTTTGTCGACATCTAGGTTGATATCGCATATAGCCATAGGATTGGTCCACCAGACGGCATAGTGCGACCCCAATGGTGGCAAAAATAATCTCGAAGGCTTTCTCCCTCGACGGCTGGGGGTGGCGCTCTATGACTTAGAGCGGGATCCTTTTCTCACCTCTGGAGTCGTCCATGACGCCCCGCTGGGGGAGCTTCTTTTCCACGGAGCCTAACAAACTCCTATTCAAATAGTGTTCTTCTTACTATCAGCTCGTTCCACCTTGCTCTGCCCTAAACAGGGTCCACCTGCCGGTCCTGTCCACTCCGCCCCCTACTTGTGCGCCCTTCTTCGCGTCCCCTGTTGGGCTTCCTTCTTGGGTTGGGAGACGACAGAAACCGGTGGTCTTGACAGGCCTAAGTTAATTTACGGATATATGATATTGTAAAAATAGTTTAACCAAGAAAGGAAAAATAAAAATTTGAAACTAAATTAAACAACAAATATTAATAATAAACATGAATCAAACTCAATAGGAATAAAAGAAATTTGTTTTTAAAGTAATACCCGAAAAAAATGTAAGGGCAGGGCGAACAATGAAAAATGAAAGGTTAGTAGAATCAAATAGCCAGGAATCCAAAAAGAAAACAAAAAGCAAAGCAAACAGTTAAATATAAGTTAAAATACAAATATATAAAGTAAAAAATATAGATAAAAAACAATTGAATACAGGGGATAAAGGTAATTAAAACGATCAATAAATGTGAGTAAACTAGGAAAGGAAAGTTTAAAACTTAATAAAGGAATAGTGAAGCAAAAAAATAAAATAAATAAGAATGAAAAACATGAAACTAAGGGAAAACTTTTATATATATGATCATTTAGATACCACGGGGACAAATATTTAAAATAAACACAAAGAATAAAAATGAAACTGATAACTTTTAGACAGAAACTAACCTTCTTTTGTTTGAGCTGATGATATTGACTGATTACTATGATCGGGACTTGCCAGGATTAAAGCTATGTCGGGGATGGGTCGGGATTTTAATTGGTTGTATGTTTCTTTATTTGACCGAGGTGTAACTTTCGACTTAATGGCCATCTTCTGGGGCTATACTGATGAATATTCGGATTGGGATAGTAAAGGTGGTGAATGTGAGAGAAGAGTATAGGATAGTTAGGAAATATAGTGTATGGCGTGTGTGTGTTGA
This sequence comes from Ceratothoa steindachneri, assembly GCA_963969495.1. Taxonomy (NCBI): domain Eukaryota; kingdom Metazoa; phylum Arthropoda; class Malacostraca; order Isopoda; family Cymothoidae; genus Ceratothoa; species Ceratothoa steindachneri. The sequence goes on along the minus strand of OZ018317.1, from coordinate 65,034,691 downwards.
TGGAATTTGAAGATGATACCATAAATACAAAATTTGTGTAAACTTTATACGAGTTTAGAGGAGCGACATTAAATGTAATATTTAATATTTAAATAGAAATAAAATTGAGATTGAAATAAAAATTTTATGTTTAAAATAAAATAATCTTGATTGCCAATATGGTAGAAAAAAACAAAAAGAAAACAAAAGATAGGATATGGAGTAATGCGGCCGGTATTGAGACCTCGCGTGGTAGCTAAACTAGTTTCTGGCTGGAGCTAGATATTAAGCAGAGATTTCTGTTTCCATATTGTTACGGTCTCTACCATACGCAGTAGTCGTCGATCACTTTCCTGCAGAATGATAGTTTATTTTTATTTAACATTTCTCGTGTGAGGGTCGTCCGATGATTTGCGGTATGGTGTTTGGTGGCTCCGTCTTGGTAATGTGCTGTAAGTCGCCGAGACAGGGTTGTAGAAGTGTCATCCCAATGTACGAGGAAGTACGATGCTCACAGTGACCACCATTGCATTTATATTCGTACAAGCGGTTACACTCCTGCAAGTGGCCCGTCACCGGAAAGCAGCTATTTCTTATGATAAGGGCGCGAGGTTTCTTTGTTCTGTAATGAATTATTAATTTTATTTGGCTTGTTTGATTGATGGGGAGGACATTCCGGTGTATAATAGCTTTGAGGGCTTTTTCATCCTTATTACATCTGGTGTTCATAAAGCTTTGTAATAAAGGTCTATTGTATTTGTTGGTTTTTTATTTTGCTTTAAGTTGTGGTATGAGTCCATTTCTGTTTTATGAGATTGTCTATTGATATTTGTGAGTAGCCATTGTTTACGACCAGCTTAGTTACTCTCTTTATTTCTCTATCAACCGCCATCCAGTTTAAAGAAAGAGAGAAAAGGCTCTATTAATGAGATGACCTTTAAGTCGAAAGTTACACCTCGGGCAAATAATAAATTATGATGATTTTCCACAATCCGGTTCCGCTCAAGAAATAGTCACTTACGAAAATTGATTGATCAAAAAGTTAAAAAGCTGCAGCGTAAAATTAATTAAGCAGCCATTGCTGTCTACTTTAACAAATCATATATATATATATATATATATATATATATATATATATATATATATATATATATATATACATATATATATATATATATATATTGATCCATGTAAATAAAAGTTATGCACAATCATGTACTCGTTCTTTCTTACACTTGGGTATTTATTGCCTAGCAACTATGTGAGCTTCATTCATCTCCTTTTAAACTACGTTGGCACAAGACCCCTATAACTATTAATTATTGGCCTTGGTTTGTAACAACAATAATTCTACTTTCAAATTCTCATATCTTTTCCCCTCGACTGACTCTATCATGTTCCTTTGATGCACAATCTCTCTCTCTCTCTCTCTCTCTCTCTCTCTCTCTCTCTCTCTCTCTCTCTCTCTCTCTCTCTCTTTTTTTTTCTCTCTCTCTCTCTCGCTTTCTCTTCTCTACAAATATGAAAGAACACAGATCGACATTACAAAAAAACAATAGTTCATATTACTTGGTCTTCATCGTTCGTTGTGAATCCGTCCACCCAAGTTGCTTATAAAAATCCACATACGAGCTTATTTCGTCAGCACCTTCAAGAACGAACTCGAATCATGTAGCAGAGGTGGAATGTTGTTCCGACCTGGAACTGGTGACCCCACAATCAATCAAAGTATCAACCGACTTATCTCGTACAAGTATCAACCAACAAACACCTCTCGCGAAAAAAAAATATATATTTATATATATATATATATATATATATATATATATATATATATATATATATATATATATATATATATATATATATATATATATATATATATATATATATATATATATATATATATATATATATATATATATATTATAAGGTTAATTTATTAATTTTTATTGTGTTTAAACACTTGTTACTTTCTCAACAATTATTGATACTGCGATTGATTTTGGTTTTCGCGATCGTCTTTTATCATTCACGTTCGCCTTTTGTTTTAATATTTGACCTTGTTACCGCTTGTCATTTCGCCCCTTTCACCTCCAACTTCCCTTGAAAATATTTGAATAAACGAAAGCTCTCGGGACTTTGTATTTCGTGCTTCTTTGAATTTTTTTTGTATATATATATATATACTTTCTGACTGCGAATAAGCCTCTTGCTACTCACACCTATGTGATCTAGGTAAAGTTTAAGGTGAGCTTCCCGGCGGTGATTTTGTGCAACCCCCACAATTAAAGTGGGGTATGGGGGGCGAAGAACCCATTTCGAAATTATTTTAAAAATTATAGATAATACAATATGATTCGATTAAATGGACGAATCATTATGGAAAAAAAGGACAAAATCGCCACGCGGAGCTCGTCTTAAACTTTACCGAGATCTACACTTGATCCATAGTTTATTGCAATCTGATGAAATTTGGAGGCATTGAGCGAATACATGAATAAACAGTCAGATAATACTCTACATAAAAATTCGCAACCACAGATTATTGATGCCATATCATTTTCGGATACATAAGGTTAATTTAAATGATTTTAATTATGACAGTTTTGAACTCAAACTAGCAGTTTTTCTGAGCTAATTATAATTTCGAGTAGTCATGAATAGTCAAGAACGTTCTAACAACCTTCTTTCCGGCACCGCAAACTAGACAGATAGTTAAATAAATGTCTTCCGACATCAAATGAAGAATAATTGCGAAATTTAACTCTAATATGAGCTACAAAAGGACTTAAAATAACTAAATATCCCTAAATCTACATAGAGTGAAGTCAGTAACAAAAAGGTTTAATGTATTGGGGACAACTGCAAATCTCCCTCGTTCTTTAGTCATTAAAAAGTTTAACTCTGCGGAGGTGCGGATCTCGGGAGAGAGGGAGGCTAAGGGAGGTGAAAAACGAAGCAACTTCATTAAGCGTCCCTCAATAATAATGTTAGTGGTACAATGTAGATTAAGGAACAAAATTAGAGGAACAATGATGGGCACGTTCCGTGGTTGTGCGGCCGTGGTGTTGCGAAAATATTCGCTCGCGAAGATGCTTCATTTCTTCAATCATCGGCTGACCCTCATCATGTCCAAAAGAAGTAAATATCGATCTCCAGACCCTTAACGAAGTGTAAAACTTGATTATTCCTCAAACATCCGTTTGATGAGGTTCGCTTAGCTCGTGAAAGGCCACGCGTCCACGCAGCGGAAGAAACTGGTCAGCCTCTGAGTTTCTAGATGAGTTGAGCAACACGATTCAGGCATTATGTTCATCAAAATCTTGCCGGTTATTGCCATCTTCCTCAAGGATGAAAGCAACTCGGACGAGATGGCAGGACTCTTACTGATCGTAATTCGTGAGCCGCGCTTTCTGATTAGCCTCGTCGCCGCTGATTCGGTTTTAGCTCACACCGTGGAGCCGAGCCGAACCCTGCAGTATCCTACGGTCGATATCGTCTCTGCACACGCTGAGATTGGTGAAGTAAAGTCGTATCTCAACAAGACCCGGGAAGGTGCACTGACCAGCTTCCACGAAGTTTTCAAGAATGCATAGGAGCTTCTCCAGGAGATCGTCTTGTCGCATGACACCATTCCTGTACCTTTGAGTTTGTAAGCGGAAAACGTAGCGAGCGACCATACCCTTTCAAACGTCTGAGGAGTATTACCGCCTATCTGTCTACATCCCGTTCATTGACTAGGTGTTAACTGAGCTCCAGAGCAGATTTGGGGACAACACTATTCTGGTCGGCTTCAATATCAAACATCTGCTCAGCTTCTCCCACGGCGATGTTGCTGCTTTACTGGAGGCGGCAAAAGTCTACGAGGCCGACATAGATTCCTTGAGCCTCATCAACAATCAAGTTTCACTCCGTTGGAGATGCTCTTGCCCACGCTCAACCAGAATGTATCCGAACCTGACCAGGCTCCTCCAAGTTCTGATCACTCTCCAAGTTTCGAACGCGGAGGCCGAGCGTTCTTTTTCGGACCTGATCGACTAAAAGTGTACTTAAGGAATACCATGGGTTAAGAACACCTCAACGTTCTGGCGCTGATTGGTGTTCACAACGAAATTGATGTTAGAATAAACAGCGTGATCATTCTATTTTGCTAAAGGAACAGGAGGTTGATGTTCGTGTGAAATACCGTGGCCAATGCCTTGTGCTATTAATGTGTTTTAGATGCTATTATTAACCTCTTCAGACCCGTTTATGTTTATATTTCTTTTCAAAACCATACTTGTATTCTGCTATTCAGAAAGTTGTAACAATATAGAATACATATAAAAACATTTTTTAAAAATAGTTGTGATCGAATGTACCTTATATGATACATGTCTAAACTACAGATAGATCTCACAAAGAATTATTAAGTTCAGTATTATACCTTAGGTGACGTCCAAAAACTGCAATAAGCAATTCATAATTTTCTGATGTACGAAAAATATTCGGATTTGAGAAAGTTACTGATCACTCGTGTGTGATATACTGTTATCTATTATCAATGCTGTGAAAGACTACTCGGAGGGAGGAATTCAGGTTGCCATCCCCGCCAAATTTTTAGAACTATCCAAGGTTGACTAGAAGAGAGATAAACGGCCAAGAGATGAAGGCGTCACTGTTAGTTCGATCACAGTGTCTATTATGTTACATAAAACGAAAATGCCAAAACGTTGTCCAAGGAAGACAACTTTATTGAAAAACATTAATCTCAAACCAGGCCTGAAGTACGCCAACTATCATTTAGAAAAAAAAATTACATTTTTGTCGCCATGTGCTATAGTCAGAAGAAACGAAGATTTTGTTGTTTGGCACAAATGATGTTAGGTATGTTTGACGTAAAAGTAGTAAGGCTAGTCTTCCAAATAACACTTTCTATAATCAAACGTGGAAGTGGATCTATTATGCTATTTGGCATTTTCTGGGCTACAGGCGTTAGTACATTTCATCTAGTCAACAAAACAGCGAATAAAGAACTTTATAAGAAGATTCGTAAATATAAGCTTTTAATCTTAATGATGCTTTGATATCTCCTGTCATAGGAACGAACTAACTAACGACAGTCATGGGTGGTAATCTTGCTAAATTTATCTTGATGAATTTTCCAGAGTTCTTATTCTTGGATTCTTCGCTTTAGACCTCTCTCCGGGTGCTTTCAAAACATTTTCAATTGGATTCAGGTCCAGTTAATAATATGATGTGCTTGTTGTCCAGAAAATTCTTCACTGAATTTGCCATGTGTCAGGGGGCGTTATCCTGTATGTAAATTGCAGATTGGGCTCAGGAGGCTCGCAGATGAAGTGATTTATTCAACATTTATGGATTCACTGTTGCCCCGTAAGAGCAAAAGTTGCTTATTCCCTCCTACCGATATTACGCCCCATACCATGCTACTTTCTTCGCCAAACTTCCGCCTAATCTGCAATGAACGAACCTACTACCATCGAATCCAAATGAATTAAATTTAGATTTTTTCCTTAAGTGGACTTGGCTCCATTGGTCATCTGTTCTTGTAACGTGCTTAGTTATGAATGCAAGAGGAACTTTCTTGCTTTTCACACTGATCACTCAATGTCTTAACCGCAAGTATGCAAGCGAGAATATTGTCTTTTCCAAGGCAATTTCCTACAGGTTTTGTGGAGCCATTGATGGCAAAAATCTCCCTAATCTCTCGAGAAACTGCTACAACCATCTTAAAATGTTTTTCATCGCAATTTGTGTAATGGCTCAGTCTTCCCTTTTTAAACTCTTCCTTGGCATAACGGTTGATTTGCCATCTTTATATGAACCTGTTTTATCATAGGTTGAAATAGTATTATGGACTACACTTTTTGGAGCGCGTTAGTAGGATGAAATAAAAGTGAACTTGTGTGCTATGCAAACATGCCTGTTTTCTTTATAGGAAGGGTAAGCGTTCGGATCATTTTTGACACTTCAATGTTTCTAATAAATTGTTTATCTGCTCATAACTTTCGTTTTTTTTTATCTAAATCATATAATCTTTATCAAGACGTAGTTTCTACCAGGAAGTTATCTTACACCAATTTTGGAAACTTTGGATCTTCTCTGGCAATTTATGGAAGATGCAAGAGAAATACAGGCATTTGATCTTTTTTAAAGGTACAATATTATCTAAAGAATGATGCTCGCAAGCTTGAACTAGGATGAGAAAAGAGTCTTAAAGCCAGACAACAACCCCAAACACATATTTTGAGTTACTCCTGGTTGATGGAAGTTAAGATAAGCTTTTGGAATGGACATCACATTCGCTAGATATCAACCCAATGGAAGAGTTATGACATGAACTAGAGGTCCACGTCATTGCAAGATAAAAAAAAAATTATGGTATGACCTATAGGTCTGCGTCCATGCAACACACGATGAATTCATGGTATGAACTGAAGATACGCGGCCATGCAAGACACAAGAAATTGATAGGATCAACCGAACCACCGCATTCCTGCAAGACACAGCAAATTTATGGCAAAAACGTACGGTTTACCTCTGTGCAAGACAAAAAAATTATGACATGAACTAAAGGCTTGCATCCAGTCAAGAGAAAACAAATTTATGGCATGAACTGAAGATCTGTATCCATGCAAGACACAAAAAATTGATGACAAAGACTGAAGGTCTGCGTCGAGGCAAGTAGCAGAAAAATAATGTATGAACTGAAGGTCAGAGTAAAAGCAATGACAACAAATTTATAGCATTCAATGACGGTCCGCGTCCATGCACGTCAAAACAAATATATGGCTTGAAATGAAGGCCCACGTCTATGCAAGACAGTATATGTATGGAAACAATTGAAGGTACGCGTCCATGCAAAATACAAGAAATTTATGGCAGGAAATGTAGGTCTACGTCCATGCAGACACAACAAATTTATAGCAACAACTGAAGGTCCAGGCGATGCAAGTCGCAACAAATTTCTACCATGTGCTGAAGATCCTCGTCAATGCAAAACATAACAAATTTATTGCATGAGCTCAAGGTTTGTGTCCATTCAACAGACAACAAATTTATTCCATGAAGTGAAAGTCCGCGTCGATGCAAGACATATGAAATTTATGGCATGAACTGAAGGTCCGTCTTCATTTAATCTCAGCAAATTTATGGCATGAACTGAAGGTTCTCGTTCATGCAAGTCATATCAAATTTATGTTCATGCAAGTCATAACAAATTTATAGCATGAACTTGAAGGTCCATGCAAGACAAGAAATTTATGGCATGAACCGTTTTCTGCATCCATGCAAGACACAAAAATTCATCGCAAGACTCAAAACGTTTTGGTGATGAACTAAGGGCGGTGTCCATATAGGAGCCACAAATTTATGGCATTAACTGAAGGTCCACGTCAATGCAAGATACAAAAAAACGACATAAACTGAAGGTCCGAGTATGTAATACAATATTCAAATTTATAACATGAACCCAAGCTTCACGTCCATGCAAGACAAGAAAATATGGCATTAACTGAAGGTTCGCGTTCATGCAAGACAACAATTTATGGCATGAATTGAAGATTCGCGTCCATTCAAGACACAACAAATTTATGGCATGATTTTCTTATTTCTTTCTACTTTTTTTTTGCTTGTTTTTTTTTACATTTGTGTATTTGATTTTATCTAATGTGTGTATTATTTTGTTCTGTTGTTATTTTTTTTTTAATATAGAGTAACAAGAGGCTAAAAATTACGGAGACTTTGGTGGCACTCACCTGATGGGTACTATAAAGAAAAAACAATGGAGTTAATCTATGGAATCCAAATTCTATGGATACGAACTTAAAGAATCCTAACTAATTGATATTACCAATGGGATTCTAACCTACGTGATTCTAAACTGAAGGATTCTAACCTGACGGATCCTAACCTAAAGGAATCTAGGTAAACCGATTCTAACATAAGGGATCGTTATACATGAGACCCTAGAATAAAGGATCGTTTTCTAACGGATTGTAGCCTATAGGATCCTGAACTGGTGGTTCTAACTTAAAAGATCCTAAACTAATCGATTCTAACCTAAGGGAGCCTAACCTAAATGATCGCAAGTTAAGGGATTCTAACATAGCATTCTAACCTAAGGCATCCTAATCAAATGGATTTTAGTGCTGCCTTTGAACATCCAATCGCCATTGCTTGATCCTGACAAAAGATTCTGTTAGATTATTGCCATATTCAAACTGACTCTCACATATAAAGTCTGCCATATATAAAGTCCTGTTATATCAAACCCCATCTCATATTTAAATCCCTACCATATTTAAATTCATGCTGTATTTTTATGAACTATTGCCTAAAGTAAAATACCCCCCCCCCCCTCCATGTTTAGAAGAATTTTGTCGTTTTTATCTTAATTATCCGGATCTCCGCCGCAATCTCCTCATCTTGTTCATCTCATTCGCCAACATTGATTTACACCTGAATAATTAACATAACATAATTTCACGGATGGCAAAAGCCACAAGGGTCTATCAAAGGTCATCCGCATCTGTCAAAACCCACCCACAAAACGCATCCATAGGATTGTGTCAGATCATGCATCTACAATATACAATTCGAACCATCCACAGGAATGTGTCAAAATCAAAAAGCATCATCATCAAGACTCGTCAAAATCCAAATCAATCATAATATACAATAATAAAAAACTGAATCCACAGGAATGAGTCCAGCTTCCCCCCGCCCCAAAGAAAGTTAACCCTCCCTGCCCATATAATCAGTTAAACTGCGTTTGAAAATATTCAAGTTTAGACTCTCTAATGTCTCAGGTGGCAAACTATTCCAGTAATCAGTAATATACCACTCTGTTGGGGAAAAAATATTTTCTAACATCCAACCAGCACTTCTGTGTTTTTAACTTTTAAGTGGTATCCCCTAGTCCTGTTACTCTGTTACTACCTTCCAACTCAAATAACTTGCTAAGATCTAACTTATCCATCCCAGAACAGATTTTAAAAAGTTCAATCATATTTCCCCTTCTTTGTTACGGCACTCCTGTAAAATATAATTTGGTTAGTTTTTTGTTTGTTTTATATATATATATATATATATATATATATATATATATATATATATATGGAAAACTCACAAAGTGTCGCGTGAGTAAGCAATAAATGCAACAAAGCCCTCAAGGAAAATTAATACGAGGATTCCAAGTACTTTCGAACTTTATTTCGAGTTCTTTATCAAGAACTTGATAAAGAACTCGAAATAAAGTTCGAAAGTACTTGGAATCTCTAATTAATTTTTCCTGTGGGCTTTGTTGCATATATAATATATTAGTGTAGTTGGGTAGCAGTCTTTCTTGAATGAAAATTTCGTTGAAGACCATTGTGTATTTTGCCTTAATTAATTTCCTTTGGCAACTTTCTCTTTTAACTATTCTTTTTTTATTCCATATTGTAGATGGTGGGTTACTTGTCCAGTATTCATCTATTTTTTAAATGAATGTGTTTGATAAAAACCAAACTAAATTGCTAAGCTTTCGATCTTATTCGATCATCTTCGGAGCGTTTTGAAATGTTCTTGCCTCCTTTACCGATGTAATGAGTGGAGTGAGGATCTGACAGAGCAGAAGAATGATCAATGATGTTTCAAGAGAGAAATTCGTGTGGAGATAGTTAGAGAAAAGATAGAAGTATGTGTAATTAAGAGAGAGTTATATGTTCCAGATCGTCTAGCAAGCTCAGCAATATTTCTAAATATTTATATTTATTCTTGCGATGAAAATTTTTTAGCTTTCAAGCCTTTGTTTTCGTTTTTGTGTTAGTGGTTTAATTAATCTTGGATAATTGCCAATGCAGTTATTCTTCTTGATTCTTAATATTTATGTTAGTATTTTTTAAATAACTTATTGTGTCCACTTCGGATCTTTTAATATTACTTTATTTAGTTGTTCTAACTTTGTAATTTAATTATTTTTAATTATTTATTATGTATTAAAGATTTATATTTATGTCCACTTCGGATCTTCTTATATTACTTTATTTAATTGTTTAAACTTTGTAATTTATTCCTTTTTAATTATTCATTATGTATTAGATTTTCTTTTTTGTGTCCACTTCGGATCTTTTCTTGAGTTATATTTGTCTTGTTTTTTGTTTTGCATTATTGTCTAGTTCAATTTTGTTTTTTCTTCCAGAGTGGAAGAAAAAAACGATTTTTAAGGGGTATTTATTCCGCCTTAGTTAAACGTAACGTTAGAGGAAATGACCACTCCTGTGAGTGGAATTTTAAAATAGTTTTAATGTGCCATTCTAGCTTGTCGCTTGTCGCTAAACAGCTCTTTAGCTAAAACCCTAAATGCATTAATAAAACCATACATGCCTTCGCAATATAGCATAAAATCCACGGAGGAATTCATCAACGTACGAGTACTCCACGCTATAGGACCGCCAGGACAAATATCATCCCTTGACGTAGAAAGCCTGTTTACGAACGTGCCTATCGCTCAGATCATCGACATCATTATAAAAAAACGTGTACCACCATCCTACAATGTATCTTCCAAATCTTGACCAAAACATCTTAAGGAGCATGTTACTAGTACGTTCCTGCATATCAGAGGCGCCGTTCAGGACACCGGACGGTAATCTATACACGCAAGTGGATGGAGTGGCTATAGGGTTACTCTTAGGGCCAACCTTTGCCAACTATTACATGGGTCAACTTGAGGACAGATTATTGGACATCACGGAAAATAAGCCACACACACATTGCAGATACGTAGATGACATCTACATCAACGTCCAAAACGAAGAACATCTGGTTAACATCAAGCAGCATTTTGAAGAAAACTCCGTGCTAAAATTCACTTATGAATTTAGCACAGGCAATAAATTTTCTTTCTTGGACATTGAGGTTCAAAACATCAATGGCAGCTACATCACTAAAGTGCATAGGAGAAGTACGAACATGGGAAGATACCTCAATGCGGAGAGTGAATCCTCTGAAAGGTATAAAATAAGCCTAATCGGCTCATACATCCACCGAGCTTATAAATACTGCTCTACGTGAGAACATTTTAACCAAGAGATTGTACGAGTAAAACAAATACTCATGAATAATTGTTTCTTAAACAGCATGTTTGACAAACAACTCCAATCATTTTTAAATAACCATTACAAACATGCGGATAAAACTAAAAGTAATCATGGAGAAGTCAACAACATTAAAGTGTATTACAGAAACCAGATGTCCACGGCCTATAAAATATATGAATAAAACATCAAGGAGATTATTAACCGTAACATCACGGTTGAAAATCAAACGGATAAAATACAACTCATCATTGATTATAAAACAACAAAAGCCAGCAATATCTTGATGAAAAACAACATCTGCCTAAACTCCTCGAATCTCAAGTCAATCAACTTAGTTTACGAGTTCATCTGCCTCGATAAAGACTGTAAGCTTTATAAAAACTCAAAATATATTGGCATGACAACCACTATACTTTCGAGACGTTTAACTATGCATCTACAAAGGAGAGGGCCTAAGAATCATATGGAGAGTGTCCATAATATTAACCTAACGAGACATATGCTCGTTGATAACACCATTATTAAAAGAAAAGAGGTTGATAAAGTGAGGCTGAACATCTTAGAAGCCATATTAATAAATGAAAATAAAGTAAAGTAAAGTAGAAAAGGTATGGAAGGTGAGATAGAATAGATCACCAAGCCCCTCCCCCTCCACCTCCGGTCATCGTAAGATGGCCAGTGGAGGAGGAAAGGGCACTAGGCCCCCCAGTCTTACTTCTCCCTCCAGAGTCCTGTTGGACTTCTGGATAGGAGAGAGGGAGACAGGGAAAAGGACAGGGAGAGGGAGAGGGAGAGGAAAGGGAAATTGGGATAGCAAAGTTTGAAGTAGTGTGGTAGATTAAAAGGAGACCAAGGTGGTCGGCGGACCTACAGCTTCATGTGGAATCCGAACCACGGTGTGGACTATATCCTGTCTATTCATTCAATCTCTAGTGCCCTTGTTCCACGTATGCTGTGTTAAGCCCAGTGTGAAGGAAATAAGAAAATGTAGATGGAAAAGAAGGAAGTAGAAGATGTGCAGTTGAATGCAAAGTATACGTGGAGGTCACGCTAATCTCTGGCATTTAGAAATGTTATAGTTTAGAATTCAAATGAATAGAAATAGTTGACCGAGTATCAGGTTTATCCTTTATGTTCATTTTGTGTGATGTTTTTAAATCTGTGTTATTTTTGCTGTGATGTGGCGTTCAAACCGTTGTTTTAGTTGTTTTCCTTTACTGGTAGAAAGTTTTCTCCTTTTTATTTTATTATACCTGTTTCTTGTTTATCCTTTTATGTTTCTTTTTATTATTTCTAGCTTTTTCTAACTTTGTTTGTTCTCATCATGTGAACACTTCGTCCTCTTCTTCGTTGATCTTTGAAATACAAGTGGGGAAGGCTCCACGTTCTACCCCTTCTTGTCCCTGGGTGATCATGACCATTACTTCCTCTCCTCTCTTGCATTGCGGAGTTTGGATGAGTTTCTTGTCCCTTTTCTCAATAATCTTGTTGATTGGCTGAATTCCGGCTTCGCGATGCAAATCTTGCTGTCTTCTTCTGTCTATTCTTCTTTTGTTTGTGATTATCAAATACGGCCTTTTTCTGTATTCGTTGCAGTGCGATAACATTACTTTTTGAGATTGTATACAATGGTATCACCGGGTATACCATTGTTGACTGGATTAAGGCTTGATAAATTTTCTTCTTGTTTTTTCTTTTAAGAGCTCTGAGCCTAAATAGTTGCCCGAGTCTCTTTCTTTCCTTTTCAATCTTTCACTCGCATGCTCGGTGTATCCTCTCTTTGTAATCGTCAATCCTAGCACTGTGTATTCGTATCTGTTTCCTTCGATCACAATGTTGCTGAGTCTCCCCCTGTGTATTCGTACGATTTTAAATTTATTCCTATTGGTGCTGATCTTCCACTGTTTTTCATAAGCGTTGATCCGTCGTATTACTTCTGCTGTCAGTCATGCTTGCATATCAAGGTTCCTATAAGGGCAGACAACAATCTGTGTGATGTCATCTGCGAGCTGTTTATTTAGGTACCGTATGTAGCTGGCGGAGGAATGTCCGAGGTATATACAGAGTATAATGTTGAACTCAGACATCCTCCTTGCGGAAGGCCAGCCTCCATCTTGAATTTATCTCCATGGTAGTTTCCAATTTTTATAAATTCGTTTCGTTCGGTTATGTAATTGGAAAGTAGTCTTTCCATCTTGCTCTCTAGGCGTAACTGCAATATCATATATTGCATTCCTTTCCTCCATACTTTGTCAAAAGATTTGGACACATCCCTGCAGACTATATCAACTCTAGCCTTTTCTCTTTTTGCTTTAGCTATTTTTTCAGGTATGACCACGAGGGCCATCTCCGTGCTTCTTTTCTTTCTAAAGCCGAATTGAAATTTATTTAGAAAGTCATTAGCTTCCAGGTGCTTATTTAGGCGAGTGTTCATAATTTCTTGAACAACTTCCCGATGAAGTCGAGTAGAGATATAGGTCTGTAATTCTCCACTCGTGTAGTAGGCTTGCCAGCTTTGGATATGAAAATCATCTTGGCTACTTTAAGTTCTTTCGAGAAGTAGCCGGTGTTAAGGCTGGCATTAAATAGTGAAGTAATAACCCTGCAGTATTTTGTCAGTCGCTTGTTCGTAATGCCTCTTAGTGAGTTCTGATCTACCTGGTGCCTTCTGCTTAAACTGAACGATTGTGTTTTTCAATTCTTGGACGGTAATTCTTGCGTCGTTTCCGTCCAAGGTGTCTCTTGCTACATCTACATTTCTGTAAGGGATTATCCTGTCCGCTTCTTGTTCGAGTTGTCTGTGATGTTTCGTTCGAAGTCCCTGTCGAAGTCTTGATTGTCCTCTTTACTAATTTTAAAAATGTTCTTCCAGTGTTTTTTAAATAATTATTATATTGCGTCAATATCTTCTATCTTATTGCCTTGATTATCCTTCAGGGTCATCTTCTTGTCCCCTGATTTTCCTTTCATTTGTTTTATTGTTTTCCAAAATTCTCTTGCGGCTGCGTCATCGTCAATCTTCTGGATTGTTTTATTCCCGTGCTGATTTTGTTTTTTTATTATTTGTGTATTTGGAATCCTCTTTATCATTTTCATTGCGTTAAGTAGCTCCTTCGTTGGTCCGTTTCTCCTTATGTTGTCTGAAATTCCCCTTAGTCGTCGATGGTTTCTTATCATCTCTGGAGCTGTTTCTTGGGATGGCTTTTCTATCCGCCTTTTTTTATCAAATTCCTAATAGTTTCTAGTTCTTCGTCTATCTCTTCTTGCGATGCGCTGTCTAGTTCTTTCGGCTGATATGTGCTTGATTCTCCCTTGTATGTCTCCCAGTCTACTCTATGAAAGGCTTTTGTTACCTTCCCTGGTATCTGGATTGGTCTTTGATTAAGGTTGAGCAGAGTCGCTGTGTGGTCCGTACATGGGATATCTTCTGGCTTCATATAGTAATTATATGGAAGATAGTTATTTCTCAAGCAGATGTCTGGTTTAGTGGCTGCGTTTGCCCTCACGTAGGTGGGGTAGTCCAGTCCAAGTCTTTGATAGATACCTCTAGCGAACATAGTTTCGAGGTCTCTGCCTATCTCGTTTCTTCATCTTTATCCGCTCTCTTGACAGTGTGCGTTCAGGTCATCCAAAAATAACATTGGTTGCCTATTATTAAAAATTCATTGGCGGTTGGTATCCCGTTGCTATAATGATGTTCGTCAATTTCATTTTGATCTCCCTGCGATCTAAGCTTCGTCCAATTCGTTGCAAGTTCTATATTCAATATCCTTTCTGATTGCTATAGCTGCCCCGTTTTGTACTTCTCTCGTCGGGTTTGCCGCTATAACATAGTAATTCCAGATTTTGATCTCGTCTTCTTGAAGATTTACACCGTGTGCCGAAATTAGAATTATGTCCGGGTTTAGTTTTCTAAAAACGTTTCCATACATTATTCTTTGGCTTTTCCATCCGTTAACGTTGAGCTGTACAATCCATTGTAGTTTATAAAGTCCTAAAATCGATTCCGCTTCCAAAGTCCTTTAACCGTTTCCATTCGTTGATCGAATATCTGTTTTGGAGACTAAGTAAAAACTTATTTCCGTCTTCCTGCTGTTTTACAGGAGCTCTTAGCTCCTGGATGTGGGCTTGGTGAGTTTTGTCTACTTTGTGGAGCTGGGCTCTTTCCCGTCTTGGATTTTCTTTTCTTCTCGGTTTTCCTTGTTATTCTTCTAGTCTCTTCTTCTTCCGATTCGGAGCTAGTAACTCATGTGTCTGTTTCCGTTTCACTGTTTTCTTCCTGAGCGTCTCCTTGGTTTTCAGTCTCTGCGTTATCTACTTTGAGAATGGGCTCTGAATTAATCTCTTGTGGCACGACGATGGGTTCTAGTCCATTGGCCTTCAACATGGAGTTGAGTGTTTTCGCATATGTTCCAGGATTAAGTGCATTCTGGACATGTGCATGAATCACGCAAGTATAGATCTTACCAAACATTCTCTTCGTGATGTTTGGCAGCGCTGGAGTGGTTGAGCATTGGCTTTTGGCTACGTTAGCGTAGGATGTGGTGTTTTCTGCATATTTCTTTGTCTGTAGGTCTCTCTCCTTCTTCTTAATGATGTCTTTTCTATCTGCTCATGACATATTCATGGTAAGATGGCTATCGCCGTAGTTTACACATTTTTTGTACATGTTTCTGCAGTTGCGGTAGTCGTGTCTCTCTTCGGCGCATTCGGAACGTGTGACTGTTCCTCTCTTGAGACAATTGGCTGAAGTATGTTTTTCCATGGCATAGCAATTAAAGCACATTTGGATGTTTACAAATGTGTCTCTTTGTATATTCTGCGGAGGAATACACATGCTAAAGGCCAACAATCCTTTTTCTTGGGCTTTGGCCACCATTTTAGTTGTCTTGCATATAACTTTAAAGATATGGGTATAGTCTTTAAATTTTACAATTTCCTGTATTTTGATCCATTTATGATTTTCCATTATTTTCCTTTTGATTTCTTCGCATGAGTGAGATCCCACATATTCTTCTATTTTCCGCCATACGAAGTTCCGGTTTGCGGTGATCTGCGGCCGTGTCCTCGCTTCCAGTTGGAGTTTTCCTATGGTTACTGATCCACCAATAGATAGTAGCTTTTACACATCATTTCCTTTTGGACACATCGCGATGAATCCGGTGGGGACATCGATGCATTTTATCAAGGGTATGGAGAGGTCTTTGAAGTTGGTCAGCGCGACTTGCTGCGGAGTATATTTGGTTTCATTGTTACCTTTCTGGTTCCATCGAAGAGGCAGTCTTTTCAAATCTTGGTTGTCCATTCTGGTTCTAGTCTGCCCCACTATTGTGGGGCTCCTAGTGGCGAAATCTGTAAGTAAAAGTTATGTTCCTCAGATGGGAGAGCCCTATATCTGTCTTAATTCTACCACTCCTACCTCTCGACTTTCGTGCTCTCCTTGGTCACCCTAACTATTTAGGCCTAGCCCTATAAGCGGTCCACAGAAGGTTTGGGGCTCGTGTTCGAGAATCGACCATGCTTTTCTGGTCCCATTAACGGGGCCTCCTGCAGGGGCTCACTATACCCTACTTCCACCTGTATCTAAGACATTGCCGGTTACCAAGCTCTGTAGCACTAGTTGAGAAACAAGTTGAAGTAAAAAGTGTAAAAAAAGGTGCCAATAGTCAGAGGAAAAAGTAGTATCTTCGGGGGAAGCTACCTCGCCTAAAAGGAACAGGAGAAATCTACAATCAGCCCTGTGAGCGCATATATTTCTTCCTGTGGTAGTCGTTCGTTGGCTGTTATAAGCGTTAAGTGGGAAGCAGGCGTTTATCTCAAATTAGCGTGAAAAATTCACGTTTTGAAGAAAATATCTCGAGTCGTTGCCTCCTTTTCCAGTGGAAACTTTACCAGATCGTAGAAAATGCGTTCGAAAAGCAGAGTAGCAGGTCCGTCAATAAAGATAAGCCGGCCATCAAAAGTCAAGCGAAAAGCTGGAATCGCACATTAAAACTATTTTAAAGTTCCACTCACAGGAGTGGTCCATTTCCTCTAACGTTACGTTTAACCAAAGCGAAATAACTACCCCTTAAAATTCGTTTTTCTTCCACTCTTTAGTGGAGCTAATAGGTTTGTCGTATTCACCATGCCTGGTCGTGGCAAAGGGGGAAAAGTTAAGTGAAAAACTCAAGACGCCCTTGCCAGACATTCTCTTTCAGGAGGAAAATGAGAAATTATCCGGAAGAATAGTAAACAAATACCAGAAATAAAGTGGAGCATCGTTACAAGAAGGGACCCATGGGGCCACCCGCCATGAACGTTAAACGGATCCTCCTCCGTACCACCAGTGGGGTGACAAAGCCAAGCCGGCAAACGGTCGTGGAAACTTTCTTTAATCCGCTCAATGTAGCCCTTCTAAGACTAATTGTGATGCCCAACGGATGAGCAGCATTATGCTGGACTCCCGAGGACGTCGAAAAGATCGTGTCAGACAAAGCTAAAGAGCCCCTTCAGAAAATTGGACTTGAAGCTTCTATCCCCCAGAAAATGATGGTTCGTCGATCAGTCATCCTCAGAAAGCTTGACCTCTTCTTCACGGACAACAGCTCTGAAGAAATCAAGGCTGAGCTTTCTAAGCACCGAAAATGGGCGAGAATTGCGAGGGGGAAAAAATTTAGCAAAATCTGAGGAGAGACTCCTGGGATTCTACTTCCGGGTAGCCCCAGAACAAATAGAAGCGGAGAAATTCGTTCAGTTAGAAACCTGCTTCAAATGCTCCATCTGTTCTAAACTAGGACACGGGTGGAAGGAGTGTGCCTCAGAAAAAACACGCTGTATCAACTGCGGAGGGGACCACAGGGCCTTGGCCATGAGGTGTCCCGTCCGCAAAGAGGCAATCAGAGCAAAACGTGAAAATTCCGAAAAAGAAAAGGAGGCAAAACCAAAGAACTTCGCAGAAGCAGCAACGGCAACAAGAACAACAGGCACAGAAATAACGGCACCAAAGCTAGTGATGCCAAGTGAATGTAAAGAAATAATGATCATGGTCATCTACGCACACTTGACAAACCTAGCCAACCCCGGCACTTTTTCCTCCAAATTAAACCAGCTACTACAGAAGAACGGTATCGAGAAAAAATTTTGGTTTTCGCACAATCGCCCTTCACAAGAAGTGCTAAAAGTACAATTTGTGGACGTCCCACAACAAAACTAAACGAGCAAAGAAAAAGTAAAAGAACTTGCCGACAATCGCCAACAGCTGAAAACCACAGAAGAAGAAATAATTTCAGAAGGAGAAGAGACAAAAACGAAAGTCGCCAGAAAAGCCCAAAAAAGAAACAGAAAAAGAAAAAGACAAAATCCCGAAAGGAAGAAGAGACAGAAGAACAAGAATATAAACTTCACGGGAAAGAAGACGAGGATGACGACTTGCTGGACTAGCCCGGAATACCCCTAACGGAAGAAAGAAACATCCTATTACGTGGGTTCTTCTTTAACGCCGCTGACGTGGGTCTCAAAGTCTTCGGCGCTTTAGTGTACAAGCCTCCGAAAGGTGACCTGGAGGCCCTGATTGATGGAATTCTTCGCGGGGACTACAAATGGACCTACGAAAGACCGTGGTCGCCGAAGGACATAGGAGGAATGTTGGAGGAAAGAGCCATCTACATCCCAGACTCGTGTGTATACACCGTCAACATGTCAACCTACAAGAAAATCAAAAGTGGTCAAAAAACGTCAGATAGCGATTAGTGAAATAATATGTAAAAGTGAATAATAGTTAAAAATTATAAAATTCAGTGATTAAACGAAGTAAAAATAAAAACATTTAATAAACAGTGGATAATAATCAATTAAGAATAACAGGCAGTAATTAATAATGAATATAATATTTAGTGGTTAATAGTAAATCCATCGATTAAGCGAATTAATTTAATAAACAGTGGTTAAAAAAAATGAAGTGTATAATAATACTAAAATTCAAAGGTTAAGCGATTAAGACTAAAAACATTCAATAGACAGTGGTTAAGTAAATAAATAATAAAAACAGTGGTTACTAAAAAACATAATATTTAATGGCTAATAAGAATAAGAAAGTTAAGCAATTAAGCAAATAAATAATAACATTAAATAAACACTGATCAATACTGAATATTTAGCAGTTAATAGTAATAATAGTTGAGTGGTTAATAATGAATATAATATTTAGTAGCTAATAACAAAGTTCAGTGATTAAGCGTATTAATAAACAATGTTTAATAATGAATACTTAGTAATAAGCATAAGGACTTCGTGAAATAATAAAAGCAGTAAATAAACAGTGATCAATATTGAACAATTAGTAGTTAATAATAATAGTTCAGTGGTTAATAATGAATATAATATTTAGTGATTAAGAATATAAATAATGAAAACATTTAATAAACCGTGATTAATAATGAACATTTGGTAGTAAGCACAAGGATTTCGAAAAAATTGTACATAAGACCAACATATTAAAATAAATGTAGTTTCTGAAATATAATTCTTTGACATGAAAAAAAATTCCTGATTGTAAAATCTCAAATATTTGACCTCCAGTATGTCCTGCAGAACTCAACTCAATTTATTATGAAAGATTAAAATAATAAATATGAGCTCTGGTTGTGTACCTGGAGAACCCATTTCTTTTCTTACTATTACTTGTAACTTTCTCTTCTCCGCTCAACTTTTTTCACCACTCTTAACTTTTTTTTTTGTAACGCTAATTTGTACTATTATTTTTTTCTCTCCAATAAATATATCTTCCACTCTGCTAGCTCGGAAATCTTGGAAAAATTAATGGAAGATTTACCTTAGAGCTCGACAAAGGAGGAAAAGTTTTAGGAACTTTTTTCCAAAAAGATGCCTCCGAAAAAAACTTTCACAAAAGTGAGATACTCATCACCATTCATTCATCACTACTAATATTCACCTTTATTTTTTAGAGGCCCCACTTAGGCAGATGACTACTTAAGTCCCCAGCCCTGCCCCCCTAAGTGACCTGCTGCTATATGTGAGGAGGGATTGCCAATCATATTTCGTCCCAACTATGCCGAGCTGTTGCCACGGCATAAGTGGGGGCATTGGAGGAAGCTGGTTTGAGGATTAGCCCACAGCCGAGAACAATGTCAGAAACAATTCCGAACAAGGGACGGACTGCTACTTCCGCTGCTCATTACAGCGGGGGCCCCTTCCAGGACCACAGAAGGACATACAAGCGTCTCTATGGTATGTTGAGATGCGGTCGCGATTAAAACACCGTCAGGTGTGCGGCGTTGTCAATATGTCCGCCATACAATCACACTACTGAGAGGATCCCACTCGGACTCATTTCCTACTTCCGTCGAGGCGGTGGGCAAATGAATAAACCAAAAAACATAAAGTCTGAAGAACACAGATTGAAAGCTACACTCAAAATAAACAGATAAGAAGGTAAGAAAGAAAGTAAGTGCACCCTCCTCCACAATGGGCTGCACATAAGCAGATATGTCGGACTCCAGTGCTGACTTAGAAAAACCGAGTAAAGGGGAAGGTTTACGAAACCTTATTCAGGAGCCTAAATGTGGCAGTCCTTCGCCTGATCGACTGACCGACAGGATACGTCACTATATGCGAGAAAGGAAAGGATGTTGAGTCTCTCACAAAGGAAGCTGGGATAAAAATCCTGAGAGGAATAAACCTTCAACCCAGTCCCCCCCCTCCCCAGATCCAGGCACACAGAAGTGTAATATGCCGAAGGCTGGATCGCTGGATTGGACAACATACATACGAGGAAATTAAAGGAGAAATAGAGAGAAACCAGCAGTAGGCGAGCATTACCGAAGTAGTTAATTTTAAAAACAGAAGAGATAATACGGAATACAACTACGTGTTTAAGATCATATATGGCGATACCACGATGGCAACCAAGGGAAAGGAGAGTGGGCTACTGCTCTTCAACGCCATAATAAGCGGGGAACAAATCGAGAGGAAGGAGTTCACCCCAGTACAAATCTGCTTCAGATGTTTTAAATTAGAGCACCACACCACAAAAGATACAAAGAGCAGGAAATGACATGCTCTAGATGCAGTGGTAAAGGACATGGCTGGCGGGAATGCTCGGCAGCCGAAGAAAAATGCCTAAATTGTGGGCAAAAGCACGGGGCTTTGGCCATGTCTTGCCTAAAGAAGAAGGATGTGCTGAAAATAAAAGCAGACGAAAAAAAAGGTGGAGGGAATAAGGAAAGCGAATACCTCCTATGCCCAAGCAGCAAAAACCTCCTCCGCAAGCACGGTAGAAAGTGCCGCTCCAAAGACCTACTTGAAGGTAGGGAATCAAAATTCAAGGAAAATCATCACGTGCATTTTGTACGCTCACGTGAGAAACCTTACACCCCTGGCTGCTTCACGACCAAGCTAAACACCATGCTCAAAAAGAATGGTATCGAAGAAATGTGGTTCCCGGACAACCCTCCATCGGGGGACGTCCTGCAACTGCAATACGAACCCGATGAAGAAGCCCCAGCGACGCCGTTTCCACCAAGTGAAGATAGAGCGGAAGTAAATGAAGACCAGGAGACAACCCAAGCCACTCAAAAATCCAAAAATAGAGCCAAAAGAAAACGAGAAATACTGTGGGTGAAAGCAGCAAGGAGAATTAAGCAAGCTGAGGAAACCTCTCAAACTCCGCATCCAACTCCGAAGACGAAGAAGAGGAGATCTAAACCCCAAAAGAAAGCAAGAGGTCGAGGAGTAGTAGCAGGGGAAAGGCTTCCCAACAAACCACTAAATTTGATGGAGAAGAGCTAAAAATGCAATTCTACAAGACTGAACAGACCCCATTCCTAGACAATCCTACCATTAGGGCGATTGTTGAAGGGGTAACGACCAGCCAATTAAAGTGGACCTATGATGTGCAGGAGCAAGAGGCAACAATAGATGAGGCGCTCATAGCGCTAAAGATTTAATTGAACAAGGACCCCTGCCTCACCTTAAGTGAAGCAGAGTATGAAAAAATAAGAAATAGAAAAAAGAGACGGGATAAGAAGTAAAGGAGAACACACATACTCACATAGACTACAAGAACACCAAACAAACAAAACATGGAAAACACAAACAACACGCTAAAAATACTCTCAATAAACACTAACGGATGGGAAGGGAAATACATTTACTACGGAAACATGTTCCATACAGTGGATCCCGACCTGATCCTCATATCCGAACACGGTGTAAACACAAAAACTACCCCAATATAAATACCAAATTACACTGTGATCGCAAAAAAAACACACAATAACGATACGACGGCGCAGCCATCGCGATCCTAATATACAAAACACTTCCAGACTTAGAAGAATCATTCGTGGCTTTCGAAACCCCAACCCTGGTGGGAGGCCTAACTGTGGCAGTGGTCTATCAGCCGCCCCGCCGAAAGTACCTGTCGATTCCCAATTTTTTCAACATCTTTGGGTGAGGAAAAATGGCGTTGCTAGGTGGAGACCTAAACGCCAGTTGCACAGCGTCTGGTTGCGGTAACTCTAACCAAAGGCGAAGGAATCTAGAACTACTCTTCGAAATAGACAGACTCCAAAGAGTAGAACCGGATTTCCAGACTTACCTAACGCAACGTTCGGCAACCAAACCGGACATAGTGTTGGCGACCGTAACTTCCCCTTTAACATCAGCAATGAGCCCGGACATGTGGTACCGAGCGACCATATCCTGATCCTTACAACAATCTTGCTTGCACCGATTCTCAAGTCCGTCGAACTTAGGAAGAGTTATGCGAAAGCTAACGGGGAACTATATAGATAGATACTCAGCGAATATCAACCAGCTGACCTGGAAGACGCCAATCTCGAAGAGATAGATGAGGAGATAAACTCCATCACTAATTTCCTCATCCAAGCCGACGAGAGATGCGTCCCCAGGATCTCCTATAAAATGCTCCGACAACCTAGTTGGACAAACGAGATGAGGAATATCGCTCGGGAACATAGGGAAATCTTCGAAGAAACAGGCAGAACAGGCCCAAATCGGGAAAGGACAGCCAGAATGAGACAACTAAGCGAGGAATTAAAACACACAATCACAGCGAAACAGAAGGAAATCTGGAATGACATCATTGGTAGGCGGGACAGGGAGGACAGTCCAGTAAGGTTTTGGAATAGCATCCGAAGACTTAGGGGACTGCCCACCAAAGCCAGGACACTAATAAAAGATGGAGATGAAATCAGTGATGATCCAGGGTCTCTCGAGAAAAGGTTTAGGACACACTGCAAAAAGATTTTCGCTATAACCCCTGAGGAGAACGACGACTTCGACCAGGAATTCGAAGAGCAACTGTTCGAGGACCTCGGCACAGTGATACATAGAACCCACCCCCTCCCATTAACCTTCGAAGAGACCATGAACACCATAAGGTCCTTCAAGCAGAGGGCACCAGGCTGGTCTGGGATCACGAAAAACAACCTCGTGAATGCCCTGAGGCAAATCATTCAGGGATTGGTTAATACCATGAATGCCCTCCTGAATGCAAGCTACTTTCCTGACGGGTACAAGATGGCTAAAATCATCTTGATCCCGAAAGGAACAAGCGCCCCAGACCAGCTAGCTAACTATCGCCCGATCTCTCTTCTGAAGATGCTCGGCAAGATCTTTGAAAAGATCCTAACTAATAGACTACAAGCTCAACTGAGCGAGTTAGGAGCGCATAACCCCCAACAACACGGGTTCCACCAAAAAAAGGGGCACAGATACAGCCCTAGCGCTCCTGACAGTAAAAGTAGCCCATTGCCGAGCGAATGGATACTATGTAGAAATTGTGTTGAGGGAGATGCAGAAGGCCTTCGATGAAGTCTGGCTGGAAGGACTTCAATACAAGATCTTAAACCTCCAGCTGGACTCAATCCTGGAAAGGACCCTTTGTGACTTTGTCATGGACAGAATAGCATGTCTCATGATCGAAGGATACAGAGGACCCGAATTCGAACTGAAGGCTGGCGTTCCACAGGAAGTTGCCTGAGCCCACTGCTTTACTTGGTCTTTACCATCGACCTCCCAACACCGGTGCACAGGGACACGATGTATTTACAATTTGCAGATGGCATCACCTAGATCGTTTTGTGCCCGGTGAAGAAAGCGAGGGATCAGGCAATGCGTACAATATCGAAAATCATCAACATCAACCGGTCTGAGAGACGCTGGAAGATAAGAACTAATAGGGATAAGTTCAAAATCGTCCCACTGAGCCGCACGTTGACGTGGCCCATCATTATCGATGGGAGGAGATACGGCTACTCCGCCGAAGGCACCATCCTGTGCCTAAAGATCTCCGACCACGGTTACTCGAGACACTACACTGAGAGTCGGAATCTAGCAAAGAGAGAAATCTCCAAGATATACAGGTTTAGAGATCTTAGCTCGGCCAACATTAGAAAAATATACCTGATGTACGTCCGGGCTAAGCTCATCTACCCCGATGAGAAAACTACAACGAGTACAGAACTCCGCATCCCTACTAATTAATAAAGCCAGAAGGCGTGACCAACGTCGGCAGAGGGATCTCTATAAAAGGAAAAAACTGGACCCTATTAACATCTTCACTCAGAAATGGAAAGAAGGGTCTGGTTAACTCTTACGAGCGATGTCATTCCGGAATTACAGGGAACTGGTGGCAGACTTAACATACTTGCACGACTGTGAGAGAAAGTCTCACGTCGTAACCAGTTCCCAAGTACTAAGTTCTACTCACAGGAAAACATTTCATCAATATACACTTAACAGGAACACAAAAAACTAACACAGTTCAACCGAAACAAAAAACAGAGAGACCAAATAACATAACATTAAAACAACACACGTAGATTGCTGAGCTAACAGCTATTAAAGGTTTCAATGCTCAAGAATTAAACCCCAAAATAAGTAAACAAGAATTAATACACTAACAATAAGAAGAACACGCTAGCTATACAAAAAGAAATAAAACATAAAAAACACTACATACAACAAATAAGACAAAAAGGGAAAAATCCCAATAAAGAATATTTTGCGATGCCCTCCTACTAGGGAAAAATAGCCCTTCCACTATAAATTTCCATAACTTTTATCTACTACTATCCCATCATCTACTATATTGAGTATACCATATTCCACTCTGTCAGATCCTCACTCCACTCATTACATCGTAAAGGAGGCTTAAACATTTCAAAACGCTCCGAAAATGATCGAATAAGATCGAAAGCTTAGTATTTTAGTTTGGTTTTTACCAAATACATTCATTTAAAAAAGACATGAATACTGGACAAGTAATCCACCATCTACAAGATGGAATAAAAAAGATAGTTAGAAGAAGAGAAAGTTGCCAAAGGAAATTAATTAAGGCAAAATTCACAATGGTCTTCAATAAAATTTGCATATATATATATATATATATATATATATATATATATATATATATATATATATATATATATATATATATATATATATATATATATATATATATATATATATATATATATATATATATATATATATGATGATGAAAATTAATGCAATATCGCAAGAAAAGATGAGGAATTAAACCACATTCTCCGAAGACAATTTAATTCGGAACAGTTTCGGTGTATCTCACACTCCTTTTCAACTGAGACTGGATAGAAAATATTAGAAAAATGCTTACATACATAACAACGGGGTCAGGTCGTGAAAGAACCCCTCTTTTTTTCCCCAATCCCCTACTTGTGGCTAATCGGGGGGGGGGGAGGCCTAAACATATTGAAGGGCTGACATTTCGTAATCCCCCCCCCTCCCTGATTAGCCACAAGTAGGGGATTGGGGGAAAAAAGAGGGGTTCTTTCACGACCTGACCCCGTTGTTATGTATGTAAGCATTTTTCTAATATTTTCCATCCAGTGTCAGTTGAAAAAGGGTGTGAGATACACCGAAACTGTTCTAAATTAAATTGTCTTCGGAAAATGTGCTTTAATTCCTCATATATATATATATATATATATATATATATATATATATATATATATATATATATATATATATATATATATATATATACATTTCATTTATTTATTAACGTGGGAGTTATGTCTCTTTAATCTTTCTCTTTCTTTGATTCCATAATTTTACTAAAATCTCCTTTATTTTACTTTTGAATTTATTGTCAAATAATACAGGCCTATCAGATGCTCTTTGTTCTCTATGTCTGGTTGCTGTAGTTCAGTATATTTCTCTCTGGTATTGGAATATCCTTCACATATTAATAAGAAGTGTCCTACATCCTCTCTTTCTTTACCACAGATTGGACATTCTCGATTTTCTTCCTGTACTAGTCCTGTTAGCTCTAATGTATTTGTCCTGAACTTATATAGAGGACTTTTGCCTTTTACAACGTGTGTAATAAACGGCGATTAAGTCTGGGTAAGGGTAGCAGTCTCATACTCGTAGGTCGCCATTCTCAAGTTTCTTTCCATATCAACATACTTTTGAAATGGGTGCAGATGCGCAGATCACGCTTAATTAATTAGGGAGCTGATGCACGCCCACCTCACTTATTTGTGAGACTAATGATGTGATGTATTTCAGATTGTTTGATTACTTCGGAACGAACTTTATGGCTCCTTTCAACATCACTTATGTATATACGGAAAAAAATATGACGGCTACAATTATCGATGAGAACAACGAGCCTATTGATTCACAGACGGTGACGCCGTTCAATGTGGAGACCTTCCCCTGCAATACAACGGTGCGATAATTATGGTCACTCTGCGCGTGGGTTAAAATAGGGGTTTGTTATAGTCATTAGTACTCCCTGTAAAAGAGAGAACTTCATTATGTAAATATGTAGATTGGCGGCTCGGCCGAAAAAGTGGATTCTTGTTTGTTTAAATTTCGTTCACCCCTGAATATTCCTGCGCGTTGGAGTCCTATTTGAAATATACCTAGCACTATTTTTTTTAGAAAAATGCCCGAAACTAACCAAACGAAGACGCCATACTGGGGGGCACAACCCCCCAGAATACCCCCAATTGATTGAAACTCAGGATCATTGTAGGGTGGTCCCCCATTGTGTTTACCCCCACACGAGCCGTCCCCTTAAATTTACTCCAAAAACGTGAAACATATTGGAACACAGACGAATTAGTTTACGTCCCAGCATTCGAGCCGCCAATCTACATATTTACCCCTCATTAACCCTCTAAGGCATTGGGTCCCTAAAGCCAGACACTCAAAAATTTAGGTAATATGAAATATTTAGTAGATTTAAGTATTTACTTTAGTTAGCCTTCAAGATGGTCTTCTTCGATCAATATCAATAATATCATTAAAAATCTACACTTTGTAAGTAACTTTGATATTTTGTGAATTTTATTGAGCTATATAGGATTTAGGGGAATTGTTCACTATGTATTTGGTTTTGATTACTTTTTGGTAAAAAATTCTGAAGATTTAAAATAGGTCTTCCCATCAACCCCAGTAGTTTGTTTTGGTAATTTTAAATAAGACTGGCGCACGCGTTTTTGCCTACTAAAGCTCGTAATACTTCGTATCGTTGCAATATTGTCCTAGGGGGTAATATTTCGATGGCGGAGAGGGTCTATCACACTTTATAAAAAGTCACAAAAAGACAATGTTTCAACCCGATTTTGCCAGGCAAGAATTATACGACACGTTCTTGGAATTCTTACGTTATGCTGCACATTTGTTTTAAATGTTAATATTATTACTTCTTATTTACCGAATAACCATGCAGAAGGTCAGGGTAATAAGGTATAATTTTCTGTTCAAAACGCAAATTAAT
This sequence comes from Ceratothoa steindachneri, assembly GCA_963969495.1. Taxonomy (NCBI): domain Eukaryota; kingdom Metazoa; phylum Arthropoda; class Malacostraca; order Isopoda; family Cymothoidae; genus Ceratothoa; species Ceratothoa steindachneri. The sequence goes on along the minus strand of OZ018317.1, from coordinate 65,006,821 downwards.
AATTTCCCGATGGGGTAAAAAAAAGTGTCTACATCGAAGTGCAGGTTTAACAAATCGGCTTTGGTGATGATTTTTATTATCTACGAACAGACATCTCTTTCCCGAGACAGAAGCTTGGTGGACTGGTTTAGTTCTTTTGGGGAGGTTTGTAAAGGGTAGCGATGCGTTTTAAGTTACAAAGGCCTGTGATACTTCTTCGTATCATTGTAATGATGCCTAGAAGTGATATTTCGATCACGGAGAGGATCTATCTCACCTTATAACTCACAAAATGACAATATTCCAACCCAATTCTGCAAAGCTATTCTTTTTCTACAACTCCATCTTGAAAAGCCTAAGTTAAGTTCGCGCGTTTGTTTTTAATGTTAATACAAGAGGAGCGGCTTCGCAGCGACAGCCGAATATTCGACTCATACGCTCTGCTGACTACCTACGTATAAAGCATTTTTACTTGCTTAGTAACGGATTTTGAGCACCGCCTACATAGAAAAGAGCCTATTCTGGAAGTATTTTGGTGAATTTCGCTTCACCCTTCAAAAAGAGATAATACTATTTTTTTCGACAAGGATTCATAACTCAATGAGGGCTTAAGCACCTCACTGCTACCGTTCATCGCCCTGCGTGTGAACCTGCCATTCATTGATTTCGTCTTAACTATTCCGGCCACTTGGACTGACATAATTAAGGACTTATGTGAAAACTGGTTTGAGCACTAGCCCACAGCGGAAGCAGAAGTCAGAAAATATCTCGAAACTGGGGCATAAGTGCGAGTCCCGGACGGAGAAGAGATCCTCATCGCTTGGGGGACCCGGCCAGAATCACAGAGGGAAGTAACATCTGTCTCTATGTAGTTGGATGCAGTTATGGCGCAAGTACCCGAGAGGGGGTAGCAAAACATTAGCGGCCGTTGATTCGACCGCTACAGTTTCAAGTCCACTATAATTCACCCCTCTTGAGGTTCCCACTCGAGATCCATCCTATCCATCCATAACCCATCATCTTGGCAGCAAACGAGCGGGGGACCAACTGGAAAATGGACAGAGGCATTTTTCCACCATTTTTTGGACTCGTACACTAACTTACCTTCACTAACCGCTAGTCGTACCTCCTTTACCACCTCATAACTTCCTTTTTCACTCCAAACGCCATAATTACACTTTGATTTCAGAAAAGAAGACGTCGCAAGAGGACTTATGAGAAGGACGTGGAAGAACATGGAGACCCTCACTAAAAGGGTGGTCCCTTCAGGACCATACAAGGAAAAAAGGCCCCGGAAAAAAAGTTGATTGCAATTTCAGCAGGCTTCATTGCCATATGTGCAGAAAGAAGAGCTTTTGACCGGCTCCTGTCTGAAGAAGGAGCTACCACACTAAAACGCATCAGGCTGTAGGCAAAGCCCCCCCCCCCACAAGGGGCAGCGAACCGCAGCGTCATTTGCTGCAAAGTGGAGAGTTGGATCGGTGAAAACTCGACCGAAGACTTGAAAGGAGAGATCCAGAAGAGTAACCCCTGGGAGAAAGTCCGGGAGGTCATCAAATTCCGTGAACACATATACGTTTTCAAAATAACGTTCACCACCACCAACATGGTCAGAAAAACGACGACGGGCGGAATCCTGGTTTTCAATATGAGAATCCCAGGAGATAACATCCAATAAGAGAAATTTAATAGCATACAAATGTGCTTTGTATTCTATAAACTCGAGGACCATACAACGAAGACATGCTTGGACAAAAACAAACTGTGGTGCAGTGAATGCGCCACAGAGAGACACCGATTCGATAAGTGCGAGAGCAATAAGAAGAAATGTCTCAATTGCAAAGAGGACCACAGGACCATGACCCTCAACTGCCCAAAGTGCCGAGACATCATTAAAAGGAAGGAGGAAGAAGAGAAGAAAGCCAAGGAGTTGACCTACGCGAACGGCGCCAAGAAGAATGAAGAAATAAAAACTGCACTTGCACAGATGAATATCGCAGGAGATCTAAGTGCAAAGATACTGATCTGAATTACCCACGCACATGTAGCTAATGTAGTGAAGCCTGGCTGCTACAACTAGGTACTCAATGAACTCTTAAAAGCCAACAATCTCCCGACAGTAATTTTTCTTGCAGATCCTAAATGCTCCAAGGTATTCAAGGAATTAGTCATCAGAAACAACAATGTCAAATCTGGACTGGAGGAGATCGTAGAAGCTCCCTCATTGGATGAATCCGAAGAGCACGATGAAAAACAAGATGAAAAATATGAAATGAAGATGGATCCTCCTCTTCTGACAACGACGAGGGCCTCTGCATCGGTACACGAGCAACGAAGAGCAACTCCAAAACCCCAAGTCCACCTCCGAAAAAGGAAACCCTGGGCACAGTAAAACCACCCAGCCAGCCCCTCCAAAGAAAAGAAGAATAAGAAGAAGCATAGGTAAAAACAATTCACTATGTTACGGAACGCCCTTAAGATACTGTATATTAATACAAACGGCTTGACGACGAAAATAACTCTTTATGGAAATGTATTAAGAGAAATTGATGCTGACATCATCTTAATTTCGGAACACGGGATCGACACACGTAGTGCAGAAATGAAAATCTGAAACTACGACGTGTTGATCACGAATTATTAGCAGAAGTGGTCGATGGTGCCGCTATTGCAATAAAGAAAGGGAATAAATACAAGCAAATAAGAAATCTAGAAGATACCTACCTCGCGATTGAGGTCACCTCGACATAGGAAAGTTGGTCATTGCTACAGGATATCAACTGCCAAGGATAGAATTGTTACTAATTCGCACTCTTACTGGTCTATTTGGCAGAAGAGCTCCCACTATATTAATGGGGTATCTGAACGTCAGATGCCGAGAATCCGGTTGCAGGAACTTCGACGGTATAGGAAGAAGTCTAAACTTATTACTGGACAGAAATATTGCCCAGTGAATAGGCTCCGACTTCCCCACCTTTGTCAGAGAAGGAAGTGCCGCAAAACCAGACATCTGTCTGACGAATCGTCAGCTGCCCTTCAATTACTACATGGAACCAGTCCAGTTACCATGTAGTAACCATATAGAAATCCTACTCACTATCACCAGAACCCATTACAAGTTCCAGCTGTAGCCAAAAAGAAGTACAGAAGTACAGACTGGACACGGTACGCACGCCTTCTCAAGGCCTACGATCCGCCCAACTTGGGCGAGGCAATTCGCGAGCAGATCGACGATGCACTCAACGACCTCAACAACTATATCATCAACGCAAATAAGGCTTGTATCCCTAAATCCGGGTATAGAACCATCTCTACCTACAGATGGACCGAATACATGAATGATTTATACGGTGAGCTGAAATTATTGTGTGAAATCAACATCGGGAATGCATGAGTTCACTCAATGCAACGAAGTAAAGAAATCAAAGAAGAGCTGAACCAGTTGAACCTTGAACAACAATGGAGGCGATAGGATGATGCGATCGATAGCCTCGATCGCGAAGCACCTCCCAAATTTTTTTTGAAAAAGATCAGAAATCTCAAAGGATCGACTGGGAAGAAGAAGATCGAGTTACAAAAAGAAGATGGAAACATTGAAATGGAATAAGGAAGAAGTGAAGAGATATTCCGAAGTTATTGGGAAACAAACTTCAGCATAACTGGCAAGGAAAACGAAGACTATGACCTAGAGTTTGAAAGAAACATCACAGAAAGCATAATGAACAAATACACAAGACGCACCCTCACCACTAGGTGGATAGACAGCGCGACGGAGACGCCGAATTACCGAAGAAGAACTACTCGGCGCGCTCAGCTAGTTCCGACAAAAAGCCGCAGGACAATCGGGGCTTACAAAGTTAAACCTTAAAAAGGCACCAGCCAACTTCATCGAAGGGATGAGCAAACTATATAACGCCTGTCTGAAAACGAGATACTTTTCAGATGCTTATAAAACGGCTAAGATGATTTTCTTGCCTAAACATGAAAAGGACCCAACGTTAAAGGAGAGCTACCAGCCAATTTCACTTCTAGAATTTGGCGGGAAGCTCTTCGAAAATATCCTCAACCGAAGACTGGTGTCTCACCTGGAGGAGAACTCCCTTTTCAACCTATATCAATTCTGGTTTAGGAGGAAGCAAAGTACGGAGATGTTGATTAATGTCATCACGGAAAAGCTAGCCCAACCAAAACGGGAAAGAAGTTCCTTGGATACTGTTTGTCGGGATGTTGCAAAAGCGTTTGATAAGGTCTGGTAACAGGCAATATAATACAAGATCTTACGAATCGACCTAAGTGAAAACTTAGAAAGAACTCTCTGTGACTATGTCATGGAAAGAGCGGCGTACATCTGTTTAGGGTGCACGAACGGACCAAAGTTTCCGCTCACTGCGGGTCTCCCGCAGGGGGGTGCCTGTCCTCCACTGTTGGCTACTTTATTTACACCGCTGATATACCAGTCCCCGTAAGCCCAACTTGCCTCAACATTCAATTCACCGATTATTTCACCCAGATAATCACTTGTCCATGGAGGAATGCGCCTTGGCAAGCTCGTATGGCAGCAGCAGAAATTGAAAATTTAAACAACTACGAGGCCCGGTAGAAGAGCCGCACCAATCAGGACAAATTCAAAGTAGTCCCCATAGGCAGGATACTATGTACTTTACGAGATCAGGGTGTGGGATAGATGTCATCCATACACCACGGAGTGTAATGTACTCGAAATTAAGAGTACTTTAGCCGGGTACAAGAAGCACGTCCAAAAGAGAATTACCAAGGCCACTACTGCCGTCAAAACTCTAGGCATGCTCAGAAGTCTTCGTGAAAGAAATAAGAAAAAGATCTACAATGCAATTGTAAGATCGACGTTGCTATACCCCGCTTCCGCTCTCTCTTGTGTCTCGAAGACACAAAAGAGGAAACTACAACTGGTGCAGAATAAATATATGTACTTAATTACAGGTTTATACAGACGATAGAGAAGACGCCAGGAAGAGCTGCACCGGGAGGCGCGGATAAGTCCCATTCACGTTGTCATAAAAGAAAGGACAAGTCACATTAACGTTGTCATAAAAGAACGGACAAGGAATATGCAAGAAATGGTAAATCGAGAATTGGACGATGATATCGTCCAAATGATTAACCAGAACAGAAGAGGCATAAGTCGCGCCAGATTTCCAAGTTCCGCTGGGCTTTTAGCTGGCAGAGCAGAAGTGCCGTTCTACGCATGAAAATAAGAATGTTTTTACCCACAGACCAAAGAAACCGACCCCCCAAAAAGATTACGCAATCATGAAACCTCATCGATTCATACAAGAATTCACTGATGAAGACCACAAAATACCCAAGAAGACATAAAAAATGAAAAAAAAGAAAAACAAGACACAATTTACACTCACTACATAATATACAAAAAGACAAAGACACTAAGCATAACACTAAAGTGATTAGAGTAATTTATTACCACAACAGCAAATGAGCATATCATACCCAAGAACATTAATTTTTGCAAGACGAATGGCTTGAACGCCATATTTTCTAAACTTAACTCAAAGACAACAAAGGAACCCTAAAAAAAATATTTAAAAAGTGATAGGCCTGATCACCACGCTTCTTTCTCTTTTCACCACCTGTCTATTTTTCGCTATCTGTCCCCACACCCTTTCTTTATCGCCTACCCACACCTACACTCTTACAATTCAAATTCGGCTTCGCAGTATGAGCTTGCACTTCTCAGACAGACCTTTTTTCTATGGCCTACGGCCTATCTCGCTGTACCAAGGGGGTTTTGGTGGAAAAATTTAGCATATTTACATTACATATTCTCTAATAATTTACTCTTGATCTGTTTTTTTCCTATCCATACTTATATTCTAGTCCTAAATTCAAGAAAAAACTTTTAGCTAAATCCTCACCTCTTTTTTCCATCTAAATTTTTTTATATACTAAATATTCCCTCCAAAGAAACCAACCCATGCCTTAAATGTAACTCATTTTATGAAGTTCAGAATTTATATTTATTTCATTCTTAGAAATAAATTATAACTCTTGGAAATTACTTGGATAAAAGTTTCAAATATAAGAAAAACAGGCCGTAAGGGGTGTTTTTCAAACTCTAAATCAACTTTTAGAAATAACTTTAATAAAAGCTTTAAATAAAAAAAACAGCACTGTGTTCTAATATTACGATCTATAAATAAACTGTTGGAAAAAACATTTAAAAACGAAATACCGTCTCTTGTCACTAATTATAATTTAAGAAGGGAATTTTTTGAGTATTTGAATAATAATTTCATCTTAATTTGGTTATAGCTTATTTTTCTTTTTTTATCAAAATTATTTCTAATAATTCTTTTATAATATCAAAAAACAAAATAGTGAATTTCAGAAATAAATATAAGTATCGAAGTTTTGTGAATTTTTTAAAACCCAAAGAATTACAAATCGTGAAGTTCAGAAAATTTATTTTTATATATCTTCTTCTATATGGCTGCTTTTTTTCACTTTAAATTTTAATCTTAGTAGCGAAGCGCAAGCTTTTCCCCCTGGCGAAGCCATTGCCTGGTCTCCTCATTATTTACTCTTGTTCTGTTTTTTTCAGATCCATCCTTATTTTCCTAGCCTAAGGCAAAAAAAAACCATCGGAATTCTTTTCAAATATGCAAAAAAGAATCTTCAGAGCTCATTTTTTTTCCATCTAAATTTTTATATTATATTTTCATTGTGTTTTACTTTTTTTTAGATGATAGCTATTTCCTCCTGATAGCTAATCCCTCCAATGACCTGCGGCGTTTAGAGATAAGATGATAAATGGTTATTGCATTGATGGTTTCCCATGGTTCAAATCACTTACAAGTGCCTTTGAATGCTAAATAAGTCTTTTGTCGCTAGATGGCGCCACCCAGCGCCTAATCTGATCCCAGATTTGAAATCTCCAGGGTAAATAACAATATGTCCCATGGTCATATGGTCATTTCATGGCTCTAAATGGGTAAAATTGAACTTTACTTATTTAAAAAAAAAGCGACGCCTAGACCTGGCGCTTCGCCGCAGATAAAAATGAACAAATTATTTTAGAAAGAAGTTTGATAAAGTATTCGAATATAAGGGGAAAAAACAGTCATATCTTCGCTTAAATCAATTTTCTGAACTTCACCATTTGTAAATCGGTTTGTTTTAAAAATTTCCCCCAAAATTTGATAATCAGATCTATTTTTTCTCACCTTCTTGGTCAATTGGTACACACAAACTAAGAGAAAAAAAAATTAGTATTCAACCCATCCCCCTAAATCCCGTCCTTAAAATATAGGGTTAGGGATTAGTTACTTTTTATTTTACGAACAACAATGTAGAAGTTTAAGAATAGTATGGTATTTAAGCATGTTTAGTATAATTTTATGCTCAAAAAGGGAATTAATAAAAGTTGATCATTAACATAAAATTATGCACAGAGAGGTCGAGTGAACGATGTACTGGAGTGGATTTACTATAATTAATAATTTCATTTTAGTTATGAGAGATACGTTATTTCTTCGACGTAATAAAAAGTGTCTACATCGACGTGCAGATTTAACAAATTCGAGAAGCGAAATTCTGAGAGATAATTGCCCGTTTGGTGTATGCAGAGTCTATGGCTTCCTTGCTGACTTGGGTTGCCATTTATTATTTTTAGAAAGTGGAGCTGATTGTGAAGTTGAATGACATTGAATGGCCTAGCTTGCTCTGACAACGGAGTTTTGGCCTAAAAAGGTTTTAAAGGCTTGCAGTACATATCTCTTAATAATTTACTTTTGATCTATGTATTTTTAGATGGATGCTTATTTTTTAGGCCTAAAAGTCAAAATAATGTTTTATCGAAATTCGTTTTAAATACAGAAAAAAACAATCCTCACGTAGCTAAGTCTTCCTGCTAAGGATTAAAATGGAAAACCTATTTAGGAAGTAACTTCGAAAAAACCTTCGAATTTTCTGAACTTCTTCATTTTAATTCTTTTTCTTTTACAATTCCAAAACATTCGATGATCATATTTGTTTTTTTCTGAAGTTTACCATTTTTTTTTTTTTTAAATCCAGTTAAAATATACACTTACGATAAATTAAGGTCAAAATTTGTTCTAGTTGAATTTTTACGCACAAACATTTTTTTAAACGAAAATAAAATCCAGAAAAATTCCCGAGCTAAAATATAATGTAATAGACAACCTTACTTATTGTTTTATTACGCCTACAGATAGATGATCTATCGTGCCGTTGCGAGGATTGTGAAGCAGCATGTCCAGTTCCCCATCCAAATGAGCCAACCAAGGAACCAAATATGATTGGTCAAATACAGGTTTACGTCTTCGTTATCATTTTGATGTTCGTTGTCTTTGTCCTTTTGGTCATCGCCTTCTTTGTTTGTAAGTACTTGGTTCCACTCCATTGTTCTTCTAAAATATGAATTCGCACCCTGTTTTTTTGGAGGGGAGGGAGTTTGCAAATGGATGCAATATGTATAAAAGTTGGACATTATGAGACCCTTAAATTTAGAATTTTCTTTTGGGGTTACATTCTACGAGGCCTTTTTTGTTATCTGTTCAATATCCGTCGACTTCCAGAGTCACGGAGGAGGGATTTACAGCTTGACATGAGTTCCACATCACAAGGATTTCATTGTGTGTTTAACCAAACTTAATGTGCTTTAATTTTATACTTTGTAACAGGTGTTCCTGATAGCATTATTCAGGACCAAAGTCTTTGCCACCATGGCGTGCTCTAGACGGTGTTAACGACCTTTGCGATCGAGATGCACCTTAGAATGAATAAAAAAATAATAAGAAATACTCTATACTAACATCCGATAAGTACTGTACTGCAGATGTCACTTGTTGTCACAGAGGCTTTAAGTGAAAGAGAGAGGGTTAAGGAAAGAGGTTATAGATCCACCTAATTATAAAAGTATCTACCAATCTGACATTACCTCACAGGCTGGGGCTTTCCTGGAAGAGAAGAAGAATCCAAGGGATGTTGTACATTTAATAAGAAGTTATCAGCTGCCTCTGAAAAGGCATTAGAAACAGGGTTCACAAAATTTGCCGAGGGTGAGTATATTCGATTTGGAGAGAGCCGCGGGGGGGGGGGTAGAGGGTATTTATGTTCTTACCCATAAACTTAATTCACCTGGTACCTGGAGTAGCGGCACGCTCTCCGTCCACACTGCCCTAAGAGAAACTTTCTGATCATCCTATGCACCTCTGTTTAAATCTCTCACATTATATTCTATCCCATGTAAGGAAGTGGATGGTGTAGCATGGGTGATGCCCTGCTATAACGGAAACTTAGGCTCTCCCAGCCTTACTGCCCGCCACGTTGTACACCCTACAGGCCTCCCTGCCTTCAGTAGGACCTGGGCGATCTTGCACGATTTTCATTTCGTCTACTTTCTTTTCGGATCTCTCATTACTATCTTGCCCGGCCTTGTAGCTCTTACACTTTAAATTTCGCCCTCTCCCCATTCACTTCAACATTTTAAACGTAGCTGTATACTACACGAATGACAGAGGAGATCAATTTATCCCTAATTTATCTCTCAACAATGACGACACACCCGCCCAAATAAACAGTCCTCCCGTACATCACAGATCTCCAAGACATAAATATGCTTTTAAAAACACAGACTTTAAAGTAATCTTTCGCTTCCCAAGATCCATAAAAAAACCCCAAATTTAAAACAAGTCCACGCCATCAGAACGCCAAGGAGTATATCTAATTCCATGTTTAAACTGTGATACATCGGCCAGATAGGCCAAAGTTTGGAAAATAAAGACTCAAAGAGCACAACCTCAATATTAGAACTGGCGATACAGAAAATATATTCTTCCATCGCATGCGACAATCCTACCATTAACTGGAATCAAGCGAAAATGCTATACACTTCAGAGAGCAGATAATCTTGGAAGAGATTACACTATAAGTAGTTAAATTTAAACCCGGTCAACATGGAAAAGGATTTAGGTGTCTTAATCTGGAATAATGAAAAATTCGAAAAAATATATTGAAGCGTCACAAAAGGAGAGTAGAATTCTTGGATACGTAGTGAAAGATTTCACGTTTGAAACGAAGGATATTATTCTTTACGTATATAAAATCTTTTAAGGCCTCATTTAGACTACATACATGGTGCCATTCTGGTACACATATATGCAAAAGGACATTAAAATATTGAAACGCGTCTAACTACAAGCGACAAAATCAATTCGTGAACTTAGAAATAGATCGTACGAAGAAAGACTGAGACACCTCAATTTACTTTCAATTGAGGATTTGCGTCTACGCACATACTTATTGAATAAGTCTTTGGAATAGGGAATATGAACACACAGGTAGTGATATCAAGTATCTTTTATCATGAAAAAAGTATACAATATGTACAAATTAATTAGGGAAATGTCCCTTTATCCCAAATCTAACCTTAAAAGCCCTAATTATAGATATTGATCTGATTTCTTATAGTTCTAATTTTGGCCTCGGTGTCTAATTTTACAATACGACTGAAGATGCTAATGATGAATAACATACCACAACTAGTCTCATGATTAAACATTACGCTTCAATATAGTAGCTTTATTAATATTTTATCTACAAGTTATCGAGTGAAAGACAGTCTCGTAACTTTAAAAAATAAGAGTTGAGAAATTTTATCCATATCCACTCTTGCTTTACCTCTCATTCAGTGGGAAGGAATTAGTAGAATGGTCGAAAATGATCTTCCTTAGGAATAAGGAAAGGGTTGAAAGTAGGCCACAAGTAATTCCCAAGATAAAAGATTAAATATAGGCTCAAAGTCGTTGTCTCTAAAAGCGAGTTAAAGTATGGTCATAAAGATTTGTCCCTGAAGTTAAAAAGATTAATCTACGGAAAATGTTTGTAAGATTGGCTCTAAATATATCGTTTTCCTTGAGTAATGGAATACAATAGCAACCTCAGTCAATAGCAAATCAGATTCAATTGTAAATCATATTGGATAGCTAATCAGGGTCAATTGGCAATCAGGATCAATAAAAATCAGGGTCAATTGGCAATCAAGATCAATAGAAATCAGCTTCAATATAAATCAGGGCCAATAAAAGAACAAGGTACATTGCAAATCTGTTTACTAGCAAATCAGGGTCAATTCTAAATCCTTGTCAATAGCACATCAGAGGCAGTAGCAAATATGAGAGAGTTAATTGTGACTAGCAAATTAGGGTCAATTACAAATCAGGGTCAATTATATAACAGGGCCAATAGCAAATAAGGGTAAATAACAATTCATGGTTATTAGCAAATAAAGGTCAATAAAAAATCTGGGTCACTGGCAAATCAAGGCGACTTGCTACTCATGTTCACTACCAAAACATGTTTAATAGTAAATCCTGGTCAATAGCAAATAAAAGTCTATTGCAATTTAGGGTGACTAGCAAATCAGGCTAAATTAAAAATCAGGAGCAATTGTATAGCAATGTTAATTACAAATCAGGGTCAATAACAAATAAAGGACAATAACAAAGCAGTCTCACTAGCAAATCAGGATCAATTGCCAATCCATGGTTAATAACAAATCAGAGTCATTTTTAAATCATGGTCGCTAGCAACTCAGGGTGAATTTCAAATCAGGGCGGCCAATATCAACTCTGTGTCAACAGCGAATCAGGTTCAATAGCAAATCAGAGTCCATTGTAAATCAGAGTAATTAACGAATGATGGTCATTAACAACTAAGTGTCAAAAGAATTCAGAAGCAATAGAAAAATTAGGATAAATAGAAAATCAGAATCAATTCTATATCAAGGTCAGTATAAAAATAGTCAACCTGCATATAAATGCCAATTGTAAATCTGGGTCAATAGCAATTGTTAGTGAATAAAAAATCATAGTGAATACAAATCTGAGTCAAAAACAAATCAGGGTCAATAACAAATCAATTTCAAATCAGGATCAATATAAAAATAAGACTCCATAGCAAATCAGGTTCACTTGCAAATCAGGAAGAATTCCAATTCATGGTCAATAGAAAATCAAGGTTATTATAAAATCAAGGTAAATTTCAAATCAATGTCATAGGAAAATCAGGATCAACAGCAAATCAGCTTCAAACGCAAATTATAGTCACATTCAAATTAGGTTTAATCAGGGTCAATAGCAATTGAAATTAATCGCAAATCAGGAACAATCGAAAATCAGAATCAATTACAAATTAGTGTCACTAGCAAATAAGAGTCAATTGTAAATCAGGATCAATAACAAATTAATGTCAATAAAAATTTAGGATAAAAGCAAAAAGAGGGTCAAAAGTATATCAGAGTCAATAGCAAATCAGGAGCAATAGCAAATCAGAGTAAAGTGCAAATCAGGGTAATTAAAAAATCAGATTCATGAACAAAAAAGAGTGAATAACAAATCAGGGCCGCTAGTAAGTCAAGGTGTATTGCAAATCAGGATAAATAAAAGTTCACGGCCAGTTCCAAATCAGGCTCCTCCTAACAATAAGGGTCAATAAAAAATCAGCGTCATTAGCAAATTGAGTCAATAGCAAAGTGCGAATATCTAATAAAAATCACTAGCAAACTAAGTTCAATTGCAAATCAGGGTCATTATCATATCAAAGGGACTAGCAAATTCATGCTCACTATCAAAAGGGGGTAAATAGAAAAACTGGGTCAATAGCAAATCAGAGTGAATTAAGAATGAAAGTCAATGGAAAATGAGGCTAAATTCCCAAAGGGTCAAAAAGCAAATCAGGGTGAAGTGAAAATCATGGCAAATAGCTAATCAGGAAGAATATCAAATCAAAGTCAATCGCAATTTAGGATCAATAACAAATCAGGTTAAATAGCAAAGTAGGGTTAAGTCAGATTCAATTGCAAATCATTTTGAATAACAACTCTTGGTCAAGAGTAAATCAGGGACAATAGCAAATCAAGATCAATTGTAAATCAGACTAAATTCACATTCGTGGTCAATAGAAAATCAGGTTTGCTATAAAACCAAGATGGATTTAAAATCAGTGTCTCTACCAAATTAGGTTCAATTACAAATCATGTTCAAAAGAAAATCAATGTCAAATCCAATGAGGATCAATATCAAATCCGAATTAATTGCAAAGCTGAGTCAATTGCAAATCAGGGTCAAATACAAATCAATTATAATAGAAATCAGAGTCTATAGAAATCAGTGTCAAATAAAAAATCAATGACAGAGCAAATGAATTTCAGTAGGAATTCAGCGTTAATTCTGAATCATAGTCAATAGCAAATCAGAGTCACTAGCTAATTAAGTTCAATTGCAGATCAGACTCAATAGCAAGAGAGGGTGAACAGCAAATCAGGGTCAATATTAAATCAGAGTCAATTGCACACCAGAGTCAATAGCAAATCAGGATAAATTGTAAATAAGGGTCAATTTAAAATTCAGGATCATTTGCAAGTTTGAGTCAATGTAAAATCATGGTCAACAGTAAATCAGGACCAAAAGCAATTCAGGGTCAGTAAAAATTCAAGGTGGGTAGCAAATCACGGGCAACAGAAAATCCAATTTAATTGAAATCATGGTCATTGTAAATAAGGGTGAATTTCCAATCTGTGTCAATTGCAAATCAAAGTTAACAGCCAATCAGGGTCAATTTCAAATCATGCCCAATTAACTATCAGGGTTAATTGCAAATCATACCCAATTGACTATCAGGGTTAATTGCAAATTAAGATATTTGCCTTCATGTCCAATTGACTATCAGAGGTAATTGAAAATCATGCTCATTAGCAAATAAGGGCCAATAAAAACCAGGCTCACTAGCAAATCAGGGTAACTAGCAAATCAGAATCAATAGCAAATCAGAGTCAATTAGAAATCAAGATCACTAGGTAATTAGCGTCACTAGCAAACAGGGTCTATTGCAAATCTCGGTCACTAGCAAATTAAGCTCATTTTCAAATCAGGGTTAATAACAAATAAAAATGATTAGAAAACTAGAATCAATAGTATATCAAAGTCAATTGACTATTAGGATAAACAGCAAATTATGTATATTCGAAAATTGGGGCTAATAGCAAATCAAGATCATTTGTAAACCAGGGTCAATAGCATATCAGAGTCAATTGGAATTCAGGCTCACTAGCAAATCAGGGAAAATTGCATATCATTGCGAATATGAAATAAGGTCAATAGCAAATCATAGTCAGTTGCAATTCAGACTGAATTAAAAATCAGGGTCACTTGCAAATCCTGGCCAATAGCAAATCGAGGTCAATAGTAAATGAGGCTCACAAAAATCAGAGTTAATTTCAAATCAGAGTTAATTGCAAATCAGGGTCAATTACAAATCACAATCAATAGAAAATTATGATCAATGGCAAATACCAGTCACTTGAAAATCAGATCTAATAGCAAATTAGTTCACTCACAAATCAGAGTCAAATGCAAATCAGAGTCAATAACATTGACATATATAATAAAAACTATTCAATCTGATGGAACGCCGGCATTTTCCAGTAAATCGACCTCTGTCTTTATCCTTGTCACCAACTTTATTATGCGCCACTCTCATTGGCCCTTACGAAATCTCGGATAATAACCTAAATTACTCTATTAAACTCCTATTCTTAAATTAAACGGTTCAAAAGTTCAATATATTTCGTTAAGCGCAACCTTTCTCGTAAAATAACTAGACACAACATAAGAAAACCTCATAGAAATTAACTTGCTATTCATTCCTTGAATGTAATGTACTTTTCAAAAGACAAAAGAATTGTTTGCATATTTTTCATTTTTTTCAATGAAAAATATGCAATGATAATGAAATATGAAATGAAAATGATATAGTTGCTGCGACCTTTTTCTTCCATTTCAGTTATTGCAAATCACCCTCTCATCGTCCTGGTTGTAGGCGCCATATGCATCATCGTTCTATCAGCTGGAATTGTCAAACTGAAGGTATTAAGCCATTAGTCGTAGATTAGAATAATTAATTTGGTCTCGCAACATGCTTATTTATTTACTGATCTTGCTTTACTCGAGGAATTATCAACTTTCTTTTAACAAAACATCTCAACTTGCAATTTTATTCACTAATGTTGGAAATTTATTTTAAAAATCACTCTCCTTCCAGTTGACTACTGACCCAGTTGATCTCTGGGCTGCACCATCTTCTAAGGTCCGGCGTGACAAAGACCGTTTCGATTCTTACTTTGGTCCGTTTTATAGAACCAACCAAATCATCATTTCGTCCATTGGAATTGAGCCTGTGAGAAGACATGCTGTCTATTAATCTCGGTATCAGAATCCGAGCTGAGACCTTTACAAATTCCTTGCATCGAGAGAAAAATGAAGGAGTTTAAGGAGAAACATACATTAGTTTAAGGGGAAAGATGAAGGAGCTTAAGGTGAAACACGAAGGTGCTTGAGGAGAAACATGAACGAGTGTTAAAGGGAAACATAAATGAGTTTAAGGAGAAACGTGAAGAAGCTTATGGGAAAACATGAATGAGTTTAATGGGAAACATGAATGAGTTTAATGGGAAACGTGAAGGAGATTAAAAGGAATCATAACGAAGTTTGAGGAGAAACATGAATGAGTTTACGGGGAAAGATGAATGAGTTTAATGGGAAACGTGTGAGTTTAAGGTGAAACATAAATGAGTTGACGGGGAAATCTGTGTAGCTATCTATGTTCTGTTTTTTAGTTGAATGTGTCCATGGACGACGATAATTATGCCGAATTTGGACCAGTGTTTAATGAAACCTTCTTTTGGGCTGTTTTCGAGATGCAACTCCAAATCATGAATGTAAGTGAAGCGGAAATTTCTAAACAACGTAAAATCACATGAGTATATATTTTTATTTCTAAATTAGAACCATATTGTTAACTTCATAACATTTTTCACACAATTTACACCATTAGTTGACTGCTGAGTATGATGGGAAAAATGTGACACTAAATGATGTCTGCATTAAGCCGATGGCACCGAACTATGAAGAATGTCTCATCGAATCTGTGTTTAACTATTGGCAAAACGACCCTGAGCAGCTTCGTTGCATGATGTATGAGAAATGCGTGGGAGAACCATCCACGGAATATCTTAAACACCTTGTTAAATGCATCAGGTAAACACTGAAAAAGACAAAACCTCAATCATTTCTCTATTACTTTGGCTACTGTTCTCGTTGGTGTGCGTCTTAATAATTTAGAGAGTTTCATCATCCAAAGGTTCCTTTCCCCAACTTTCCTACATTTTGACTTCGAACTACCGATTATTCTAAGAATCCCGCTTTTATAACTGGCGGAGATGCTCTCTTTGATTTCCACTTTACCTCATAAAGTGGCACAAATTGTGCCCAAGGAACGGGGTCGCATTAAGATTAATTCTCTCTCCAACCTCCAAAAATAGGTAGCAAATTATACCTTTTGGCAAATCTTTTTTTCAGCAACCCAAGTTTCATCGAGGAAAATGAAAAATGTATGGGAACGTATGGCGGTCCTGTGTTTCCCTATGTAGCTCTAGGAGGTTTCCTAGAAGAAGGCCAAACATTAGCTGACAATCCAGCATATGAAAACTCCACGGCATTGGTGTTAACATTTTTACTTCAAAACTACCTGAACACTTCAGACCTTGGGCCAGCATTAGCATGGGAAAAAGTGTAAATATGATTACTTCACCCTCTGTTAACTTATTGCTACATCCTTAGGCCCCTAAAAATGGTTTGGATGTTTCTCATGTAAATTTGTTGTTCTACTTTTTCAGGTATCTGGATTTCCTGAAAAATTACACAAACGATTTGATGTCGATAGCATTTTATAGTGAACGCTCCCTTCAAGACGAGATTGAGAGGGAGAGCAAAGGAGACGTGTCCACAATTCTGATCAGTTACTTTGTGATGTTCGTATATGTGGCTATAGCACTGGGGCAATTCAGTTCTCAATTTAATCGTATATGCGTACGTAAATTTCTTATATTGTGAGTTTTTATCTGCCTACTATTAAGTGAGTTATAAAGCCTACATTGCAACTCAGGATGATAGAAGAAGCAGTTGATAACCCAAAATGGTAGAAAAGGTAATTTAGAAGTCAGGATGGTAGAACAGGCAAATAATAACTCAGAATGGTAGTTCGTCAACCTTCCTGTATCTAGGAGGATCCCCGACCGGATAATGAAATGGTAGAAAAAGCAATTTAGAACTAATAATGGTACAAAAGACAATTCAGAACTCAGAATAAAAGAATATACAATTTAGAACTCCTAATTATGGAAATGGCAATTTAAAACTCAGCATGATAGAAAAGGCAATTTAATGAGACTTCCTCCATCTTTCTTACAGATCGAGACCAAAATCACTCTTGGTCTGTGTAGTGTTTTACTGGTCTTTTTGTCCGTTTCCTCTTCCATTGGCTTATGTGCTTACATCGGCATTGAAGGCACCCTTTTCGTCATTGAGGTAGGGTATTGGTATTCGTATAGTAGTTTAAGTAAGGTTTAAGTAACAGTATTAGTAGTGGGAAAAGTAGCAGTGGTATCCGTAGAGGTAACACTAGTAGTAGTAACAGTAATATTATTAACAGTAGTAGAAGTAATACTAGTACTATTAGTAGCAGCAGTATTAATTGTAACAGCTGTAATAGCAGTAGTAGTAGGCAGCGGCGGTGGCGTAGCAGCAGTAGTAAATCATGAAGATTTACTTGATTTGCTCAGGTGGCTTCTCAGGAGAAGAGAACCCACCCCCACACCCAACCGCCTAATCTTCAACCAGGCCAAGATAAGTAAACCACGGGAATAAACCAGGGGAATTTATATATATATATATATATATATATATATATATATATATATATATATATATATATATATATATATATAAAGGGTCTTCCAACAAGGACGCTCGAGGTTTGTCAGGCGATAGTGGCCATGTTGTTAAATCGACATATGGCAACCTCACTGTGAACTGTTCAGTAGTCCTTGGCAAGTCACGATGGAAGGTTATAGCGTTAAACAGCGTGTGCAAATCATCAAATGTTATTATCAATTTCAGTGCTCCATTCGACAAACGTTCCGCGCAATACGTGATTTCTATCCTCGCCACAATCGTCCTGCCGAGTCCACTGTTCGATGCTTGGTGGCCAAATTCGAGGAAAAAGGGTCGATCAACAATCAGCCAACACCCGTACGTCGCCTAAACGCAAGATCTGCTAAAAACAGCGCTGACGTAAATGAGAGTTACGGGAAAATCCGAGGCAGTCAATTTCTCGTCGTTCATAAGAACTTGGCCTTTCTGCAACTTCAGTTTGGCGAATTATGCGTAGGGACTTGGGTCTGCACCCGTAAAAAATCCAACTAACCCATGATCTTAAGGTAAACGACCATAGGCAACGCCGTGTGTTCGCTGATTGGGCTCTAGAGCAGTTGGAAGTTGCCCCAAATTTCCCCAAAAAAGTCATCTTCAGTGACGAGGCCCATTTTTGGATGAATGGATTTGTGAACAAGCAAAATTGTCGAATTTGGGACGAAAACAAACCACATGAGATACACCAGCACCAATTGCATCCCAACAAAGTCACTATTTGGTGCGGATTTTCGTCTAACGGAATCATCGGTCCGTATTTTTTTGAAAACGAAGATGGGATTGCCATAACCGTCAACGGCGAGACCTACAAATCAATGATAAGCAACTTATTGTGGCCTCAACTTGATTATATGCCTGATATGGATACTGACGATATGTAGTTCCAACAGGGCAGCGCTACGTGCCACACTGCGCACGCCACGCTAGACATTTTACACCAGCGATTTCAGGGCAGGGTCATCTCGCGCGGCGGCGAAGTCAACTGGCCACCGAGATCATGCGATTTAACGCCATTAGACTACTTTCTTTGAGGCTACCTTAAATCGCAGGTCTATGCGAATAATCCGCGAACAGTTGATGTCCGCAAAGTCAACATAACGAACACCATCCAGCAAATTCGGCCAGATTTATGCGACAAAGTCATCGAAAATTGTGCCTCCCGAATACGTTCCACCAAGCGAAGCCGCGGCGGACATTTTTACGACGTCATATTCCATACTTAATGCCATAAAACGTACTTTCAAATTTAAAATAAATTGAGTGCATAAAAACATAGAGAAAAATAGGGCAAGACAAAGTAACCTTGGGAACAACCCGGGGTAAAATAAAGTAACTTAGAGAACAAACCAGGATAGGATCAAGTAACCTAGGGAACAAACCAGGGTAAAATTAAGTAACCTAGGAAGCAAACCAGGCTAAGCTAAAGTAACGTTAAAAACAAACCAGTGTAAGATAAAGTAACCTAGAGAACAAACAAGTGTAAGATAAAGTAACATATGGAACAAACTAGAGCAAGATAACGTAACTTAGGGAACAAACCAGGGTAAGATAAAGTAACCTAGATAACAAACTAGTGTAAGATAAAGTGAACGAGAGAACAAACAAGGGTAAGATAAAGTAACCTAGGGCACAGAGTTCAAATTTATCGCTTATTTACTAATAAATCGGCTGTCTGACAATTTTCATATGACATATAAAAACATTTTAAAATAATTTAAACAGTTTAAATACTAATACATACTATGTAAAAAAACACTCTGGTAGTATGTGTTTTGATTTAAACACGACTATTTTAATACAACTGTGACATCTTCAAAATCTATCACTTTTTACAAGAACATATATGGTCATGCAGAAATTACAGCTTTTTTGAATATGATGTATGAGTTTTACAATACTTTGCCATATTGAAATTCTAATATGAACTACTTCAAAGAAATTCTGGTACCATAAAGAATATTATTTTGGCAGAAAGCAAGATTTATCTTTCATAACAATAGATGCCCGGGCATGTGCGTGTGGCCAAGAAAACGATAATTGACCTTGTTTTGGAAGTCCTCCCTCATCCTTCCATTCTTTCACTATCAAATTTCCAATTACTTCTAACACCGCCACTTAATCAATGAAAAAAATATGTGAAAGAGGTGATTAATGATATCAATGCTTATATCTCATCAATCTAGCTGATTTTGGAATTAGGCGTTGTTAATAATAAATTCAACTATATTTTATTATAATTCATATTTAATGCATTAAATGTTTTCACCTTTCTTCTTGGAAAAACGAGAGCAACTTCTTGTCAACCTAATACTTTTCAAAGAGATTTCTATTCATGAAATATCTAAATATTTAGTCTTACCATCTTATCAGAGCAAAGACCATTTTTGAAGAAATGGAATTTCTAAAAAAAACTTTCTACCTCAACTTTACTTAACCTTGCTGAGTTCAACATCCCTCACCATTAGTTCTCAATCTCGGACTTCTGTATATATTCCAGCTTTACTCCCTCGCTCAACTTGCCCCCTCCCCTGCATAAATATAAATATATTGATTTGATCATTGCTGCCTCCCCAATTCACAGATTCGCCATAACAGTACCTCTGCATCAATTTCTCATCACTTACTTATCAAGTTCTTATTATCTCTCCCGGGCCCATGCAACCAACCTTCGCTTGCCCCCTGCACCCCGTCTCGTCATTTTCGGGTTTTCAGCATACGCAAGGAATAAATAACTCCGGATTTTGTCTTCCCCTTTTCCCCATCTGACTCGATCACTCCTAAAATTTACCTCAATGACCCCTTTGCTCTCTTTAGCGGATCTTCTCCTGTCTTGATTTCTATGTAACTTTTCTTTAGCCCTAATCTCATCGACCGCGTACTCCTTGATTCCCCGATGCTATTCGCTGAGCAAAGCATTATAGATGACTCTGAAAAAGGGTGCCTATGGTACTGAAACGGTTGCTGCCTCCCTCGTCTACAACCTTGCCACTCACCACTTCACCACCCTCAGGAATTTTCCCTTGAAGCCCGCAGCCTCCATAAGCTCCTTAAGAACAAACCGATCCGCAAACTGTGGCCAAGCTTCTTATGTGTCTCTCTTTCCCTGTAATCCCCGTTTCTTATCCCCCCTCACCCCCGCGTCCTTCTCCGACAATATATTTTATATTCGATCTGATATTATCCTACACCCCTGAACCTTCCATATAATGCACTTACCCCTACCCTACCCCACCTTCTCTCTTGCCTCCATGTCGCCTGAGGAAGTAACTTCTCTCCTTTTTTCAGCATAAAGATCTGTTTTAAACTTTACTCTTTTCCCCCCAAATCTATATTGTTAGTTTCTTCCTATTCTTCTCCTTTGTCACCTTGACGTTTTTGATATCTTTTTATCTGACCTGGTACCACTCAATTTCACTTATGTTACTGTTGGCCAAATTCTAAAAAAAAACACAAGTCTCACCAACTCGTCAATCTACAGCTCAATCGTTCAACTCAAATTCCTTTCTAAAGTCCTTAAAGAGCCGGTGTGATCCCAGATTCTTGATATCTACTCCTCCAACATTTGTAAGATTTTCCAGTCTGACTTCAACTGCCTGCATTAGTGAGCGGAGGATGCCTGTAGATTGTTAGTCAGATGCTCCTTCATCGTCTTTATGAATTCTTGGGAGTTTGAAGAACTACCTTTAATTGGTTTCACTCGTAACTATCATCTCGAACTCCGTCTGTTCATGTCAGCAATGACATATCTATACAGGCTGAGGTATGTTTTGTTGTTTCGCTCGTTTCTTTGTCTGCTCACTTTCAATGTCCAACTTACTTCCTTTGGCATTCTTATGCGTCACCTAAGTTTATAAATTTAATTCTACGCAAATGACGCACAAGTCTAATAAGTCTCTTCCCAACCTCTTTTTCTATCACTTATATAAATCTATCTGCATAAGCCATTATTTGTGAAGGCTTCACTGACTTATTTTAACTCAATCATGAAAAGACGATAGATTGTTGCAAATACCTCTTGGGATGTGATTGCTGCAAAATCATTGCTCTTGTTCTTAATTGTGGCCAGTCTCAGCCCTTTTTTTTAAAACTGCTAAAACTATCTTTCAAAGCTAATATTGCTAATATCTGTAAGTATTCTATCTTCTTCCTTCGTTATCTTATCCGCATCCGCTATCAATTGGACCACAATAATTTCGATATTCCATCCACGCGGTCGTTACCTCCCATATTGACTAGTATAGTTCCGTTCTCTTCGACCATTGCAAGCGGTTTAAAATCTTGCAGTACGTGTTCTTCTCAGCCATTGACGTTATTTCCATGCACATATTTCATTCAGAAACTGCCCTGGCTACCTGTCCAATCTCGCATCATATATAGCTCCATTCTCTTCGACCCTTTTAACTGGTTCAAAACTTTGAAGTATATGTTTTTTTAACGCTGGGGACGTTGCTTTCGTGCATCCCTTTCCTACAAGAAATGCCTGGCTACTCGTCAAATGTAGTTTTAAGGTACTGCTTCAAGCCAACAAGATATTAAATGCCTGGCCATTAAAAGTCCTACCTGGTTCTGCCCCTTTATTGCTTCTATTTTGTAGAAGACTATTCTGCATGGATAATTGTACTTTCTCGATTTTGCCATGGAGGGACGTGAGTGTGTGTAATGATCTGCCTGCTGCGATACGTCCATAGCCCTTCCTTATTTACTTCAAAAGTTCTTTGATCTCTACATCTTCTCCCAAGCCTGTCCTTAGTTGGTAGCCACTCACTCCTTGAAGGCTTGTGGCCTACATTCAGTCTTCGAATGTATGTGGCCTTGACGATTGACATGAAATAAGTGTATTGTGAGTAATATTATTATTTTATTGACATTCTTAACTAGACAGTGACTGACTTTCAAAAACCAGCTTGTTTTGATGACAATATAAGCGTTGATATGACTCTCGGATCAAGAACCGTGCCTTGGGAAACAACAAAACACACCTCGGCCTGGCTAGATATGAACATCAGAATACGTAGCTAAAGGAGACCTTTCCAACCAAAGTCAGTTATAGCTTCCTCGCTCGTACTCGTCATGTGCGGGCGTTCATTGCCATAAGGAACTAATCTTGTTTCATGCCATCATTGATAAAGGGTTCCAACAATTTAAAACTAAAACTACTCTATATATTACCAAACCTTTTCTCATCGGTTTTATATTGGTATTGAAGCAAATTTAATTATTATAAAAACTATTTTATGCGATATATTTAAAAAAAAATTAACAACTAAAATTTTGGGGGGGAGGGAAGTCTTCTTAGACGAGAGCTTCTTTAGAGGGATGGTTTTAGCATAAGGTCTCTTTTACAGGTTATTCCTTTCCTCGCGCTCGCTGTCGGAGTCGATAACATTTTCTTCTTGGTTCAAACGTGGCAACGGATCGAAAGGCGAAGCGAAGAATCGGTGGAACATCACGTGGCTCGATGCGTGGGCAAGACTGCTCCTTCCATGATTCTCGCAACCACTTCGGAGACCATTTGTTTTTTCTTAGGTGTGTTGATTGTAATGTAAGATGAAACGTGGGTCCAATGTGGCGTAATTGACACATTTAGACACCCCCTTATTTTCCAGGAGCCCTATCAGATATGCCTGCGGTGCACACGTTCTCCCTATATGCTGGATTCGCCCTTGCCATTGACTTCCTCCTGCAGATCACCTGCCTGGTGGCCTTGATTGCCGTAGACGCCAAACGACAAAACGTAAGTTCATTCTACGAAGGTCTATTTTCTTCAGAGCTCACGCTTAGGCAGTAGCCTTCGTTGGATTTTTCTTTTCCTTACCTAATTGCGCCACCCGTCTTTCAAAATCGTGAGTGGGGTTCCCGATTGGATAATGAAATTCACATAAAGATCAGAATAGCAATTATTGGCAAACACGAAGGCATCAAAAGGAGGTTTAGGAGGAACCCATCGTGGCCCGACGGAGTGCCACCCGTTTCATGTCAGGGGAATATGGATATAAAAACCTTTCGGAAGATTCCGAGTCGTAAGAGTGATGTTTTGTGCTTGCAAAAAGAAAAGAGATAGAAGAAGAGACAGCGGTGACGCGATTGACTAAGTGTATAGTGACGTACGCGTAGCTTCCCTCACTCTTCTCACCTCAGCGTGTCGGATACTGGTGTCTTCATCTTTTTTGTCAATTCCCTGGTGTCAAGGGATCTGCTCTTACTTGGTTTCGCTCGTAACTATCCTATTTTAGTCTATTCCCGCTGTGGGCGATATATCACCGGCGACATTGGTTTGTGATGGTGTTGCGCAGGGCTCGTTTCTTGTTCCGCTCTTGTTTCGTATATGTATATTTTATTTCTCTCACTCTTTCTTCTGCGCCGATTCAGGCTGTCATGGTATCTTTAAGTTGATTTCAGGATAATCTCTGTCCTAGCAAAAAATCGTTTGCTTGGACTTAGGATTTAGCGGCCTTCATTAGTTCTTTTTTAAAGGTTATTCCTTTACTCGGGCTGGCAGTCGTATTTGATAATTGTTGGTTGCCCTTCGATTTAAACCTCTTGTTTATTTTCTCAACCACGGTGGCTCCCTGGTTGTCTCTTATGAAGGATAAGGTTATCAATCTGAGATTCACCTTTGATAGTCAATTATCTTTCAAAAGCCATGTTGCATTGCTTGCAAATCTTCTCTGCTTTCTTCATAATCTTAGCCGCATCCGCTCATTCCTGAATATTAGCCGTATCCGCTATTTCCGTAATCTTAGCTGCATCTGCCCTTACCTTGATTATAATAGTCTCGAGATTACCATTCACACCTTCGTTACGTCTCGTGTCGATTGTTGCGACTCAGAACTCGATGGATCGCACGCTACCACTAGTCGGCTCCTTCCGTGGTTCAAAGATTGCGACCCACGTTCTCGTTCGCCGGGGACGTTTCCCTCTTGTATCCCCTGTCCCGTGATTTGACCCAAAATCGATTTCGAGGTCCTCCTTTTTACATGCAAAACACCACAGTCGGTGGACTTGGGTGGTATGAACGTCCGTGGATGTGACGGAGCCATAGAAAACCCCTCCTATTATTATTATTATTATTATTAGTGGCGGCAACTCCCCGCGAGCGCCCTAGTTTTTTGTTAGCTCTCGCCGGAAATTGACCCCTGCACTGAGGGATTGGAATCCAACCCTTAGACACAGAGATTATGAGAACTCTTGGCTTCTTAGTTTGTAGTAAACAAAATATATCTCAATTATGCATTTGTCCTATGTTTAACTCTGCCCATTTTCTTTATATTATTATTATTATCATTTTAATTAGGTATGATACAGCTCAAAAAACAGGTATTATAAAGACAAGGGAGAAATGGACGGGGGGAGGGATTAGGAGCCACTTCTTATCTCAAGTCCAAAGTTATAATTACCCCTCCCCGCTTCCGGTTATGATACTAACCATGATACCAATCAAGATACAAGTCCTGATTACAATCACGAAACCAGTCTCGATACAAATTGCGATACCACACCTGATACCAATCCCCTCAGGGGGGCATCACCTACTTCCGGGCCAATTGGAAATAAGGGATGACTTGAACTCTGAAGGATGCGTCAACCCCCTGGGGCCCACTTCTATCTACGCCTATCCTTTCTACCTTTTCAAAAGCAATTTTATCTATAATTAAAGGATTGAAGGTCCTCCAGGGGGAATTCACTACCGGGGTATGATAATAATTAATAGGTGATCACCCATCCTACTCCTTGGTAGACCCTCATATCCCGATACCTCTTTATTACATACCCTATCTGTCCTCTTCCAACTTTTGTTCTGACTATCCAAAGAGGTTCTGGCGGTTCTGACCAGTTTCATCCTCTTACCATAACCAAGCTTACTAGTAGGTTATACCGCAAGGTCCCTAACTACTCCAGGGGCCTAAATCTCGATGGCTAGGCGTGGTATTGGGTATGGAATGTGCGGGGGTGCCGGCACTTGACCACTTCCATTGTACTTACATATAAGGTGGCTACGCCGGCGTCATCCTTTATGTTTCGAAGCCCCAAAATAAAGTCGCCATTACTGCGGGTCGGGTTTTCAAGGCGTATCTTAACTCGATTCTACAGGTCGAGTTTGTGTAAATGATCAGATTCTGGAGTTTTATGATCTTATGGGAAATTTTCCTTTAACTTCCTAAGGCATTATTGGGTCATTATACTATCTATCTTACAAGCAATCCTATTCTCTTTTTTTTAATTGCCGCTATGACCACAAGTGTAGGAAATAAAGGAATGCGCTCAGAATCCAAATAAGAGCCGCCTCTAAGTATGCCCTCGTCCCACCTAGGTGCTGGGGGATACAAAGCAACACGAGGCACCCACTTGGCAAGTGGAGCTGCTACCCTTCACCCACAAGATTGGGGTTAAGGAAATTCATCTTTCTTATATTCAGAGCAGCTCAACTTTACAAATGGAGACAGCGTCTCCGTACCCTTTCTCAGGGGCCGGTCCAAGACTCTCGCACGGAGATGAGGTTTCCCTTTCTCCTATGTCTATGGATGGCGGAGCTTCTCCTTCATCCCTTTCGTTACAGTCGAATCCGGGTGACTCTCTATTTCTACGAATGGTGGACTCCCCTTTTCTTTCCCAAGGTTCCCACAAGAATAAACAAAAGTACACGGTGACAGCGTTGCCAGACGCCACCCTAAGAGGTGCCACCTTTGGCCATTTCTCGCCACGCCTCTCCTCCCAAAGCTTCCACAGCGCCGGGGGTATTGCGTTCGGCCTTTTGGGACACCATTTATACTCACAGGGTGTTATTGAGCGGCGGGAGTGGGCTGGCCACATTCCGACCCCTTTTCTTTTGGCTTTGGTTTTCGATTCTTGTTGATTTTTGGTTATGGTTTGTTTTGTTTTTTTCGCTTTATTTTTCTTTGTTATTAGTTGTTGTTGCTTTAAATATAGCTGAAAACTTAGGTTAAATGTTTTTCAGCGGCCATGCTCTCTGTGGCATTCGTTAGTAGAGTATTCTTGATTTAAAAGATTTTTGGGGATGCAAGTCAAGTCAAATCTTTCTTTACAGAATTTAGTGAAGAGATATTTAGGTAAGTGGTACTTATTAGTCTATACGTTACTATTTTAGTCCGTCAGTCGTGCGGTCGGATGGTAACCATTTTACTTTTCAATGAGTTTTTGAAAGTTTTGAATGTCGTAAGGGCAGATGATGTGTTTGTTAATTGATATTACGCTTGCTGATTAAATCATATTTTTCAAAATTATTGAAATAATTGAGAGCCCGTGACTTAGGTCTGTTGACCCTGTATTTCAGTTGGTCGGAATTTGAGATCTTTGCCACTCCTATTGACGCAAAATAAGAGAGGACACGATTTCGCTGACATCTTGCAAAGAAATATCTGAATACAATCCATATTTCAAATCTATTTTGCCCTTCCATCCTCTCTGGGACCTTTTCTTCCTTTATGGGTTGGTCTCAGAGAGGCTCTGGCCTTCTCGTGGCGAGGGGAGTCAGCCTCGGGGCCCTTAGGGCTCCCCTGGTGCTGCCAACCAGACTTTTAACATACCCATCTTTCTCCCCCCTTATTACTTTCTTTCACTGTCCATTATTTCCCCCTCTTCTTTCTCCTATCTGTTATCGTGACGGTTAACTGACCTCTGCTCGTTTTCTCGGAGTGATTCTGAATTGTTCTTTCATGAAGGTCGGAGGAGGATTGGCATCTCCACCGCCTTCGTCTACCGATGCTTAAGGAGAAACCCAACATTAGCCCCTTTTCTCCGCGTGTAGGAGAAGTCGGGCAGCCTCTTTGGTCTATGAAGATGGTGTGGTGGATCCGTATCCATTCTCCCAATGCGTCCATGGTAGGAGTCCCGAGGGACAATGGGAAGTTATTTCTATCTGCAATGGCTAGCCATAAACCTAAACCCTCCTTCCCTTCTCGTAAGGGTTCTCGTGCCAAACGTCTTCAGCTTCCCTTTCAGCCTTCCCTCGCTCGTTGGATCCCTATGCCAACGATGTGGACCCAGATTTTGATTATCCTCGCTTTCTGGTCATGACTTCGTCATCTGATACCCAAATTGCAAAAGTGGATGTGTTTGGTGTTAATTACTCTTTTGAGCCCCGCTCTGATGAACCCAGCCGGATGTGGTCAAGAGGTAGTTGTGATATCGTAGTCGAGGTTTCATCTCACTCTCAACACAATATTGTGAGAAATCTGTCTAAGATAGCCGAAGTTCCAGTAACAGTTTCGCCCCATCTAACTTCTGAATTTTCTCAAAGTTGTCGTCCATTCAAACGAATTAAGGGACTACAACCTCACTCGTCTTCAGAGCAAGCTTAGTAGCCAACGTATCACACATGTACACAGATTGACTAAAATTGTAGGCTTTACTAGAGGCTCAACTGACACACTGATCTTAACGTTCGAACGTGGAGAACTGCGCAGTTTATTAAAGCTGGGTACCTTCGTGTTCCGGTAAGTCCCTACGTCGAACTACCCAGATGTTGCTTCAATTGGAATCAATTTGGACATATTGGCCGTGCCTGTCGGCACTCTCGTTCCTGCGTGAATTGTAGTTTTGATTAACATGGCCCTAAATGCACCAGAACTCCGTGCTGTGCCAACAGCAGTTGTGCCCACAGTGCTGCGTTAAAATTCTGCCTAATATTCTTATATGAAAAGGAGATCCTCGCTTTGCGCGACTCTCTGCGTCTAGACGTGATAGAGGCTCACCAATGCTCGAACACAAACATCACTTCTTGGCCTTCTCTTCTCAGACATTTTGCGTGATGCTTGGTAAAACCGACCATCACGTTCGAGTGCCAACATGCCTGAGCTGAACCATCTCATCCTCAATCTATCCGTAGTGTCAGAAGCATTCACGATATACAGTAGAAGCATCCCTAATGTTGTTCTACTCTCTCCGGCAGCTCTAGCCGGGACCGTCGCTCAAGGTGAGATACTTGAAGACATCAGATGTTATCTGAAAGAATCTTCTATATCGACCAGTGAATGTTCTTTCACCCCGTGGTAAGAGGAAGGACTCCTCAACTGGGTCATCGACCAGAAATAAGTGGGCAGTGCCTAGAGCTGACTCGGCCGGGCCTCGCGAATCTTTGATAAACTATTCTCCTGTTGCTGAATATTCTCTGCCCTCAAGTCCATCTCGCCTTTCACTGGACTTAGGCCCCTTCCCGGTCCAAACAGTAGCAGAAATATACCCAGTTCCTCGTACTTTGCCTAGATCGCCTGCTCCTTCTACTCACCCTCTTACTCATGATCCGATGGAAGCAGATGATACTCCAACATCACTAGTCGCGGTTGTTGGATCAACCCCTCAGACATCAAAAATCCTCTCGGCCCATTAATCTGGATCTACCGCCAGAAAATCTCTTCTTAACCTTCCCTTTCCGCCCAGCTGTGAGCCCGAATTACAGGCAAAGGCCTCGGTTGGTTTCTTGAAACCATCAGATATACCCCCTGTCACTGCTCCTTCCAGGATCTCGTCCCCTGCTATAGCAGGCTATTCAAAATCTGCTCTTCGTCCATCCAAGCTCTTTGGGAGGCACTTCGAACTTAACCTCAGCCACAAAGGCGAAAAAGATATCTACTATGATATTTAACCGTCCCACATAATATCCTCCATTTACAATGGAATTATCAAGGTGTTCTTCCCAAGTGAGAAGAACTCAAAGTTCTTTTTTATGACTCTCCACCCCGCTGTTATTTGTCTTCAAGATAACAAACTGAGTACACAGCCTTTTTCGGCGTTACCCGGATTTCGTATTTTCAACTCTATTGCCTTCGTCGGGGGACTCGTTTCATTGGGGGAGGGGTGTCAGTTATGGTTTCGTCATCCGACCATATATTTCCCGTCCTCCTTCACACTATCCTCCAAGATGTTACCGTGATGGTTTTTCTTACAAGGCTTTTTACTATTTGTTCAATTTTCCTCGTTCCTTATTTACCATTGTCAAGACCCGACCTTTTATAACTTGTAGATCAGTTGTCTTCCTCGTTTTTATTACTTGGAGATTTAAATGCCCGTCACCCATATTGCGGCGACATTACTCGGATGGCCAAAGGCAGCGTTTAAGAGTCTCTTTTATTATCTAACTTTCTTTGCATTTTAAACACTAGCGATTTTACCTCTTACCATGTCCAAACGGGTTATTTTAGTTGTATTGACCTGTCTCTCTGTTCCCCGGATTGCCTCACTGATTTTCGATGGTGAGTTCTCGACAACCTCCATGGGAGTGACCACTTCCCTTTTATCTTGTGGGCCTTTCATCCTAGCTCTTATACAACCATGCCTTTCAAGTATGACTTAGGTCTTGCAGATTGGGAAGGTTTCCAAAAGGCGTTTTTCACAAGTGCCTACTCGGGGAGCTTCAATGGTATCGACGCGGCAGTGGCATACTTTACATCGATTATAATCTACAATGCAGCTATACAGACTGTTTCACGCAGGCGACCCGTAATGAGTCGCTCAACCGTGTCCTGGTGGACCTGAGAGTGTGCGAGAGCCGTCAAAACGACAAGTTAGCTTATGCCCAATTCCGGCGTAACCCAACCTTGTGTAACAAGGTTGACCCAAACCGAACTCGCGCGCTTCGCCCAAGAACCCTTCGTCAAGCTCACCGAAATTCATGGCGCCGCTACGCTTCATCAATTTCCTCTATGACTCCGACCGCAAAGACCTTGAAGAAGATTAACAAGATCCGGAGTTGTTATGCTGGCCATAAAAGCCACCACATTCAACTTACAGGAATCCTTAGTGAATGACAGCCTGGTGGTCACCAATGCTTTGGCCGATCATTTAGGCACCTGCATCAGTGTCAGCCATTACAATAAGGGTTTTCTAGCCAATAAATCAAAGGAAGAGTCTCATTCTTTCAATTTTACAACAAAATCTAACCTTCCGTATAATGCCCTATTCACCATCTACGAGTTGTGTAGGGCATTGTGCGTTTGTAGATCTACTTCTGTCCTTGAAGAGATTTATTTTTATATGATTTGTACAAACATATGGGTGAAGGTTTTTTACCCATCATCATGGCCTGTTGGGATTGTCCTTCCCTCTGTCAGACCACTACCGCCCTATAGCTCTCACCAACTGTTTGAGTAGGTTGCTGGAGAAGATGATACTGGAGCAGCTTAACTGGTTTCTAGAAACCAATCACTTACTGTATTCGTTTCAATGCGGTTTTGGCAAGGGTCATAGTACCCTTAAACTCCTAATATGTTTCAAGAGATCGGTCTGGAAAACTTTCTCGTTAAAGCACCGAGTCTTGGCCATATTTTTCGATATTGAGAAAGCCTACGATACAATATGGAGATACACCGGCTTAAAGCAGCTATGTGTTTGGGATATAAGAGGTCTTTAAATCGTCTTTTATTCAAAGTTTTTTAGCCTCTCGATGCTTTATGGTGCGTGTTGGAGACACCTACACTGACCTACAACCGCAAGAGGGGGGAGTTACTCAGGGCAGTGTTTTAAGTATTTTAGGATTTGTAATTGCGTTCAATGATACAATTTCTTCTCTCCCAGAGGGTGTATCGGCAGCCCTATTCGTCGATGACCTGGCACTATACTGTTCCTCACCTCGCCTTCCATCAGCAGCGCGTCGGACGAAACTGGTAGTTGATGCGGTTTCGAAAAGTGCACAACTGAGGGAATTCCGCTTTCCCACGAGCAAAACCAAGGCAATGTATTTCCACCGGGGTAGAGGGGCTCTTTTCCCGCTACCTATCTCCCTACAGGGTGTAGAGATAGAGTTCGTCTCTGAGTTTCGGTTTCTGTGCGTAACTCTTGATCCAAAGTTATCCTGGTTATCACACCTGCGCCGTCTTCGAAAGGGTTGTCTGCGAGTTCTAGACATTTTGAAAGTCCTTTCCCACACTTCTTGGGGCAGTGATCGTCAAGCACTGTGGAATTTGTACACTGCCCTTGTCCAATCCAAATTGGACTATGGGTGTCAAATTTATTATTCGGCTTCCCCACTTAGCCCTTAAAATGCTGAACCATATTCGGAACCTCGGAGTTCGTCTCTCCAGTGGAGCCTTCCGCACTTCTCCCGTCAACAGCCTTTACTGTGTGACAGGGGTGCTCCCATCGCCCTACATCGACTCCAGGTCTGTATGTGATACCTCTTCCGTGTACAGTAGGCCCCTGTATCAGAGGTCTACAGATGCCTGTATGCTGCCGAGTCAGCGGTGGCATTCGATAGGTTGCCATCCTTACCATACCCCTTGAACCTCCGGATAGGAGATCATCTCTCCAACATAGGTGCTCTAAGGGTCCTTGCCCTTCCATTGCTACTGACCTCTAGTTGGCGTGCCCCACTTCTCATAGTTTGTACCAGCATGTGGAGCCTGGACAAGTCGTCCGTGGACCCTTGCTCCCTTTAAAGCGCGTTCCTAGAGCGTGCGATCTCACTGGCCGATATACACGGATAATTCCAAATTAGAGAGTGGCGTGGGTGACGCAGCCACCTACTCAAAAGAGTGTTTAACTTTATCTTTGCCCTTGGAAGCTTCTATTTTTACCGCTTAACTTTCAGCTATTTTTTTTACCTTTTAGACTGATAGAAATTTTACCTTTTAAAGATTTCGTTATTTCCTACGACTTTAGGAGTGTTTTACAAGCAATTCGCTCTTTTAATGCTTTTCATCCCTTAGTCACAGAAATCTGCAACTGGCTGGTCCAGAATGCGTCCCGATATCGGGTTATTGTTTGTAAGATCCCCGGGTATGTAGGGGTCCTGAGCAACAAGAGAGCTGATCGGCTGGCCCGCCAAGCCTATTCTGAGTCTCCGGAGAATACTGCTCTGCCTTTTTGAGATTTCTTTCCTTATATGTATAAGAAACTATATTGTTCAGTTGTGGCAGAACGAATGGAATGGATGTTCAGATATTACGGTCCTTAGAGGTAGTCCTTTGCCGCGTTCGCATCGGCAACGTAAGACTTACCCACGGTCATCTTGTTTCGGCTGATACTCAAATCAGCCCTCGCTGCTGTTTTTGTGGTGGTGACCAATTGGTTGCCCACCTTCTACTAGAATGCACTCATTTCGCCATACTTTGGTCGTCCTGTTTCCCAACCCCTTTAACTATCCCTCGCCTGTCCCGCCTTCATTTAATTATGGCAGAGGAATCTTTTAAACCCTCATTTTAAAAGTTTTCATCACATAGTGGTATTCTCCCTCTTTTATAACTAATTTGCCTCGTTTTATCTAAGCAGCCATTTAGAATCCACGTGGATTGGGCAGCTACCCAACTGGTTCCTTACCTTGAACTCTTAACCCAAATCTATTTTTCTCCCTAGTATTACCGATACCTTTATTTATGCTTGAAACATCATGGTCGAAGCCTTTTATGCAATTCAGCTTGTCTATTTCGAGTAGAATGTTCCTTATTTATAACATCGGTTGTAAACCCGTACCTCAAACAAAATCGTTATTCTCTATGTTAGAATTATTTTTTGGTTCATCTTCAGGCTAATAAGTTTGATGTGTTATGCTGCTTCGTAGGACCCAAATCTAAATCAAAGAAGTCCAAAGGTCCCAATTGCGTTTCTTTCTTCGAACGATTCTACGCTCCCTTCATCTTATCGGTAAATACCAACTTTCAGCCATGGCTATTTTATCTAATTATTTAATCTACTTTATTCTATTTACTGCTTGTGAAAATGAAACTCTTATTCTGTTGCATTTTTAATCATATTTTTGACAACAAATCTGTTTCACAAAGAATTAAGTTTAATTTGTTTTATAAATTCGTGTATACTTTTTCATAAACCTTGATATTGCTTTCGACACAAAATTTTGAGGTGCAATGAAACCAGTTAATACCTTTTTCCACCCTAAACATTTTTCTAACAATGTTCCTCATTCCTTAATTATTGTGGAAGAGAGATATGTGTCCTAATTAGTAATGGGTATTAAATGCGTTCCCTAATTGGTTCCTGCATTTAGGACTGAAACGTGTTTCAGGAGCATCTTTGTTCTATCATGGACACTCCTATCTAAAAGCACGGCGGAGACCAGGGAGAGCAGTTTCTGCCGTATGACCGAAATGTAGTAGGCGGAGAGGTTCAAACAGAGTGAAATACGACCCACCTGATTCACAATCACAATTACGCAAAACTTGTTTTCCCGAAGATCAATTTATTGTAGAAAGAAATGATAACACTGATGTTATTTCATGGCAGGACTTCATGAGGATGATTATCCTTTTTGTATTTGTCGGTGGCTTCTGCGCCAGTTGCGCCTCAGTTCCACACTTGGATGTCGGACTTGAGCAGGACATTGGAATGCCGGAGGATTCTTATGTCCTCGACTATTTCGAGGTTAGTTTATTTATTTGATTAAATCTGAAAACTATTGAGGAAATCTCAGCGAGAATGATTACTATTATTATTATTATTTTTTAAAGATAGTGGATAATGGGAAAGTAGGGCAGTGTTGAAGATACTTGATGAGTAGAAGAGAAGACTGATAGGGGGATAGGGATAGGTATCGGAAAAGGGAACTCAACTCTCCTGAATTTCGCCTCCTTTGATGAAGAGCTGGATAAACGAGGCTCAACTAAAGTGGTGGGAGTCAGGGAAACCCATTCTTCACTCAGACCGTCTGTCTGTCTAAGAGTCCACGAACTTAAAACAGGAAATTAAGAGGGTATTAATTTTCTCGGTACAACAGAACAGAAACAAGATTTGAATTTAAAATGTGCCATTAATTCGCGTGACTATGCCTTTGGTGAAGGTCGCCAGGTGTGCAATTAAGGTAAAAACACCCTCCGTAGGATGGGTTTGGTTAAAGGTTTGTTATTGCAGATACTAGCATTCATTAATCTTCTTATACGGGTGGTTCTATTTAAAAGGCAATGGCTGATTATTTATCAGTGGGTTCACCGGTGTATTTTGTGATGGAAAGCGGCCTCGACCTTACCAACGCAACGGAACAGAATCTCATTTGTCAGTCCAGGGGCTGCGATGAAGCCTCACTGCTTGCAAGAATTTTTTTAGCCTCTCAAGTGCCCGACGAGTAAGAGCCAATGTTTTATTCTGATTAAATTATAGTCTCTATTGCTAATAATATTAATAATATGAAAATGCTTGTGTAAAGTATATATAGTACATCTAACAAAGTGCTATATGGCAACAACTGCTAACAAAATTCCGTATAATAACAACTGCTAACAAAATATCATATAACAACCGTTAAAAAACTATCGTAGACCATCCCTGCTAAAAAAATGCCATATAACAACTGCTAAAAAAAGGCCATATAACAACTGTTAACAAAATATCATAGGCCACCCCTGCTAACAAAATACCATATAACAACTGTTAACAAAATGCCATATATCAACTGTTAGCAAAATATCATAGGCCAACAACTGCTAACAAAATGCCCTATACTAACAACTGCTAAAAATGACCTATGTCATTCTATCGAAATAAAGCATCCGCCATGATGATGTTGATGATGATAATAATTTAGTTGTTTGATTAAGGTTAAAAGGTAAAATTTCTTGTTAGCATAACAATGAGATTAGGGACTTAAGGGGCCATTGGGCCATTGGACTAATTATATCAGTGGATGGTTTGTGAATGAAAGTTGGGACAGAA
This sequence comes from Ceratothoa steindachneri, assembly GCA_963969495.1. Taxonomy (NCBI): domain Eukaryota; kingdom Metazoa; phylum Arthropoda; class Malacostraca; order Isopoda; family Cymothoidae; genus Ceratothoa; species Ceratothoa steindachneri. The sequence continues at coordinate 64,971,386 of OZ018317.1, read as the reverse complement.
TTAAAGCGAACAGTTCTTTTCAAGGTTTTGAAGTGTTGAAATTTCTTCATTGGATCTGGAAGGAGAGGTTAAGAAGGAATTGATCTGTCTGTAGGGTAGGAAGCTTAGCTGAAAAATTAGAGTCGGTGGGATGTGGATATTATTTTTTTTTAACTTTAGAGAGGTCATATGGAGACCTCAAAATAGGGTACAGGTGCCGGGAGTGCAAAAGAGCCTCTCCTCAGGCTATTATAATAAAAATGAACTACCAAAACAAAATAATAAACAAAATAAAACTAAGACGCTAAAATTAAAACATCAAAATGACCATTCAGGTATTTTGGAGAGCCTTGCATCCTTGACACATCCAACTAAACTACCCTGGTTTTTGGAGGAGCTCACGGAGCCCCCCCCCAAAAAAACTATAAACCACAATCTGGGTACAAGAACCAGCTTCCAGCAAGAGGAGACAGGTGATAACGACCCCGCTCTTCACGAGACCGAGACAGGCACAGCGCACGAATATCCTACAACCGAGGCCATTCAATCGAAATGTCTCTTACAGTCTGGTGGGGTAAAGCATTCTAGGGGACTAAGGAGTCTTAGCAGAATTGTCAGTTGAGCGCTCCGATGGCGCTCTGTCCCACCAGTGTGTCTAACTCGGATAGGTGCGCAAGAATTTTAGGAGCATAATGGCACATAACTTCCTGTTCTCGCTCACTTTCTTTCATATTTTATGCCATGCAATTTGAAAGAAGGACTAGATCCCAGCCATCTATTCAGTGGGGAAGGGGCTACGCTGGGTCATTTTCTCAGTTTATGTAGGAAGCCTGGCCCTCTTATCACCTCGCTTGTTCCCAATAACCCTCACTTGACCAGGAACCTAGCAGAAAACAATATGTCCTCTAGACTCGCGTAGCCGTGGCGTCACGGATACTACTTCAGGGACGCTTAACGCGCTCTGTGAGTCGCTATTTATTAATAAATTGGTCTTCGAACAGGTGGTAGCACGTAATATCCTTTAAAACGCAGTATATTGCACCCAGTTCGGCCATAAAAAAGAGACGAAACGACAGAAGAGTCCCGCCGGTTTTAAACTAGAAGGTAGCATGAAACATGAAGAACCTCTACAATGGACTTGACATCTGTGTACACTGGAACGGCTCTAATGCGACGCATTTTTTTTTATATCGTCTCTTCCTACAGTCGATAGCAGGTGCACAGACACTGAATTCATTAAAAAAAACTCAAACAACACACAACAAGAAATAAATATCTAGAAGGCACAGTAAGGTATTAAAAGGTGCCTTCTCTCCCTCAGAGACCTGAGCATGCACCCAACAATTTAAATAATTAAATGCTATTCAGAAGAGCCACATCAGCCCAAAGCTCAATCACAACACAGTACACTGTGCATGAGTCGTATCCAAAGACTCGGGATAGGTCGTAGCACCTTAACTGTCAAAGTACTATAAAAGGTACGTTCATGAAACCCCTCTAGACTAGAACATTAAACCAAATTGTCTTACCCAGTAGGGAGGCGAGGAAAGAAAGGTTCAGAGGAACGCTTCATCCAATGCTGCTGCATCACGCGAGTGTCTGATTCGAAGGCGACAAAAATTACTTGTTACTGTTGAGTCATTGGGAAATAGGTCCGTAGGAACAGTTGTCACCCTATCGTACGCGATTTCCTTTTAGTTGAAGTGCAGTTTGTAGGTCTGATTTGATCCTTTACGTGTAGTCAGTGTGGGGAAGAGTGAAAAGTGGGTCCGGTTGACAATTTCTCCGGTCAGCTAGCCCCCCCCATCCATAATCAGCGTGGTTCATTTCCAGTTATTCCAATATGTCTAGGAACGAACCCAACATCGGCGTGGTTCATTTCCAGTAATCCCAATATGTCTAGGAACCCAACAAAAAAAATCTCTAAAGAAATCCGTCCGACATGGAGTAGCCGTGGAGTTACAGATACTGCGAACGAGGATGTATGGAGATTCTAATGCATCAATAACCCTCAGCGCACTCTATGTGTCGCTCTGAATTACAAATCGTCCTCCCAATTTGGTACGGAGCGTAATCTCCTGTGCTGAGCAGTATATTGCAATAACTTTGTCCTGAAGACGGAAGCAGCACCTCAAATGGTTCCGTCGCCGTCAAACGGAGGAGGGAGATATCCAATGTGACAAGATTAATGCTGCTGTAGAAGCGTTTGCAATAGAAGCTTGGTGACAAACATTCAAAGGTGGTATCCTCCAGGGTGAATTTTATGGGTTTTCTGATTCGCTTGAAATATTAGTAGATTAGCACATAAAAGCCTGAGCATTGCCAGAAGGATTGTCGGCAGAAGTACCTTTGCAGATGAGTTCGGAAATTGAACGGTTGGATTAAGGTTACTTGATAGTATATTCAACGTTTTCCATGTTCCTTTTGTACTCTAGAAATTTTATATAAATTTGCGATAAAAATAATTTACCTTTGCATGGCGCATAATGGTAATCAAGAGCGGTTTAAGTGTTATACATATTGAGGAAAAATCAAAAGGTTGTTCTGTTTCAACAGTACATGTTGCTGTCAATGCGATTCGGTAGGTTTTAGAAATATGTACACCAGGAGGAGTGGTGTGAAGTAGAGAGAAACTTAGAGCAACGAAGGCAGTGTACATTATATATATTGCCTGAGTAGTGCCCTTGGGTATGGAAACACACTACGTCACCCTACTTCTATTATACCCTCGAAATTAATAGTCAGTGTAAAGGGAAACAGGCGAGCGAGGAGAAAAAGAGGGCCGAAGAAAGTAATGCAATCAGCTTTGACAGTTCGCGGAGATCAGAGTCGGTCGTAGTCATATAGAGCCCTAATTCATGCATGAGACAGGGCAGTAAACCCGGCAAAAGAGGATGTAAGTTAGCTTATACCACCGGTTCTCAACCTGGGGGACAATAGACCCCAAGAGAGCCATGGCCCCCAAGGAAGCCATGGACACCAAGTGAACCATGGAGAACTGTTAGAAATTATACAGTTCTAAATAATGTTAGGAATCTCGATTTTAAAAAAAACAAGGTTTGCTGACCAAAATGTTGCGTGCTCTCACTTATTCTGATTTATGACCTTACGCCTTTCAAAACTTTCAATAATTCCAGGACTAACCTTTGAAGGACATTGGCAATTATATCATTCAAAAGAGAATGTAAAACAACATAATGGTTTCAAATTTCGTTATAATCGGCCAAATATTACAATGTTATTACAAAAACAAAAAAAAAGCAAAACGGGGACCGACCTACATAATGAGATGTAGAATTGCCCGCGACTAGACTTGCACGAGACTAAAAACTTGCATCACTCATTCTGTCCTAGGAGAAGAAAATTTTCCTTTTTAATTGCTTACATCGACAATAAAATTGTATCACTTACATATTTAATGGTACAATTAAAGAAACACATGACTGAATGGTTAATGGCAAAGTTCAATTCTCATAGATGGTTGATCAATTGTTTTGCATTGGCGTCGAAAACACTACCTAATGAACTTTGCAAGATCCTAGAGGTAGTAGTCAAATGAGTCAATTTTTTGAAAGCTTGGGATCTGAAATCTCGCCTTTTCTGGAACCTTTGTAAAGACATGGATTTGGAGCAGGAAGTTCTCTTTTAATCCAAAGTGCACTGTGTTTCAAACGGAAATGTTGTGAATCGAAAGTTTGAACTTTAGAGGGAGCAAATGCAAGGGAAAGATAATCTCTTGAGTCAACTCAATGATGATTTCTGTGAACCACGTCTTGCATGCTTAGAAGATATATTTAAGCAGTAAAATAGGTTCAATTTCAAGTTACAAGGAAAGGAAAGAAATGTGTTTCACCCGATGAATTGTCTTCGAGCATTCTTGCCAAGCTCCAGAATTGGTAAAGGAAAGTCAGTTACATCAATGTTGCCATGTTTGAAGTCTTTTCAACTGTTCTTGACGAAAATGAATAAAATTATCTGCTTGACCGATTACTTAAAACTGAAGGTATTCAGCATCTCTGATCATTGGAAAGTGAACTTGAAATGTACTTCCCAGAATTAGAGTAGGAGGAAGGGTAGTTCGTAAGGAAACAATTCACTGGCACGTTTTATATTACTACCATTCTTGCCAAGCTCCAGAATTGGTAAAGGAAAGTCAGTTACATCAATGTTGCCATGTTTGAAGTCTTTTCAACTGTTCTTGACGAAAATGAATAAAATTATCTGCTTGACCGATTACTTAAAACTGAAGGTATTCAGCATCTCTGATCATTGGAAAGTGAACTTGAAATGTACTTCCCAGAATTAGAGTAGGAGGAAGGGTAGTTCGTAAGGAAACAATTCACTGGCACGTTTTATATTACTACCATTCCTAATAATGTTCCGGATGAATTCCTTGATCTCAAAAATGATTCTCCTGCCAAGGATCTCTATGAAGAAAAACCTCTGAAATATTCTGATGTTCTTTGTATCAGTCATATCCAAAAGTTAGTGAGATTGAGCTTCGACTACTCTTGCTTTTTTCAACTACCTATTTATGGGAGTTTGAGTTCTCCGCCATTATACAACTAAAAAATAATAGCAAAAACGACTAAGATGTGGACCCTCGACATGAGATATGCAAGATCAGCGACACACCCTCGGATTCCTCAGTTGACTGAAAAGAAACAATATCCCCCTTTTCATTGAGATGATGCAATTTTTAAGAGATCAAATACAAATACTTTCAATTTTTATATGCAAAAATAAAATTACCGATACAAATCCTTTTATTTTGATATGAAAAAATCATTAATTGATTGATTTGCAAAAATACAATTACAGATACAAATGCTTTCGATTTTGAAATCAAAAATACATTAATTGAACTTTCAAGAAGTATATCACAAAAAAATCTATCAAAATATAAGATAATTATCACTGTCAACTTTGTAATAAATAATAGAGCAAAGGTGCTCTCTTCATAGACTCGTACATTTTTGACCTTCTTTGGCGGGAGAAAAATGAAAGGAGCTTCATGGATAGTGAAAAGGCGTGAAAAAGGTTGAGAAGCATTTGCTTGTCCATTTTGATTTTGTAACACTGGAAAAATGCAGAATATATATATATATATATATATATATATATATATATATATGTATATATATCACTAATCCTATCATCAGTGCTAAATAAAGAGTACAAAATCCAGGTTAATTAAATATATACTTAAAATGTTTTTAACACACGCACAAAAAAATAATCGTGAAACAAGAATATTAAATTGGAGACGAATTGAATACAATGGAAATACTGAGGAAATACAAGGAGGGAACTTATTTAAAATAGGATTTTATTTTTGTAAAACATTGTAAAATTGAACAAATTGACATGTTTGTTAATGAGTGACTACATTTAATGGAACTGATAACGAGTTATTATTTAGAGTGGGTTGAAGTTTTTTAATATAAATTGATTCTAGCAGGAAAAGGTCTGAGATTTTGCTTGTTACCGTATTAAGTATTGTAAAGTTCTTGAGTGTAGCCTTAGAGCCACATTGTGATAGATTGTTTCGAACTGGGGATGGATCAGTTTTTCCAAGGTAAAGACCAGTTCTCTCCGATGTACCCATATGCTGCATGAAGCTGAAGTAAAGCGTACGCCTTGTTACCCCCACATATGATACAGTGCCACTGCACGTATAACCAAACACGTATATAATGTTTGATCGCATACAGGTGGGTGGTTGATCTTTGATTTTAAATAGTGATCCTAGTTTTAAGTCATTAGTGAGAACCTTACACGGTAATAATTGAGGATAAGTCGAATTCAGCCATTTTAACAACTCCTTTTTAAGTTTTTCGGATGGGGATCCAAAGTATGGGAATGAAAAGAAGAACTTTAATTTGTTAACAGTTTGTAATGGAGGCAGAGTGGAATATCTTTTAGTGAGAAACAAACTAATTTGTTTCTGAAATAACAATTTGGGTTAGCCATTGGAGGCAAAGAATTTTGTCCAAAAATTTGAATTCTAAATAGAGAGCTGAAAAAGTTGAACATAGTATGTATGCTCTATGAAAGAGTGTATGGATGTCATTAATTTTTAATTTAAATTTCCAGAAGCTAACAAAACTTAATCTAAGGTCCGAAAAAGTAGGCTTTCGGTACAAATTTGACGTGAAGTGGTTGTTTTCTCGGGTAATATTTACGTCAAGAAACGATACTATTATTTTTTTCAAGCTAACAGGAAAAGTTAATATTAGGATGTTTCATATTTAAATAATTCAGGAAGAGTGTACAATGTGACTTATGGTGAAATAATAAAAAAGTGTCACCTACATAGCGCCTATATAAAACCGGACAAAAATGAATTGGACAATCATCAAGCCAAAGAGTTTCATAATAACACAAAAATATTTGTTAAGGAAGGACATAAAGGAAGATCCATTCCAACCCCATCGAAGTGTTTATACAAAATGCCATTTGACAAAAAGAATGAATTACAAAAAGTAAGTTCAAGGAGAGTCTTGAATAAAGACTTAGTTAAACTTATTTCGCAGGTGGAATTACGGAAGATGGAATTGACACAGATTTGAATTGTTTCAGCAAGAGGAATATTAGTGAATAAACTCTCAACATCAAAGCTGGCCATGAAGTATTATTATGCATGAGGGAAGTTCGTAATCTCTTTTACAAACGAATGCGAATTATTAAAAGTAAACTCATTAGAGGTTAGAGGGGCTAAAATAGGCACTAGAAAAACTTGCCTAGTGCAAATGAAGGGGTCTTTTATGCTGCAAAAATAGGCATTAAAGTTAAATCAGTTTTATGGGTCTTACGTAGGTAGACCATAAAGAACGCAAAAGAAAGATTTATACATTGTAAATTCACCGCGTGTTTACCTCAACACTCCTTTTTCCTTTGAATTCCCTATTAAATTCCCTCTCTTCCATAGTCCCGATCGATCGCAAAGAGATATCAAGACGCACAGTGAGAAGAAGGTTATTAGAAGCTGAGCTCAAAGGATGTAAGGCTAGAAAGAAACAGTGGCTGCCTCAGGTGGACAAGAATAAGCGATTGTCTTAGGCAAAAGAGCATGAAGATTGGACTGATGATGATTGGGCTAAAGTTGTTTGATCTAATGAAAGCAACTTTGAGGTGGGTTCTCCATATTATTTTCCACTAATTTATTGCGCTTGTACACATTTTTATTGGATACCAAAAATGATCAGTAAAATTTGTATTTCTCCTCAGATATTTGGAGCCCCTAGAGCTGTTTATGGTCGTCTAAGAGTTGGGAAAGCTTATGATGCGAAAGCTTATGATACGAGATGTGTTGTCCCAACAGTCAAATTTGAAGGTGGCAATGTAATGGTTTGGGGCTGCATGTCTTCTTCTGGTCCAGGATTGTTGTTCAATTGTGAGTGAAGAATGAATTGCAACACTTAAACCAGCATGTTAGAACAGGTTTATCAACCTTCCTTAGGTAAGGCTTTCAATGATGACATACCAGATGGTGTAATCTTCCAACAAGACAATGCCTCATGCCACACATCTAGTCTCAAAGAGTTGCTTTGAAAAGAAAGTGGTGACACCCTCAATCTCCAGACCTCAACCCCATTGAACCATTGTGGTCACACTTGGTCACAAGAGTGAGGGTGCACAAATATTCCTAAATAAGTGAATTAGCAGCCAAAATTCATGAAGTTTGTCAGAAAATTGCGCCAACCACCTGTACTAACTTCTCAAGTATACAAAAACGCATAAAAGTGTTTATAAAAGCAAAAGGAGGACATACCAAATATTAATTATTGGTAGAATATACGCAAAAATGTTTATTTGTATTATGCGAAGTATGAAATAAATGAGTTTCAATCATATTTTTCACTTTTTCAATCCTGCCCCATAATTTTGGCCATGGCTGTATGTTAGTTGTCTTCCATTTTTTCATATAATCACGCATTTGATATTGGGAGTAATTTGAAGCAATAAAGGTTAAACATCAAAATTTCTTTCTCTGCAAAAAATTTGCCCATGACTGCAGATTCAATACATCAACGGCCTTTTCATAGCCAGAATTACAATAATGTGTCTATTCACAGCACAAACTGTCTATACAATTTCGTATTTGACTTTATGCTCTTGTCATCAAACTTGGGTAATATTCTAATAAGTTTAGCAACAGTTAAACTGGGTAATAAAATTCTTAGAGATTCTTCTAATATTATGGTATTTGTATCTCTATCAGCAGGATTCATATTATTATAGACATGAATCACTTGATCAGTACCTGAATCATGATCAGCTTCAGCTTCTATCCAATCATTATCTAAAACAGAATCAATCGTCTGAGGAAGATTTGAAAGTGATCGTCTAAATGCTATCTCCCTTTCAAAATTGCTGCGGCCTTTAATTCCTCTTAAATAAATAGACGCAACGCATAGGCAACGCTATCCAAAATAGACAATCAAAACACTGAAATTTCTTCCATATCTCTTTCACTGGCACAAACATCACATACTCTTCGGTCTGGGTACCTGCCAAAGGAGTTGTCTTATCTATGTACACTCTCTCCCCTGACGCAAATCAGGTGTATGTTCTTTGGACCACGTATACTCTTCTGCTCACTGGTTGGTGTAAAAATAGTGTTGCTTCTCTTTCTTGCCCATCAAAAGGCTGCTTGTAGGTGCCTTCAAAATTTCCATCAACAAGACTGACCAATTTTCATAAAAGAAGAAAGTGATTTAGTCAACGACACCCAGATTGGGATGGAGTTAATGGGCCTATCTCTCATGTCATAATGAAATTTGAATTATGTTTCACCAAATGTACAAATAATGAAAATGCCAACTTCTAATCATAGGAAATTTATGGATCTGAGCTTCACAGACCCTACATTCACAAATTAGAGAAATATGTGTTTCTTCCACTCTATCTTATATGGATCACTTGTCAGAACGGATATATTTTTTCCATTGATTACAGTTCTCGCGTAGCAACTGGGGCTAACTCTTGGCTGGATGGATATTTCCTCTGGATTAGCGACCGCCCGATAGATCCCTCAATGGCTTGTTGCCGGCTGGACGATGAGGGAAATTTCATCAATTCATCTGGTAAAGTATAACAAATGGGTGATAAATGTTATTAAGATTTAGGGAATTTATGGAAAACTCTAATTGATTACATTTACTTAACAAAGATTCCTACTATGAACTAGATAATTGAATATATTTTGAGTTTCGAACGAAGGGGGATTTTATTAGAAACGTCGAATTATGAGAACTAAAAGGGTATTGAAAATTTTTAATGTTCAAATTGTACCAATTTGCCTAAACAAACTTAATTCAGGTTATTCTACCCCGTCACTAGCTTATATTTCAAATTAAGTTGTTTAGGCAAAATAATTTATAATATTTAACACTTAAAACGTTCTTTAATGAAGCAAAGGCACTCTCATTCATTTCGTAGCCACAAACATTTTGATCACTCCATATTAACACTACGATATGTACGTTAGATTAAAATGCCCCCTTTAATTCTGCAGCTGAAGTAGCACAAGAGGCCGATAGAACTTGCCTCAAGAAGAGAGATTTGGACTCGGATTACGATCGACATCGTCCCTTGCCCCAATACTTCTACGAGTTCCTGCCCGATTTCCTGATAGACAACCCCCATGGAATGAAATGCCCCCAAGCTGGTCACCCAACTTACGCAACTTCAGTCACTCTCACAACCGAAGGAAGCTCAACCGAGTAGGAAAACCAGAGATCTTCCTTTTTCTTTTCCTCGTTCTTCTTCACCTACCTTTCTTTCCCCAATTTCATCGTTCCTTTAATTCTTCTTTTCATAATTCCTTGCCTTATACTTTACTCGTTTCCTACAATCTTCTATTCCTACCTTTATTCCTCATTCCTTTCCTCCTGCAATTCCTCGTTCTTTTCTTTTCCATATTTCTTGTTTATATCCTATCCCCATTCTTCGTTCCATTCCTTAGTCGTTCCCTACTTCTTCCCCACAAGGAGTGCCCGGTGTAGACGTTTACACCTGATACCTTGAGGGAGCTGACGACCGCCGGGCCCCTTGCCCCCAAGTAAAGTCCGGCTCAGTGACACTCAGTTTTCTTATACCAAGATTGGGGAAGCGAGTGCGTTCACCCGTTCCTTTACTGCACCCCCTTTTCTAAGACTGTCCTCTTCCTCACCCTTTTAATGGCACCTTCTTCTCCTGCCTCTCTGTGGAAAACTCACAAAGTATCGCGAGAGTAAGCAATAAATGCAACAAAGCCTCTTTTGTATGGTGATACCAGATAGCACCCAAAGGACTCACATGCCCTCCCAGTCCTAACCACGGCAAGAAAGGCATGGCTAACTGAGTGGCCTCCCAGCTCTCAAGCCAGGCGTGAATAAGCTGGTCTCCTGTGCCTGTAACCCATCATACTCCTTAGTGGACTCTTCTATTCATATTCTTCCTTATTCCCTACCCTAATTTACATAACATAACTTTTCCCTTGCTATTTACTGAGGTTCTGGTGGCTGAAAGTACCTTTACCCTTGTATTTGAACCTATTCCATCGGTGTTACACCGCGAGGTCACTACTCATTGCGAGGGTCGAAAGCCGATGATTGAGGAATGTATGAGGTGGGGAGTGTATTAGGCTGCTGACCCTCTTTACCGCTTCCAGTGCACAACTAATGTGGCAACTCCGGTTCCCTTCTCTGTGAGATAAAGTACAACTATAAATACGTCCAGGTCCATCCTAACTCAAATCCGAGCCCTAGTCTGTGTAATTTATCATATTCTGGATGTTTTTAATCCCTTTGGGACTTTTCTTATGCCTGCCAAGGCATTGAAAGGCCCTATTATATTTCTTGCAGGCATTCTATTTTCTTTATTTTTTTAAAATTTAACATAAACTACAACTGAGAGAAATATAATATTGTGTTCAGAGGAAGCGCCGCAACTAAGCGCGGCCTCCACCTGACTTGGTGCCGGAGGCCGTGAAAAATTAGATGGTCCTCAGAGTGATGGAGTGGCTCCATCACTCCACAATTCACTGCTAAAGAGACCTTCCCTTTGCCCCACTTAATGACGAGAGGGCCTTTTCCTCTCTCCTACAGAGACATTTAAAGGGGCTTCCCTTTTACTCATTTCGAATGATTCGGCCCACGGCGACTCTCTCTCTCTCTCTCTCTCTCTCTCTCTTTCTCTCTGGTGCCACTCTCCATCTTTGTTTTCCCAGGGTACACCGAGGAGGCAGAAGAACAACCGAGATAGGCACTGCCACTTGTGTAAGCATCATCATATATCTTTAAGAGACAGTTTGATGCGGCCCGTGGACGGTAGACTTCATAGGGATTGGTTCTACTCTTCGATATAAGGGACGCGACCTTCTTGGTGGCTGGTTTCACGCATCTTACCCATTGGAGGTCGGTGCGTCAGTCCCCTAGATTTGCAGACCGGAAGAAGAACACGGGCCTATTAAGTCCCAAGTCGGGACTTAATAGGGGGGATAGCCGAAAGGAGGCCGATCTCGAGGCAAGCGGGGATCATAAGGTGCCCCTGTTTCAAACGGTAGTCTTTCCTGTGAGGAAACATTGACTCGATAGGAAATAGTCGCGAAGGAACACGAACTCCTGAGGCTTAATGGAATGTGAGCTCTTCTCCTTCAGGGTGGGATCCACAGGCAGCGGCCAGGTCTTTCTCGGCTCTCCTTAAAAATGGCTAGAAAATAGGGTGTACTCGTACATCTAGCCCTCCTCTACAAAGAAGAAAAATATAATGAAACCAAGAGATCATCTTCTGTGGAGACTCCGGGGAGGCACGGGTTCCTTGCCGACTCGATAGTTGACCAGGACAAAACCAATACGTCCTCGAACCCCATTAGATGATTCAAAGGAAAAGCCCCAAACTATCACACCCAGCAAAACAGTGGTGAGCGGAAAGTCGAAGACATCTGGACCCCTCTTCGAAAGGCTGTCGGGCGTATTTCACATAGTCGGCTTCAAACGGTTTATAGATGTTTGATCTACTGATAAGAGAGAAATGAATGGTTGCCCAGTCGTATGGCTGGCGCTCGCGAAGAGGGTTAAGGAACTCCAGGAGACTTTTCTAGCTGATTAAGGAATTCTTACTATTCCCCTTACTGCCCGTCTGTATCCACGTGGTCCTGAGATCACCGCATGTAGCTTTGAAAGCACAGCTGAACCAGAGCGAGGGTGAAGCCAACGCTGTTTATCCCACCCCAGCTGTATCGTCTCCCACGGCCGCCTTTCAGCCAGTATTCCTGCTTTCTGTCATAGATCGAAGTTCGTCGAACATTCTACGCCAACTTTATTTCAATTCCCCACCGAAGGATTCACTGATTTATCTACAAAATCGCACGTGTGTGTACTGGGGAAACCAAGCCATCTAAAGCCACCTTGCTGAGAGTCTTTTTGACCCTTCGACTCGGTTTATTAAGGAGTACTAATAGACTTCCCGCCTACCACCGCGAACGAACTGAAGGACGCCCCACACCCGCGATTGGAGACAACGATGATTTTGATTCGAAGACGAAGGCTAAATCTACATTCGTAAACTCTGCCATAGTCAATCGGCGAGTATCTGACGAGGATTCCCATCTCTGAAGGCCATCTACATGTGCTCCCTCATCCGAAGCTGAGGTAACCCGACTGGCCCCTTTCTTGCAACGAGCACATAAGCAATTGTAGTCGTTGCCTCCTGCAGATTATTCTACAGTCTGGCTTACTACATATATCCATTCTTTGTGTGCACGCCCGGTTTAAAATCCACATTTTAATCACCAACCTGAACTCGACCACTTTAATCCCCTAATTAATCCACCTGTATCTCGCGTAGACATTTAACTCCGTCTGTGCGACCATTCCCTTTAAACCCAATATCTGTGTATATTTCAAAGTTATTTTGTTGCTAGTTAAGATATATTTTTGTCATTGTCTTTCTTTTGCATTCCTAAAGTGTACCAGCTACCTGTCAATCATTGGCCAACTTGGACTCTGAAATATTTGTTTTAAAAAAATCCCGCAAACTTGAAAATAAACCTTCCCCTTCCCCCCGAAGTCATAACAATTTTCTCCATTCACTAACGCTCTTCAACCAACTTCGGCTCAAAGCCCCAAAAGTACCTATATATATATATATATATATATATATATATATATATATATATATATATAGATAGATAGATAGATAGATAGATAGATTCTGGCCATTCTCCACCAGGTACCATCTGCCCATTTTAATTCTTATGGCTGTTTGTATTTACTTATTGGAGAATCCGTTGTTAACGAGATTCTCAAGTTCATTGTGTGTATCCTTCCTCTCTCCCTTCTGTCGGGTTTCTTACTTCTTCCTTCGCTTCTTTCCTCACTTCTTCCTTCGCTTTCTGCCCTACCCTTCTTTTGCTTATTTCTTCCCTTTCCTTTTCTCTCTGCCCTCCCTTTTTCCTATCCTTCCTGCTCTTCCTCTTACTTTCCTTCATCTCCTACCCCTAATGGTAGAAAGAAATCTACCGTTATGCTTAAACGGTAAAAATGTTTCCAATTATTCATTGGAACCTCCAAGGTCTCTTCCCTAAATGGCAAGAATTCAAGATCCTGCTTAAGGATTACAATTCCGATTGTATTGTTTTACAAGAGACTTGTTTGGGTACTCTGCGAATACCCAACATTTCGGGTTTTGTGGGATATTATAAGAACCCTGGAGAACCAAGTAATGGTTCTGCTATCTTTGTTATCAATAGGGTTCCCCACAGCCAGCTCTCTCTTAACACAGACTTGCAGGCGGTTGCTGTCCGCCTGTTTTCCAGTCGCCATTATTCGCTCTGTTAGCTGTATCTTCCTCCTGGCGAGGAAAGAGATGCAGCTGTTTTAGCTACAAAGTTAGCTAATTTAATTTCTCAACTTCCTCCTCCCTTTTTATTGATTGGCAACTTTAATGCTCGACACCCACTTTGGGGGGGAGCATGATAACAACCCTAGAGGAAATATGATTAAGAGCTTTCTAGGCACTAATGATATCTGCTTTCTTAATGATGGCAGACACACATCATTTCACATCCAGACGAACAGCTTTACATGTGTGGACTTGTCTTTCTGTTCACCAAACTGTATAGCTGATTTTGACTGGGTAGTGGATCCTGACTTGCGAGGAAGTGGTCACTTCCCCATTGTAATAACACCATGTACAGGTAGTCCTCCTCCACCACCTAGCAAAAGTTAGAATACAAAAAAAAGCAAACTGGCCTAAGTTCAGGCACCTCTCGAGCCATGATGGATCTTTTCCTCATGAAAATATTGAAGTGGCTATTGTTATCTCCTAGCCTACGTCAATCATGCAGCTAATTCCTTCATCTTGCTCTCCGTCTAACTGCTCGTGGACCACAATTGCTCTGGTGGTCTGCTGAATGCTCGAGAGTTGTCACTGAATGTAAAGAAGCTTGCCGACGTTACCATCGGTGCCCCACGATGGTAAAGAAACTTGCTCGTAACCGATCAAGGGCAGTATGGCGCCTTTCCCTTCGACGAGCTCGATAGATCTCGTTGGATGGTTCCATCGCATCGATATGTTGTCAAACCCCTGTGGACAAAATCTGAAAGAGAGTCAAAAAGCTATTGGGAAAATCCAATGGCTTTTCAGCTCCCAACATTGTTCAGGCCGGAGAACTGTTGGGAGACTTGTCGAATATTTCCAATGTTTTGGCCGGATCGTTTGCTAATATTTCAAGCTCAGACAACTATTCCATCTAATTCCAGCGCTTTAGGCTCGAATAGAAGCAACATCCTATCAACTTTATGTAGCCTTACTTGGATAATGAGCTTTATAACCGGCTTTTTTCTATCCATGAGCTCCATAATGCACTGAAGCACTGTGGATCCACTGCACCTGTTCGGATCGCATTTCCTATGATATGATTAGTAATATGCATCCATCCCTCCTCTCACATTTGCTGGACATCTATAACTTCATTTGGGTTGGGGGCTGCTTCCCTTTTATGTGGAGGGAGGCTGTGGTTTTACCTTTCCCTTAACCAGGAAAGGATGGGATGGAAACCACCCATTACTGCCCCATTGCCCTTACTAGTTGTCCATATAAATTGTTTGAGAGGATCATAAATACAAGACTCGTCTGTTTTTGGAGACAAACCATCTTATATATCCCTTTCAATCAGGATTCAGAAAAAAAGAGAGTATGAGTGCACGTTCAATTTGCGAACAGTGGCCTCATATGATAGACTTCCATCCCTGGCTCGCCCCTTTGCTCTGCGCATGGCCGAGCACACAGGACGTCTAAGGGAGTTTTCTGTTATTCCGTTTTCATTACCAAAGATTTCCCCATGGCTCATACCACCAAAAGTGGTATGTAAGTAGCTTACTGGTAGTCCCAAGGATCAGTTCTTGCCTGTAGCCTTGAGAACTATGTATGATAAACACTCCTCCCACCATCGGCCTAGCACCTTTGTGTTCACCGACGGGTCCAAGTCATCGGACGGAGTTGGAGCTACTACTGTCTTCCAATCTCAGACCGCATTGGTTCGCCTACCAAGTGCAGCTACTGTTTTCACAGCAGAACTTGTTGCCATTCTTGCTGCACTCTTTGTTATTGTTCCTATGCCATCTGGTTGTCTTACGATTTTCCCTAACTTCCTTAGTTCTCTGGAGGCACTAAGTGCTTTTGGTTCTAGCCACCCGCTGGTTTCCAAGATCCAGCAGTGGCTTTTTTATCTATCTTCTATTCATAAGATTTCTTTTTCCTGGGTGCCCAGTCACGTGGGCATCCCAGGTAATGAAAGGGCGGATGCTGCGGCCAAGGAGGCGGCATCAGCCCCAGTCCCACTTCGTGATGTCTATCCCCTCATCACCGAATATGTAGTCGGCTTATGGCAGAAGATGTGAGATGAGCTTCCTCCCACCCACCCCCATTCCATAAAACCTTCATTCCTCCCATGGCCACGTACCATGAGACCACGTAGACTGGAGGTTATTTTTTTCCGACCCAGGATAGGTTATTGCCGCCTCACTCATGGGCACTTGATGAATGGGCAGCCCTCACCTTTGTGCATCCTGTGCGGAGTGCAGCTGTTCATCCTTCACATCTTTGCCGAGTGTCCCCTTTTGAGAAATCTTAGGAGGAGGGTCTTCCCTTTCATTACTCGGAAGATGGCCCCCCCAACAGGTTCTGCGGGGCATCTTGTTTGAGACTTATGTCTCTTTAGTGTGAATAAAATTTTTAAATTTATAGAAGAATCTAATCTTTTAGCCAAAATTTAATATATTGATTCATGATTTTATATTCTCTCTTCTTATATCTATGTTTTTATCCTTTTTTGAGTTCTCAATAGTTATTTTTTTATATCTTTTACACCCCTTAATGGTTTTAAATTCCTGTACTTCCATTCTATTGATCTTAATTTCATAGCTATATTTTTGTATATTCTCCAGATGTCTATATTTTTATTGAGAACACTCATGCAAATTACCCATCCTTGAATTTGGCTGCGGGCTAGTATGTTTGGGCTTTGCAGCATTTATTTTCGGAACTATTCATTCATTCATTACTTTCCTACACATCTCCTTTCGTCCCCTCTCTCTTTTACGTCTCACCACACACCCAAAGTTATCGGTGCGATGCCTCTCTTGTATGTAAATTTCAAAACACAAAGACAGGGAGTGTTTTGTTCTTGGAACAACCTTACATCTATTTGTGTTCATTTTATACAGGGTTCGAGCTAGCAACTTCATGTCCTACCACACTATCCTGAAGGTTTCAAAAGAGTTCACCGACGGCGTCGAAAAGGCCTATGCACTTACGGACAATATCACGGAATATTTGTTCAATAATACCGGCAAAGAAGTGGACGTCTTTCCCTATAGGTATGTTCTGTATTCCATTTTAGTCTCTAATCTGGATTTTAATTAAGTCTTTAACCCCAAAGTCTTGGTATTGTATAAGGCGAAGTTGTGAAAAGTTAAGGTGCCACATTCCCAAACGCTTTTAGAGTAGCTATAGCTCGGAGAAGAGCACTGCCAACCTCAGAAAGGAGCTACATATTTGTGCTTTCAGCATCGTGAAATAATTTCATTGAGATTCTTGGCGGGATACCTTAGCCTTCGAACCCCCTTAAAATTTTGCTTTTATCCCTTTTGGAGCTTTAAAATGGTAATTATTGCCTGTTCTTTGCCATAAATGATGGTTAAGATGAAGTTATTAGCCCTTTTTCTTTGCCACAAATGATGGTTATGATGATGTTATTATGACTTTTACTTTCCCATAAAAAATGAATATGATATCTTTATCCTTTTTTTTCTTTACCATGAATAATGAAATGCATAAAGTCTTTATCCCTTTTACTTTGCCTTAATGATGGAGATGATGAGGATTTTTTTTTTTTATCATAAATGATGGTTATGAGGAGGTTTTTATCCTTTTTTCTTGTTCATAAATATTTTTCCTTAGAAAAGCAAATTATTACAATCTGATGTTGACACTGAACTCCGATTTTGTGGTTGGGGGGTTTCGAATTCCATTTTTAAATGGCACAAACAGCGTCATCAGGGTAAAAATTCCTGATTTTTTAAAAAACTTAATGATAGCTAACTAATTTAATTAAAAACTTATTGTAGAATATTTATCTCCAAATACGTTCGCCTTTTTTGAAAAGCTGTAAGGAAAAGTAATCGAAAAGACGTTTGTAAGGAAAGTAGAGAAATTAGGAGGCGTGGAAATGTGTACGTCACATATCACGACTAAACGAACTTAAGCTCCTTGGGATCGGATAAGAGCGCGTAACTCTCCCAAGCCTACCTATTGCGTGCCCACTTAACACTTAAAAAAATCTTCCCGTATATACTTGGGAATTAAATGCCCTACTCTAAATAATTACCCGAGAAATTACGCTTGGTGTCTCTCAAGATCTGACCCCTCCGTTGTCACCTTGGCAAAACACCAATAATCCCCAGTAAATACAGTTGCATCAAATGAGGGTACATCTTAGAATTATCCCGAGAAATTACGTTTGTTGACTCATCATTGGTACGAGTGTCAGTAATGAAGTAAAAAAAATCAATTGCGATATTTTGTTAACTTTAATAATAATTAAATGTTGGTGGACGAATGAAGAATAAAAAATCCAAGGGCTTATTTAACGCCGATAGACTAATAATTAGACAGGGCCTATTTAACGCCGGTTTCCTAATAATACGACATGGGGGCGTTGTTAAGATGATGTTGACTGAGAATACGACAGGGGGTATTTAACTCCAGTTGACTAAGAAAATGAAAGGGCTGCATTTAACGTAGATTGACTAAATATACGATGTGGCCTATTTAACGCCGGTTGACTAAGAATACGACATAACCTATTTAACGCCAGTTAACTAAAATACATTTCCTATTTAACGGCGGTTGAATTAGAATATAACATGGCATATTTTACGCTGGTTGACTAAGAATACGACCGGGCCAATTTAACGCTTGTTGAGTAGGAATACGACATGGTCTATTGCATGAGAATAATACGAGGCCTATTTAATGCCTTTTTACGAATAATACGACAGGGCACATTTAACGTAGATGACTAGGAATGCGACAGGGCCTTTTTAATGCACATTGACTAAAAATATGACAGGGCCTATTTAACGCTGGTTATTTTGCAGCATTTTCTATGTTTTCTACGAGCAATACTTGACAATGTGGTCGACCATGGGACTCTGTCTGGGAGTGTCCTTTATCAGTCTCTTCCTCGTGATGATCATCCTCACCGGACTCGATTTTCGAACCAGTCTGATTAATATGATCATTATCGTTATGGTGACGATTGATATCATGGGAGTGATGGTCCCGTGGGAGATTCAGCTCAACGCAATCTCCCTCGTCAACTTGGTGATGGTAAGGAGGCTCTCTCTCACTCCCAATTATATTTAAATTAATTTGAATGCGAAAACTAAATAAGGCAACTCCCGCACTGTGGCTGCGATTACACCCAAACTGCTCCCAGTTGCACCTTATAGGTTTAATCTCCGTAACTCACCAAGTGCCCCTTTTTGGACAGCCTAACCCAACCCAATCGCCTGGGCTGGTTCAGGGAGATTTCCTGGCTCCGGCCCATAGGATTAAAGATGAAGTTTGTTATATTTTTCGTTGCTATGTTTTATCCTATTCATTCAAGTCTCTCAGTTAAAAATATGAAAACTTTTAATAATGACAACTATAACAATAACGATATAATAATATTGCTTCCTTTTTAGGCTGCCGGAATATCAGTTGAGTTTTGCAGTCATATATCCCATGCATTCGCAATGACCCCCAAAGGGACTAAAGTTGAAAGGGCGACTAAAGCATTGGCCTACACAGGGACATCGGTAATTTCAACATTCACATCTTTCAATTTTTAATATTTTTTACCATGGCAAAATGTCGATTAATATGAAAAAGAAATTCCACCTGAAGCAAAATGACCAGTGACCTTTTAACCAGACTGTAATTGCCATCTTCTTTTCAGGTTCTTTCAGGGATAACTTTGACAAAATTCGGGGGAATTATCGTCCTTGCGTTTTCTAATTCTCGAGTGTTCATAATATATTACTTCAGAATGTATCTCTTAATTGTGTTATTCGGAGCTGCTCATGGTCTAATATTTCTTCCCGTCCTCTTGTCTTTAATTGGTGAGTTACTAATCAATTACAGTATGTTAAAATTCAGGAATGTATGCAAAAGTTAGTTCGATTAATAAGTTATTTTTAAAAAAAGCAAAAAAACAGCAACAATTAATCATTAGTGTACAAAGTCCATATATGTAAGGCATACATAGGCTAGGCTTAGTTAAATGAATCAATTGAATTTCCTAAGCCTTATACGCCACAGCCTACACATAGCCTTACATGAATCATGTATATTGCTTAACGATTTATCAAAGATCGGGAAGATCAGGGGTTAATTTGTAGGTATATTAATGTGATGTATTGCGTGCAGATCGCGAGAATCAGAATTCTAGATCTGAGCAATTCGAAGATCGAAATGAGGCCCAGCGATGACTTTTCGCGAGCAAAATTACGATGATCACCCCCGAAAACAAAACCAGGTTTCAAGGTCTCAGAGACAGACAAGCCCCTGCCCTTAGCAGTTAGTAGGACCATAGAGAAACCTGATACTTTTGATCCCGACAGAATGTTGGATAGCTAAATCAAATCGGTGATTAGTGAAATAATGAGCATGATTAAAGAAAAGACTCATACCTGTTTATGATCTAATTATAAAGACAGTTGAACTGCGTGTGAAAATGTGACCAAAGGATAATCAAATCAAGAGAAAAATAAAGTAGATGTGTACAAGAAAATGTGATAAAAGGACAATCAAATTCAGCGAAAATATAGTAGATATAAACATAAAAATGTGATAGAAAGACAATCAAATCAAGAGAAAAATAAATTAGATCAGGACATGAAAATGTGATAAATAATAATTAAATCGAGCGAAAAATAAAGTAGATATGTACACGATAATCTGATAAAAAGAAAATGAAGAAAGGAAGAGTCGGTCGGGTTTAGAAAAGAAAAGCCCGTCAAGTGTTAAACGACAACCCATTCAGAATGTGTAGAAAAGAAGAACGGGTCAGAAGATATAGAAAAGCTAAGCTATTCAAAAGGTGTAGAAATGAGACCCGATAGGAAGGTGTAGAAAAGAAGAGCCAGTCAAACGGTATGGAAAGGAAGAGGAGGTCAGAAGGTATAAAATTGAAGAGCCGGTCAGAAGGTGTAGACAAGAAGAGCCGGTCAGAAGGTGTAGACAAGAAGAGCCGATTTAAAAGTTTAGAACATAATAGCCGATCAGGGATAGAAAAGATGAACTGGTAAGTAGGTGTAGAAAAGAAAAGCCGGTCTGAAGAATTGAAAAAGAAGAAAAGGTCAGAAATAGTCGGTCAGGTGTGGAAAAGAAGACACGGTCAGAATGTGTAGACAAGAAGAGCCAGTCAAAAGGTGCAGTAGTGAAGAGCCGTTCAGAAGGTGTAGAAAAGAAAAGCCAGTTAAAAGGTATGGAAAGGAAGAGGCGGTCAGAAGGTATATAATTGAAGAGCTGTTAAAAGGTGTAAAAAAGAAAAGTGGGTCAGAAGGTGTAGAAAAGAAGAGGCGGTCAGAAGGTGTAGAAAAGAAGAGCGAGTCAGAAGGTGTAGAAAAGAAGAGCCAGTCATAGGCTGTAGAAATGAAGTGCCGTTAAGAAAATGAGAAAAGAAGAGTCGGTCAGGTGTAGGAAGAAAAGTCGTTAAGTGTTGTAACGATGACCCGGTCAGATGGTGTAGAAAAGAAGAGCCGGTCAAAAGGTTAAGAAAAAAAAAAGATAAGAAGATGTAGAAAAGAAGAGCCGGTCAAAAGGTATAGAAAGAAAGAGGAGGTAAGAAGGTATAGAATTGAAGAGCCGGTCAGAAGGTGTAGACAAGAAGAGCCAATCCAAAAGTTTAGAATAGAATAGCCGATCAGGGATAGAAAAGATGAACTAGTAAGTAGGTGTAGAAAAGAAAAGCCGGTCTGAAGAATTGAAAAAGAAGAAAAGGTCAGAAATAGTCGGTCAGGTGTGGAAAAGAAGACACGGTCAGAATGTGTAGACAAGAAGAGCCAGTCAAAAGGTGCAGTAGTGAAGAGCCGTTCAGAAGGTGTAGAAAAGAAAAGCAAGTCAAAAGGTATGGAAAGGAAGAGGCGGTCAGAAGGTATAAAATTGAAGAGCCGGTCAGAAGGTGTAGACAAGAAGAGCCGGTCAGAAGGTGTAGACAAGAAGAGCCGATTTAAAAGTTTAGAACATAATAGCCGATTAGGGATAGAAAAGATGAACTGGTAAGTAGGTGTAGAAAAGAAAAGCCGGTCTGAAGAATTGAAAAAGAAGAAAAGGTCAGAAATAGTCGGTCAGGTGTGGAAAAGAAGACACGGTCAGAATGTGTAGACAAGAAGAGCCAGTCAAAAGGTGCAGTAGTGAAGAGCCGTTCAGAAGGTGTAGAAAAGAAAAGCCAGTCAAAAGGTATGGAAAGGAAGAGGCGGTCAGAAGGTATAAAATTGAAGAGCTGTTAAAAGGTGTAAAAAAGAAAAGTGGGTCAGAAGGTGTAGAAAAGAAGAGGTGGTCAGAAGGTGTAGAAAAGAAGAGCCAGTCAGAAGGTGTAGAAAAGAAGAGCCAGTCATAGGGTGTAGAAAAGAAGTGCCGTTAAGAAAATGAGAAAAGAAGAGTCGGTCAGGTGTAGAAAAGAAAAGCCCTTAAGTGTTGTAACGACGACCCGGTCAGATGGTGTAGAAAAGAAGAGCCGGTCAAAAGGTTAAGAAAAAAAACCGATAAGAAGATGTAGAAATGAAGAGCCGGTCAAAAGGTATAGAAAGAAAGAGGAGGTAAGAAGGTATAGAATTGAAAAGCCGGTCAGAAGGTGTAGACAAGAAGAGCCAATCCAAAAGTTTAGAATAGAATAGCCGATCAGGGATAAAAAGGATGAACCGGTAAGTAGGTGTAGAAAAGAAAAGCCGGTCTGAAGAATTGAAAGAGAAGAAAAGGTCAGAAATAGTCGGTCAGGTGTGGAAAAGAAGACACGGTCAGAATGTGTAGACAAGAAAAGCCAGTCAATAGGTGCAGTAGAGAAGAGCCGTTCAGAAGGTGTAGAAAAGAAGAGCCGTCCAGAAGATGTATAAAAGAGTCCCGGTGAGAAGGTGCAGCAAAGAAGAGCTGAAAGGAAGGTGTAGAAAAGAATACCAGGTCGCAAGGTGCAGAAAAGAATTACGGGACAGAAGGTGTAAACAGGAAGAACCGGTCATAATATGTAGGTAAGAGACTTGCTCAAAAGGTGTAGATAAGAGGAGCTGGTCCGAATGTTTGGAGAAGATGTGCCTGTCAGGTGTAGAAAAAAGAACCTGTCCGATATATAAAAGACACTAAGTCAGAAGGTCTAGACAAGTAGAGTTGGTCAGAAAGCTTGGAAAGTAAGAGCTGGGGAGAAGCTGTAAAAAAGAAGAGCCCGTCAGGTGTAGAAACGACGACCCGGTCAGAAGGTGTATAAAAGAAGAGCCTCTATGAATGCGTAAAAAGAGGAGCCAGTCAGAAGTTTAAGAAAAAAGGGCCATTTAGGTGTAGTAAAGAGACCCGATTCGAGGCAAGTAATCGCAAGGGCCCTCTCGTTCTCCAAGAGAATGGTACCGTAATCTCGAAAACCGTGTCCGTGGTGGACTCCTTTGTGATTGCTTTCTCCGCATTCTCTAGCCGGGATTCTGTTCCACCAGCATTCAATGCACGTCATGATGTCACTGAAGGCCGCCAATTAGACTTTACCTCCAGAAGCGGAGAACCCTTCAACGACAGGCTTACCATTGATTGTGTTGCGTTCGGCTGTCGTTTCGTGCGTGGAAACTGCCATTGGTCGGCACAATGTTGACACCTAGTTGAGTCAGATATGGCCTTTCTGTTAAATTTTTTTAACAGGATTTAGACAAAGGGTTTCACTCCGCGTCCGATGCTCTGCGAGGCCGTCTTGCCTATACAGTACTACACCACGATGTTTACCTATCTGGAGAAGGCCTATGATACATCATGGCGATACGGTATCCTGGAGACTCTTCACAAAATGGGGCCAAATAAAGCGGGGAGAGGGTGTCCCGGGGGAAGTATCTTCAGTGTCACATTTTGTGCCCTGAGCATCAAAGGTATCACCTCATTGCTGCCAAAAGATGTTATCGCTACGCCCTACGTGGGTTACCTATCGATATTCTTTGGGTGCGACTCAGATGTTAACTCTGGAGTGTCGATTCCAACGGGCATTGAACCACATCTCTCACTATGCCGAAGCGCACAGGTTTCGGTTTTCTTCGGCCAATACCAAGGTCGTGTACTTCTGCCGCTATCCATGCTCTACCCCGATCCGAACATGTATCTAAATGTGGTTCGCCTCGAAGTGCTTGATTCGCACTGCATGCTTTGTCGTGTTTCCCACCCACACCTCACCTGGGAGGCTCATATTCGCAGCCCTATTATATATTATACTACACTATGGATATTATTCGTTCCGTGACATTCAGCACTTGGGGTGTTGATAGGGCTACTGTCTTGCGTTTCTACTGATCCTTTGTTCATTCAAAGCTTGCCTACGGATTTGAGTTTTATGCATCCGCAGCCGAGCATGAATTTCGGAAGTTTGACTCGATCCAGCATACCGGTCTCCTCCTGGCCACCAATGCTTTCCGTGCGTTCTCTATTGAGAGCCTACTTCTCGATATTGGAGAGAGACCACTTGCTCTGCACCGTACATGGTGTGCAATGCACCTGTACGCGCGACCCCGGCGCCTCACTCAGTCGCTAACGGCTCTCACTGCATCTGCAGCCGATCTAGATGGTATCTATGCTGCCGAGACAAACCAGTCATACCCTATGCTCTTTGGGTTTATGGCTAAGCAACTCCACCGAGAACTCAGTGTAGGTCTCGGGCCGGTGGCGCCTATGGTTCTGTTCAGGAAGCCACCCTGCAGGGTACTATCATTAACTCATTGTAGCCCGGTCTCTGCTCCCAAACCTTCCACTGTGCCTAGTCCGGAGACCGGATTGTGATTTTTAGCGACTCACAAATCTCTCTCGAGGCATTAGAATTTCCACACACCTTGGTTCGTGGTTTCTGAGAGCCGGGTCGATGTCGAGATTATCTTCTGCTGGGTTCCTAGACATGTAGGAATTGTGGGGAAATGAACGCACCGATGGGGGCTCTAAAGAATCAGCGAGGGCTCGGCGTTTGGCTCTTTCTCACGCCGATAATATAGCAGGAATCACGCCAGCCCTCCAGGCTGTTTAGCAAAGAAGATATATAGATGGATTAGGGGAACCTAAATTTGCTTTCCATTGCATCGCGAAGGTTCTTATGGTGTCTTCAAATTGGGCGCACTTGCGGGGTGCACCACTATTTGATGGGAGTGCCCCCATGCACCTCACTGCGATGACTGCATTGTCCATTGGACTGTTCGGTACATTTTTCTTTATCTTCTAAGTCTGGGTGATTTTCGCACACGTTACGTGTTTCGGTACAGGGAAGAGCAGGGTCGAAACCGCGTATCCCTTATACCCGGGACGGGTGCGTTTTAAACAGACTTGTGAACTATCTGACATTTTGGAGATACTCCTTCATTTTATTTGACTCCCCTTAACGTTAGTCACATTTTCTTGCCCCGGGGTGACGTTTGGGTTCTTTTACTGACTCGGGAATCACGCCAGCGCTCCAGTTTGCTTGGCAAAGATAGATAGATGGCTTAGGGAAACCTAAAGTTGCGTGCCATCACGTGGCGAAGGTTCTCATGGCGTCTTCGAATTGGGTGTACTCGCGAGACGCTCCGTCATTTGATAGGGTGCTCCCCTGCGCCTTACTGCGACGACTAATTTGTCCATGCTTTCTTTTTTTTTTGTTTTAGGGGTAGCTTTTGATTGGTTGTTCTTTTTTTCATTGTTTGGTTTGGTTTAGTTTGTATTAAAATAAAAAAATATCTCAATTAATTATTTGTCATTTTAAAAAACAAAAAAAAGAGAGGGAGAAATTAAGCAACTACAAGATGCGCTTTCTCTCTTTTACACTAATATACATTAGTGAATCGAACATTGAATACTTAAAATCACTTATTATTATTACTGCTATTATGATTACTACTAATCTTTATCATTCAAGGTTCTCCACTAAGTAGGGTCAGCACGCATCAACGCTCGCTAATCGGGCATGGATAGACAGGGCCAGCAACAGCCCCCTGATTACAGTCATTGCGGAGATTAGAAAGTAAAAGTGTGTGTGAGGGATGAGGCAAAAGCCAGTTAGACCTAGGTCTGGCGTAATGGAAGAGAAAGGCGCACAACTCTCCCAAACCTAACCCTCACCTCGTCACCAACGAGTACTGTACCCACGGCAGAGAGGAAGATATTTTTAGTTTAGGTTTTACCTTCGACTTTTGGCTCTTGAATTTCAAGGACATTTTTAGGGCTGATTTCGCGAATTCCTTCGCCTTGAAGCATGACCAATCAAATCCGCCTCCACCTATCGATTATCACCATTCAAGTCCATCACAAATTATCATTTATCAACATTTAGGTCTTTCTTCAAATATCAATTATTACCATACATGTCCTTCTTCCATTACCAATTAGTACTATTCAGATTATTGTTAAAGTTTTTATTATCACCATTCAGTGTCTTATCCAATTATTACTTATCACCTTTCTGGACATTTTCCATTTATCAATTTCCTTTAAGGTCCGTATCCAATTAATAAATATGACCATTCAGTTGTCTCTGATAAAAAAACTAACCATTCTGGTCCATTACTATTTATCTATTATCACCATTCAGATTCTTCTCCAATTATCAATTAAAACCATTCAGGTCTTCCTTCAATTATCATTTATTATCATTCAAGTTCATCACCAATTATCATATTTCAGTCTTTTCCCTATTATCAATTATCAACGTTCAGGTGCTTTTGTTATTATCAATTATTACCATTCAGGTCCTTCTCCAATTAGCAATTAGCACTAGACAATTTCTTCTCCAATTATCAATTAGCACCATTCAGGTTCTTCTTCAAATAACAATTATCATCATTCAGGTCACCCATCATTTATCAACATTCAGGTAAATCGCCATTTAACAATTCTCTCGATTCAAGTTCATCACCCATTATCAATTAGCACTATTCATGACCTTCTCTAATTATCAATTATCACCTTTCAGTTACTTCCGCAATTTATATACTTTAATCGCTGTACAGGTCCAACACACATTATAAATTGTCATCATTCAGGTCCCACTCCAATTATCAATTATTAAATTTCAGGTCTTTTTTCAATTAACATTCATCTCTATTAATGTCCCTCTCAAACTATCAATTATAACCATTCAGGTCTTTCTCCAATTATCACCATTCAACTGCATCACCCCTTACTAAAAGTCACCATTATATTCCATCAGCAATTATCAATTATCACTATTCACCTTCTCCAATTATCAATTCTCACCATTCAAGTCCATCACCAAGTATCAATTATCACTTTTTATGTCGTTTTACAATTATCATCATACAGATCTTTCTCCAATCATCAATTGTCACTATTCAGTTTCTTCCTTATCACGATTCAGGTCATTATTAATCAATTCTCACTTTTCAGGTCCTTCCCCAATTAACATTAATCACTGTGCAAGTCCAACACCAATTCTTAATTATCATCATTCAGGTCCTTCTCCAATTATCAATTATTACCTTTCATGTATTTTTTTAATTATCATTTATCACTTTTCAGGTCCTTCTCCAAATCAATATGTGTCACCGAAAGAAGAAAAAAAATCGAGTTAATTTCAAAGTCATTTACCAATAATCGATTTTCCTAGGGAAAAATAGAATAAGTAATGTATTGTATTATAAAGGCAAGGATAATATATATATATATATATATATATATATATATATATATATATATATATATATATATATATATATATATATATATATATATACCAATTATTAGCAGTGTTTGATGCAAAAACTCATTACGAACTTACGGCTTAACGTTAGGTACGAGGCCAGAGTCGCTACAGAGTTGCTCAACTAATATCGTACCTCTATCTACCAACTAACCATCTCCAATGATTTAACTTCGCCCATAATGTGTTAGCGTTCGACTTGATTATATCATATATTGACACTCTCAACCATGCAGCCTCTGTTGGTTAATAAACTCGAATGAAACATTCTCCTGACCCCCATCGTTTATAAATGTCTTCTCTCTCTTTTCCATTACGTTATCTTTTCTCCTTAACGTGTATAGCTCACCAAAACCTAGTATATTTCTACCTCTCTCTTATGCCTCACAAACGAGACCAAGCCTGGATGCAACTTACCTACGATATTACCATTATGTAACGAGAGGCTTCGTTCTTGTTGTAATTAAACCTTAGCTACAAGTGATATCTTCTTGATCCTCTTTATAATTGTTATTACAAGAAGCCTCGTTTTTTGTTGTAATTAAATCTTAGTGACGTGCTACATCTTCTCAATCCTCTTTGTTTTGTTATTTCGAGAAAACCAGAGTAAATCCGTATAAGAATATTAACTTAAGCATTAGCAGTGCTAGAATTACCTAGGGAATAATTTTAAGATAAGAGTTAACAATATTAATAAGCAATAACGCTACAAAATAAGACATAATATTACGCGATATGAAAACTATGGGAACCAGTCGCAACTTTGGATCGTTGAAACAAACGATGCGAGAACCTGGTCAGAAATTGGAACGATAAAAGAGTTATAGAACTGGATCTAAAGTCTCTTAACACCCTTTCAGTCCCAATTGGTGCAATCAGCCAATGAAACTCCCAAATAGGTTTTACAGGAGAGTACTCAAAAGCCTGACTTCTTCAATCAAGGGGCCATACCACACTCTCCATTGAGCGAGAGATTAAAGAACACCTTCAACCATAATTAGACCTGAAAATTGATTATATGCTCCCGATCCGAGTAATTCAGTATACTTACATTCTAAACTTATCGGCACTACGAAACCTAGATAAACTAGGTTGAATTTCATTATTCGAAATCAAATATCCCAGACGCAAACGGAGTAAAGATAATTAACGAAAATCAATAGAAAACTAAATCTGAATCCTAAAAATACTGAAGAAATAATCCAAATCAAGTAAATATAAATAATGATAAATCACGTTCACTTGACAATGGGTAGCAAAGACGAATAAGTATCGCTCATACTAACTAATAAAAATCTTTTGATTAACTTAGTTCCTTCTTTGTATGTATTACAGAGATTTAGCAGGTTAAAACTCTAAGAGGTCGAGATATGAGATATATGAGTACCCTTTTTTTAATTAATGCAATTTTAATTAATAAATACACTTAAGTTAAATATTTAGGTATAAATTTTAATGTGAGCACTGTTCTAAATATTCCCAAAGTAGAAGGCAAATAGCTTTAACTTTAATTAAGTGATTTAATGGTTGTTTTCATCTCAAAATTCTGGAAATCACAAATGGAAAGTGTGCGTGAGCAACGAAGCACTCATGTCATAAGGGACTCACCTGAGGAAGCTTGAATAGACTGAATAAAAAAACCTAGGCCAATAAAAGAATTCAGTTTGAGCTTTTAAAACAGCTCCAGAAGGAAATTTCACTACAACCATACCGGAGCAGATTCGTCCCCTGATTCAACGAAGGCATTCAATCAAAAGAGGTGATGCTTGGCATCAAATAAATCTTCTCCTTCTGTCAGTCCACCCCAACTTATAATTCTCAATTGTTTGATATTTGCTGGTACAAAGAAGAATATGGAAATAAAACTTTTAAATATTTTACACTCGTCCTGATATTTCTACTTTAGTTCTTCGCCACCATCTTCATCGACTGTTTCATATAACTCTTTGTCACCATCTTCCGTCCAATCTTCATCCCATTTAAACTGAAAAAGCATGTGGTTCCAAGAGCAACCTGATCAGCTTCTCTTCAGGTTGGTCCTCATTTCAGCATTTTTTACCTACTTGCTTTTACTTTCCTGGTTTACACTGGCGTTTAGTGATGTTCTAGGTTCTACTGGTTAGCATGCTTTCCCTCCCTCAGGTTTAGTTCTTTATCTGGCACACTCTTGTCCATGGGCCTCCATCAGCGTTGCCGCAGATGCTTCATCTACCCATGCAGAAGCAGCACTTTACTAGAAGCGTGGTGACATTTGAAGTCACATGCTGTCTTCTCTCGATTCATTTTGATCATCAAGTGAGGTATGGCACGTTCTCTCGAAATCTGTTTGGTATGAATATCGCAGTATTTGGAACGGCTGAGCCTACTTTTATCACCGACCGCAAACCTTTTGTTAGTGTTGTTTCGTCTCTCAACACTTTATCTATGCAATCTGCAATTAGTGCTCACCATTTCGATTTCATCCTGAAGCTTAGAAGTGATATTCGTTATGTTTCTGGTCCTTCTAAGGTCATACCGGACGCGCGCTCTCACATTTTCTCCAGTTTCGAGCACATAACTCTATCTATCATCCTTCACTTATATCTCTTGTTCAGGACATAAAAGATACATATATTGCTTCGTTTCTTTTCAGTTTGACATTCGCAAAGTTGAATTACAACGAAGGCCTCCAGGGGTATCTTTGAACTTTTCTTTGCCTGACTGTCCTCTAATGAATGTTCATTCATATCGTAAGGACGTTTTAACCAGATTCATGGTATTTACGTCTATTATAATCAACTCATATAGCCAACCTACCACTAGCTATCATATCACGCTAAGAAAAACGGAGCTATTGAACGGTTCCATCGTCAGCTGAAGGTATCCCTCTGCTGCGTGGACTCTCTTTTATGTGGCTGGACAAGTTGGCGCTGATTTTGCTTAAATTCGTCCTTCTTCGAAAAAAAAATCCGTCCTGCTCTACTATTTAATTAGACTATGGTAAATATCTTCGTTTTCCCAATCAATGCTTTTCTTCTTCTCATCGACATTTCCTACCCTGAAGCTCTGGATACCTAAATAACTTAGTTCAGACGATTGTTGATATAAAGTGGTATCAATTGGCCTAGATGCTCTTGAATACAGATCTATAAAATTGAACGAATGAAAAGAAATAGGGAAAAGGAAATAACCTAAATCAAAAATTAAAAAGGAACCAACAATAGAATCACATGCATCTATCTGCACATTCGATAGATAAAAGAATGAGGAAAAACAAAATGATAAATACAAATATAATGAAATTCATTTAGTTATATTATAATTGTCGTTACTCGGTTGTGAGTAGTTTGGTCACCAAGGGTGATTTGTCACAACAGATACATATAAAATTTATTTTTGTCAATTCGATATGCGTTTCAAATAACATTAAATTTGTATATTCTACTTACATCAATTTATTTTACTATGTTTTACATTATTATTAGATCTTACACTTGTTATTTGATTTTGCACAAGCAATAAATAAGATAGTTTTCCTTAATATTTCTTTGATAAGATGGGTTCATACTTAGTGTTTAATAGGTTCAAATAGAGATTTTTGGAGTTTAGTTTAAAGCTAAGTAGATTAAAGTTAAGTAGAAAGCTAAGTCTCGATAATTAATTAGCTGACATAGTGACGTCTAGGAAACATACTTTTAAATGTTGCCAACTGCTGCCATATCTCTTATTTTAGTGTTCAAAGCACAAACTCTTTTCCAAATCCTCCATTCATTTGATTAAAATTAAAAATATAGAGGCTATCGCATTGTAATTATTACCGACACTCGTTTACAGAGATTTTTATAATTATTTAACAACAATAACAAAGCTTTCATTTGACTGTTGTCCATTCTGACTCTTCCAAAAGAGAGAGATTACGACTACGGGGATAGTGATCTTTTTAGAGCACCTATCCATTTGGATTCCTTTACATCAGATGTTATTTGGGTTTGACGTGAACCCATTATAAGATTTGACAAAACACTACAAAGTGCTGATTTTTAGGGGTTTTTTGAGTTTTCTATTCCATATTACAATGTGAACCCACAATATAACAAACACAAAAATTAATTCACCGAAAATATGACATTAATTTGTTAAACTAATTCCTGATTGATTGATAAATAATTCTCAAAAGGTCTGGAGCTGGCTATAATAAAATGTAAAGTAATGATTAAAAATTTTATATATCTATATATATATATATACATTCGACCCCCATATTCGCGAGGGATAGGGACCACGAATCCCCGCGAACATTGAAAAACCGCGGATAGTTAACGCTACCCCCAAAACACCCCCAACCCTTCCCAAACATCGTAATACGCTCCCCATATTAATTTAAGAAGTTATGTTTTGTCATGTTCATACACATACAGTACGAAATAAAAGTATCAGAA